>CM076580.1:1162950209-1163550209 GCA_034641835.2 Pinus albicaulis
ACCCTAGTTTGCATATGTGCTTTCACTTCACTGATGTCGCGTATATACGCGCTTCCGTCCACACAAACCAGCGTATACCTCAGTGTATATTTTATTGCGCATACGCGCTTTCTCTTCGCTGAAGCTGCGTATATACGCGCTTCCTCCGCGACGAAGTAGCGTATAGATCTTCAATCATTACAGAGCAGCATACTTCATCAGATCAGATATTCAGTTCAGATCTACCCTTTTCCTTCAGACAGATGTTCGCCTAGATGTTCGCCTCATCACAGATCTAATCACTCCATAAACAAATCTAGCAAATACAAGTACATTTCAGATCTAAAGATCCCGCTTCATCATTTCTTCATAAGTGCTTCATAGATTCAGATCTATCATCAAACCTTTACCCTTTCCATATAGATATACTTCACAGAGAAGTATTCATTCAAGCTCAGACATCTTTCTCTCACTTGTGATTTGCATAATGAATTTCATCTCTTTATATAGGTTTATCCTTTTTCAATACCATGAGCCCCTTTTTCAATACCATGGACCAAAACAATACCACGAGCCCAAAACTACCTGGACGGGGTCAATTAGGCGGATCATTACCCAATACAATGGGTCAATACCATGGTGGTTACCCTTGGTTTTTCACTTTTTGAGCGCTTTAGCCCATACGCGACTTGGCACGTTCTTTTCCGCGTGCATACGCGACTTCCCCTAGGCCAATCCACGTATACCAAGAGACATACTCTTTTTCATCATACTTTGAGTACATTCTGAAATCCTTTCTTCATAGCCTTCTGTACACACTGGAGAAACATCATATTTTCTTCATTAGGAACACATTCTCTTAAGCAAAACTTCATCAATTAAGTTGTCATCATCTTCATCAAGTGGGTTGTCTTTTAAGGACAACACTTAGCATCATATTATCAACAAACATCATATCACATCAGATTTACATCATTTACTAAGTCCATCAAGTCAAGCATAACTTCATCAGGTGGATTGCCATCAAGGACAACACATGTCAACAGTCACATGTCTTCATCTTCAGTCGGTGGGTTGCCATCAAGGACAACATCCTGCATCATATTTCCAACATTCGGCTATTTATAGAGTTGCAAAATTTGATTTTTTGGAGCGGCTTTATCGAATTTTATCCGGCCGACAAAATTTGCAGTAAAAAATTCGACCGAACTTCTGATAAAATTTTGGCGGAACTTTGTTTGTCATTAAAACTAATGGGATAGAGCCGCTAAAAAATTTAGGCCAAATTGCTACAAAAGCTCAGTCGAATTGAAACATCTGTAACTATGCTGCAAGTCGACTCTAAACACATTTCTTTATCTTTGGAATGGTTAAACTCCATCAAATTTAATGAATTAACTTTTGGAACCAAGACTAGCATTTTCAGAATTCAATCTAATTTCAGGAGATATAATTTTTATGGAATTCCATATATATTTACTAATTTTAATTAATTTTGTAATAAAATGGGTGCAAAAAATTTCTGAGGGTCATTATGATTGAGTGAAATAAAAATTTTGTATCTCCCAAAATACATTGTAAAAAAATTTGAAAATTTTATGCTGCATTACATTGGTCTGTCATCTATAATGGGTAGTTTTTATACTTTTATTTTATAACTAATATGTTGAGAAACTTGATGCAGATCGAAACATATTCAAAATATGCAGTTTTTCATATTGGTTGAGTTCAAAAAATTCTAGTAATTATGATATGCATCAGTTTGTTTTGTAAATATAAAGATATCAAAGTAGAATATGTCTATATCGATGTAACAGATTTTTTTTCTCAAAAACACCACATTTTGCAAGAATACAACAACACTTCTCAACTTGAATTTTTATGAATCCGTTGATTTTTGAAGAATGCATGCTCAAAGAATTGTTAATTTGACATATAAAATGTGAATAAAAAATTCCAAAAATAAGTAATAGAAAGCTAATAAAATTTCTGGCAATTTTTATCTTATCGTAGAATGAAATTCTAAACAAAAATTTGTCTTGGCTTGAAGAAAATTTAAGAACTTCTAAAAATTGATTTTTTTCTCAAAAAAGGGAAAAAAGTGTAACCCAACTTCACATTTTCACCAAGGAGGTACTGCAATATACTAAATAGTCAATTCTACCAACTATCATAAAATCCATTAAAATTGAAAGTAGTTCCAGAACAAGACACAATCGACCATTAGACATTACAATCTATAACTACCACTTAGCTCATTATTTATTCTTGAAATTAAAAGGGTTTCTTTTAATGCCTTTTTAAACATTCTATTGTCCACTTCATGGAAAACCCCTTCTTTTCTACATTGTTTCACTATCACACAAAAGAATGCATGTATTCAATATTTTCTTATAAGAATTGCAGTGTAACTCTAATCCTTTTTCTTCTAATGCACCATTAAACATTATCATAAAATGTATGCATGCAAAGGTTGGTAGTCAACCAATACTATTACTATTTTGTGTGAGTGCTCATGATTGCCCATAATTTATTATAAGTATATGATACAAAATTTCAAACTATCTTTTATCCACAAAGAGACTAAAATTCCATGAGTATAAGTATTCTTCAAACAACCATTAACACTATTATTATTCAATGCAATCATTAATACCATCACATATCTCATATTAAATGTTGTCTTCTCCATAATTCCATGTAATTTCATTAGTTTCATACATTATCTTATATCCAACAACACCACTCTACTCCTCATTCTTACATAACCCATAATGCGCCAATGCTACAATGTTTCCTCTGATACCACTTGTAACATCCCTTGGTAGACAAGGTTATAATTTTTTTACTAGATTTACTAGCATGTAATATTCTGAATGGATTATTCTATACTCCTTAACTTGCCATTATATAAAATCACCATCATTAAATAAAGTAACACGGGAAACTAAATAAGAAAGTCACACAATGTAATAGCCAATAATGCAACTTATTAACATAAAAAAAAGAGTGTAACCTTTCATCAATATCATCGTTCATTTGATTGGACTAGTCAATAACATAGTTGGTGATGTATGTGTCAACATCATGCAAGGTAGGAATATCATCAAAATAACAAGATATCAAAAAACATAAATTGACACCGATATACCTTGGAAACCCTGAAAGGAAAAACCCAAAACATTTATTTTATTGAAAATTTTGTGAGGAAACTCACCCCTCAATCAATGACAACAAAGGAGTTTATTGCTTGTCCATTGTTAAAATTTACAAAAGGAAATAATATTTAATTCAAGCATAATTAAGTATGGGTTATTATATTTAACATGATTTCATGTTTCTCAAATAATTTAACCCACATTTCTTGAGCATAATAACTTTGTGGCATGGTAAGTTATCCCTTGTAAACTGTGTTTGATGATCCTTCACTTTTCATGATCCAATAGTCAAACACGATGACCTTATTACCTACCATAGTGTTATTTATCATCAGTCCTTCAGTAGTTTCAAAATGGATATATTAGAAACCATAAGTCAGTTCTTCGAAATTTCTATTGTGAGAAAATCTAACATCATGGTTAGGTAAAATATCCATTTAACAAAACCCAAATAGTCAATATCTAAAAGTTAGCACTAATAATCTTCCATGTTTTATGCATATTTTTATGTTGCATAATAACATAAAAATCGTCTTTAACCTTTTAATTTTATCTGCATCATCAAGTGCAATATAATAGTTTTTTAACACATGGAACAACTTAATTACTAACCACAAAACTATACCTTAATACTTGTAATCAAAATAATTTATTTAATCAAAATGTAAAACTATGGGAACAAATTGGCTCAACCATAACATTTTTTTTATAAACATTATTCTTTTTTCCATACCATGAATGATAATATAATTGTTCCCTTAAAAACATTCTTGTTTGTACCAATGTAACAACATTGATTATTAATAAAAATACAACTAACATCTTGTTGTTTTTATTCCAATACATTATATAAATCCACATACTTACGACTCCACATCTAATTTTTCATATTTTCAATGCATTAATAAATATAATAGAACACAGATGATTTATGTTGCATTAATTAAGCACATAAACTTATAAAAACATGTGTTCCTATTCATATTTTAGATACTTTAAACACACACATATATATAAGCATGCTTTCTTATTCACATCTTACATGCATTAAGTAAAATCCATAATGAGTACTACGCATACCTATTCATATACATTAATTGAATGCATCAAATCTCATACTTTCATCCTTATTCCAACTACAACATCACCTTTAGATATATAGAAAAAATTCACAATCTACGCGCGAATGAAGAACACGCATGTGTTTTATTTTTATCTCATATGAAACCATGTTTACATTAGATTGCATGCCAATAAAAGATGTGCATACAGTTAGAAAATGTCATTTATTCAAGAAATCACCAAGGTTAACTTATCCTTTTACACTAAAGAAACATGCAATATTTTCAAAGAGATTATCATGCAAGAACCATGGAATATTTTCAAAGAGATAATCATGCAGTAACCATGCAATATTTCCAAGAAAATAACAAGGGTGCTTGCCCTTTTATGCGCAAGAACCATGCAATATTTTTCAAAAAAATTACATGGTTTCTTTATCTTTTTATGTGAAATATTTAGATGAAACATTTTTCAAGAAAATAACATTGCAGTTTTATATTTTTATTTAGAAGCCTCATATGAAATATTTTTCATGAAAACCACATGTCTAATTATCTTTCTATGAAAAAAATCCATGCAATATTTTCAGGAATGTATACATGGGTACTTCATCTTTTTAAGTGAAAGGTTCGCATGCAATATTTTTTAGGATATTAATACGTAAGATCCTTGCAAATATTTCAATGGAAATTAACGAAATAATCTATCTTTCCACACACAAATCCCTGCAATATTTTCAAGATTCTAATGCAAATATTTCTAAGGAAATTAATAAAATTTTCTATCTTTCCACAAAAAGGTGTAAAAGCATTTCAAGAGTGTAATGCAAATATTTCCAAGGAAATTGATCAAATTATCTATCTTTAAACACATAAATCCCTGGAATATTTTCAACATTTTAATGAAAATATTTACAAGGAAATTAATTAAGTAATTTATCTTTCGACACAAAAATCTCTGCAATATTTTTAAAATTTTAACAACCAATTAACTTATATTTTTCTTGAAGATTCTGCCCTTTGTTCTCTTAGCTTATGCCTTTGGTCCTCCTTTGGAAGCACGATTTCTAGGGAATATTCCTCCACGTGCCATGTGTTTCTACCGACTGAGATGTATTACAGACTGGTAAGTTATCCATTTTATTCCATATTTCTACTTTGCATGGTGGCCGAAAAAAAAATATATGAACTAACAAAATTTGTTTGAATGTTTTCTACTTGTGCATGATAAAAAAACATATCATTTATATTGTGTTGTTGGCTATGGGATGCCTACTATGTTGAAGGAATCGTTGGACTACTACTACCTTCAACACCAGGGACACTAGCACCCCCACCTCTTCCCTTATATATATATATATATTATCCCTCCATCTTCTGGACAGAAGTCAGAAGGCGGGAGTTGTGTATATATATTATACACACAAAAATTAATATAAAAATTATGTTGTCTATTGTGATGGGATGTGACAAGAGATCAATGACTACACAATGCAAGAATGTGATTGAAATTCTTACCAAACTTTTGCAAGAAGAAAGCCATTACCAAAAAAATATCAATATCGAATGAAAGAACCTACTAGTTTTTATAAGACATGATGAAGAAGTTCAATGCATTTTACAATCAATTTTTTTTTTTTTAACTAATTATTGATGGAAACATTTAAACATATAAAAATTAGTAATATTTTCATGATTTCCAAATGCATATGTGTGGTTCAAGGGATATTATAGCATTTGGATTGGACGTGATAACATGGACATCTAGTGATGGGTGGAAGGATGCCACATGCACACAATGTGGAGTCTACATTAGTGCCATATGGTAGCATAATTCTGATCTGGTAAAAGTGTAATGGCTCAACTTTAAATGGCCATAATTTTTTATCTAGGAGCCTATTTAAATAAATTTTATATCATCTAAAATCCCTCATCATTAGAGAAATTTTGATGTAAAAAATGGGCCTCAAAACAAAAATTTACAACAAAAATAAATTGTATAAGAACTAATAAGATTTAATATGATGATGTCAACTATGGGGGATGGTTCACAATTTCTCGAGTAAAAAGGTAGAAAGGTAAAAAAAACTACTTTTCAACTCATATTTTCAACTTATCTCCCTAGGATTTTATGCAAATTTCTAGTAGGAGCACTCATTGGATGAGGAATTTAACTTTTCATCCAATGTGTACCCATGTTTCATACTTTTGATGGACCATACTACATGAAAATGGAAAACACAAGAAAAATGTGATTGAAATCACATTTTTTCATGTATTTCACATTTTTTGTATAGTATGGTCTAATGAAAGTATGGAACATGGATACTACTAGGATGAAGAATTAAATTTCTTATCCAATGAGTGCTCCCACTCAAAATTTGAATACGATCATAGGGAGATAAGGTTAAAATATGAGTTGAAAAAGTAGTTTTTTTATTTTTTCCCTCCGAAATTGATGAGGTAATCTAATATTATTTTATTATTTTCAATATTATTTTATAATATTCCTTAGGAGGGCCATTTTAGACCTAAAAATTTATCTAATGCGAGCTTGACATCATGGAAATTTTTATTTAATATTTCAAGGAGCTTGAAAAATGAAGAACATTTAAGGCCCCATTTCCATGATATGGATATGGAGATCAAGAAAATGATAGTAACACCTTATTCTACCCTTCAAATGGCCTATGGCACGGATGGGGTTATTATAAAGCAGTATCAAAGTGATTTTGGTTCAATAATAGACCTCTTGAGATGAGCTAGGGTGCTAGCATTATGTAGTAGTGTGTTAGGACCAGTTTTAGTGTATGGTAGGCATATTGATTGATGATATGTGATGCTTATGGTATTTGATTGCGATATATGCATGTAGTATGTTTGTGCCGATTTTTTATATGATTATTTTTTTTAATGGATATACTAACTTGAGGTGAGATGTTTCAGCTAGCCTTGCTCTAGGAGTCTCATAGTAATAAGCCAAGGTTGTAAAATATTTCATCCACTCACCAATTTTATTTTATTTTTAAAATTTATTTGAATCCATCATTACTACATTTGAGTATATCATTTGGAACCTGTACTTTTCATTGTATTTGCACATTATACATATTATAACCATACTTAATTTTGTTGTAAATTGGTGCAATTTCTCTATGTATAGAAGGACGATTCTTCTTCTTGGGTATGAACATTTTTCGTTATCATGTAAAACTTGGAGTCCACCATTCTTACAAGAAGAATTGAGATATTTAGGAAGTATTGACATACTAATGCATTAAATTTTATCGTAGTAATTTGTTAAACTTACTATGTTATCCAATACACATTATAATCCTCGTTATTATTTAGAATCACAAATTTCATTATATTTTCTTCTTTTCCTTTTTCATTTTGAAGGTGATGGTATTTAAAATCAAATTCACTTCCCAATGAACTCCTTACATATTTATTATTTTTCCTTGGCTTAAAATTTCATGTTGGCGATGAGTTTAATTCATTTACTGCAAATAATTATTTCATATATATCTTAAGGTAACAATTATCCCAATTTTGGTGGAAATTTATAAAAATTACAATGGAAAGGGTAAAGGGTAATGGGTAAAGGGTAAAGGGTAAAGGGTAAAAATTACAACGAAAAGGGTTAATATAGTATGTTAAATTTTATGATACCATAATGTATTCAAATATTAAAGCGTAGGTAAGATAGGTTGGGCTTATCACTCCATGGTATCCATTCATTTCAAATTATTCCTTTATAAAATACTATCCTTCAAGGAACTATTAAGCTCTTATGTTGACCTTGTATGAATACATTCCATTTATATTTCTATCCATATTTATACTCCATCCAACTCCCTCTTACCATCATCACATTATTATGATAGTAAAATATGTTCCATATAAAACTTGCGTGCTTGACTAAAATTTGTAGGTGTGGCTCAGTTAATTATTATGGACAGTTTTCCACATGGAGAACCATTCAGTGAGCCATCGAGGTGTGGACCATCTAAGGTCACATGGATAATTATAGACGGTCACATTTTCAGAAATTGATCTAATGGTGGAAAATCATACTAGGGTAATCATGTGAAATAAGTTACACATAAAACTTGAGCTCTTCTGTGGCTCATTAAATTATTATGTCCAGGTTTCCACATGGAAAATAATTCAATGAGCCATCTGGGGTTGGAAAATGTGAAGTCACATGGCTAATGATCGGCGGTCATATTTTCAGCAATTGATCTAGCAGTGTAAAATCATACTAGGGTAATCATATGTTGAAATCATATCATTTTGAAATTCATTGCTCATTTATCCCTCGCTCATGATGGAAAATGTTTCTCTCCTCTTAGTGACCTTGTGAGGTTTTGGTATTGATTTCTTGCTAAAAATTATTATCACTACCCTTCAGAAATTGGTGTCCAACCCATATCCTTTTTACATTGAGAATTTATCAGCAGGTGCTATTTATTTTATGTTTACTGAGCTTGGTTTTTATTTTTTTCTTTTGAAATATGAAGGGATAATGCATTTTCTAAACTATGGTGGGTTTTGACCGCTTTTTGGGTTATCAATATTGAACCCCTCCCCCAATTCTCAGCAATGGTAACATTCTTGTTACATTATTTTAGATTTTCTTGACCCATTCATGTTTATTCTCTAGGGATTGAGTATTAATACCTTTATTGTGTTTTGAAAAGTTAATTAAGGATTAGGAATATAGTTCCATTCACTGTATTACAGATTTTAAATAGTACAGGTAAGTAAATTTTTTTCCCACTTCATTAGTACTAGTTTTATTTGTAAAACTCCAAAATCCCTTTCTCACTTAGGGTTTCTTTCCTATATGTTGGTTTCTAGGAATTTAACATATAGGGATTATTCCAAAATGTTCTTTTAAATGGTAATTGTGTCATCCTTCAATATTTCTCACATTTGGATAATATTGTTTTTCCTTATAGTTGGAGAATGGAACTGGCAAGTTAATTTCCAGGTAAATAATTATTTATGGAAACCATTCATTCCATCTCGCCTTTATGTGACTCTTTTTTACCTCAATTCAAAACTTCTCTTAATTTTAGGTATAAACTCATGGCCAAATAATTTAGATAAGCTTTTCCTGGGCTCCCCATCATATTTCCAACAATCTGACTCCAATTTTCTTTCCATCCACAAGTCTGGGTTTTCTACCAATTCTCATTTTATATTAAAAAATGTCAAAGACCTCAATTTTTAAGAGTGGATTATGTGTTTCAAAACCCCATACATGGTGTAATTTAATTCTATTTTTTTTCTTGACCCAAGAATTACTAGGGTTTGATAACATTGCTAGGGTCACAAGCCTTAATTATTTTTTGAACGTTATGGCCAATGACCTTGAATCTTGTTAATTTATTTTAAATTCCATTTTTCATTGGTTAATTTATCAAATTTGTAATTATTTTATAGGTAAAAAAATTCTACCTTTATACCAATAATCTATGAGACTAATACGAAATTAGTTATGGAATTCATGTTTTTCGTGGGGTTTTTTAAAATCTCACAATTTAATTATATAGTTACTTTACTTACCACATTTTATAATTTATATAAATAGGTAATGTTTACATTATTTGGTTCTGATATGCCAAGTGTTATGTAACCAATTCACAAAATAGAAGAAAAGAAATATCAACGACTTAGACGTCAACCTCTTCAAGGGGGAAACCTCATTTACATTATAGAAATGAACAATTCTTGGATGATTAAAATGATAGAAACCTACTTTATATATATAGGAGTCTAAGGGGTCCCAATATAATCAGAGCCTACATAAAAATAATAATTTAAGGGCACAAGCATAACAATGGTGGGATTCTATGGCGCACAATGATAACACTATGGGAACTACATGCAGACAACAATAACAATAAGGGTATAAAATAGTATTATAGGGACCTAAAATTCCCCTCTCATTAAAAAAAGTGTTGTCCTTAATGCTTGAGTAGTTCTGGATTCTTCTGTATAAAATTCTAATCCTCCCATGTGGAACCTTAAGTGGGTAAGTTCTTCTACTTTATAAGATACTCTGAAATTGATTGATTTTGTAGTTATTAAGTTCTTGTTTTTGTGACTGCTTCAGGTTCCAATATGATTTTTCCTTCCTCATCAAGTTCTGGAAATATTGTTTGAACTAGGAGTTTTTCACCTATAACCTTATTTAAACATGAAACATGGAAAACTGGGTGCACTCGGGAAGATGCCGAAAGGTACAATTTGGATGTTGTAGTCCCTATATTTTGCAACACCTTGTAAGGAACATACTAATTTGGACACTCACGTTGATTGAACAACAACTTCATTTATTGAGTTTGAGGATTCGATGAATGGACGCCACTAGGGTTCCCGCTCTTCTTTTGTTGGCCACCCCTGTGCTGGGTTCCGACTCCAAGAGCCATGGGAACACATCACTCTCAGTGTCGCCGTCACGCATGCATGCCCACTCGATGGGGTCTGAACCTGGTAACAGAGCTGGGAAGGCTGAAGGTTGGCCCTCTGGCGGCCCTCAATCGCTCACAAAGGCAGAACCAGAACCAGTGTCAGAGAGCCTCGGCGCTTGGAAATCTAGAAACTCCCTAGTTTCTGACCCCCTCAATGAAAACATGCCCTTATCATCTCATGGGCTGCACCTTGCCAATCTGGATCGCTGGTAGATGGGCCAGGACTGCTCCGTGCCCACTCTGGCTGCCAAGGACGAAATCAAACGCAACAAAAATGATGGCTGCGCTCAGGCACGCCAGATCTGCAAGAACCCACTGCCGAATCTGAGAAATGGAGAGGCAGAGACAAGGAGGGATCGGAATATGCAGGGAGTGCCTTTTTCTCTAGCCTCAACAACTAAATCGGACCCCCAATCAAAAGGTAAGGAATCTCTTTTGCCGAACTCTTCTCCTTTTCAAATATTTATCAGATCTCCTGTGGGCAAGTCTTTTCTAGCCTGGGTAAAATATGACACTTCCGTTCTAGATCTCAAGCATAAAATTTGGGGATTGACGGGGTACCCAGTGCCGATCCAACACTTGGTCAATGGGCACTGCTCTCTCCAGGATTGCAAGCTCTTAAAGGATTACAACATAAAAGCAGAGATGACCATCACCCTCAACTTGCGTCTGCGAGGGGGTGCAGTAAACCAGAGCATGCCAAGATCCGTAGGGAGAGATAAAGGGAAAACACCAATTAGCCAACAGCAAACAAATGGAGGCCCCTCCTACAAAAATATCCTACAGGGGAAAAAAGCAGCAGGGTCATTTCCAGAACAGGTTGGAAATGCTCCAAGGCCCTACATAGTAGAACAACGGGAACAAACCCCAGCACTCCAAATCAACAGCTCAGCTACAGAGGAGCATATAAATACATATGAAGCCCAGGCATTAATATGCCGCTTCAACTGTTTCTAGCCCAAACCCTTCGATCTCTTTCATTGGATTTTTACCCAATGGAATCTGGAATGCGAAATACATCTCTGTTCCAAGGGGTTTTTTATTGTAAAATTTCAAACCTCGGAAGAAAGAGATATTATAATCAGAGAGGGGCCTTGGTTCTGGGGGTCCACAGGGTTGTTTATCACCCCATGGTTTCCAGATTTTGACCCCAACACCATGACAGTTTCCAGATTACCAGTATGGGTGAGACTACACAACCTGCCTCTTCATTTCTGGAATGAATAGGTTCTAGAGAGCATTGGGAATAGCCTTGGGTGGTATATAAAAACCGACATGGAAAGATTAGAGCAAAGAATTTTCACCTTTGCCCGGATCTACGTTGAAGTAGATTTAAGCAAAGGATTACCAGAGAATATCATGCTAATTTATAAGCAACAAAACTGGTTGCAATCCCTTGACTACGAGAATAATGCTTTTAGATGCAGGAATTGTCGGATGCCAGGACACCTACAAAATACATGCCCAGAAGTCAAGAGAGAAAACAGCAAAAAGAAATCAAATAGGAAGCAGAGGAAAGGCTGGCAGTTTCCCCCTCCGGACTCAGAGGAGGATGAGTCAGAAGAAGAAGAGGAACCAACTCCACCAGAAAGCAAGCAACCTACACAGGAACCAGAGGTGCAAACAGCGGATACAACAGTATCCATGGATCCACACTTTCTGAAGAAACAAATAGACAGGAACACCGTGGATACGGGCAGCGGAGGGATTAAAAGACACCATACATCAGAAACCTCCGATTTGGACAAGGACACAGGAACTCAAAAGGTAGAAAATCAGATTGTCCTTGCCACTTGTGTGCCATCTCAGGGTGAATGGCGCAAAGTTGAGAAGAAGAAAGGGAGAAAAACGTGATTTGTGGGATTTTTCTCCTACGATCTAGATTTCTTGTCTCTTTCTCTCTTCCCCTCTCTCATTCTATTTCTTTCTTTCTTTTTGAATGCAAGGTAGCCTCGCTACGTCGCATTGTGTGCGAAAGCACATGAGCCCAATGGGAAAATTTTGAAAATGCTTAAATGCATATGCTATGTGTAACTTTTCATTTTTATAAATAAAAGGTTACTGATTTTTTCTGTGGAAAAGAAAAACATACTAATTTGGTGATAATTTATTATCCTTCTTTGCTTTCTTGAGGGACATTTTTTTTATGTTTGTAGTCGTAAAAATACCTAGTCTCTTACATCAAAAATTATTTTGTTGTGATGGTGATCTTCCTGTTGTTTCATTTTATTGTGCACCAAAGTTTGGTTATCCTTTAGTAGTTAGAGAACTTGTTTTTGATGCTTGATATGATATTCCATTTCTTGAACCTATTGATGCCCTGAAAATAGGTGCAACAACATCTGGGAAAACCACTCGATCAGGGACTTAAAAACTGTCCCTTATCCATTTAAGGTAGTGTCTCCGAGTGGATTTATGGGACCAATTTCCCAATGAAATATAATTTGGTGGATGGGTGGTATTTTAATTGACTCTGACTTGATAAATGGGAGTGATAAAAAGCTTAAATAAAATATATATACCTATCTCAATCCTAGGATGAATTATCATTTTGTTATATGTGATTTAAAGATATGATCTTTGGGTGCATGCAAATAAAGATTTAACAAACACTTAGAGAGATGTAGAACACTTTAAGATAATTGATTTGATTAAACAATTAATTAAATAAATTGAATAATCATATATCATATTGATTTATTTAATGTATTAAATATGTATAAAAAATGGTAATCAAACATGTTCAGAAGTCAATTAATGCTAGATTGTGTTAGAAAGATACATAGAACAAAACATCATAAGAAAAATCAGTTATTTCTCATTTGAAACAAAATATCAATATAAAGATAAAATTACCATATATATGCTAACTCTGGTCATTTGAAAACAGTTTCTAGTCTATCCTTTTCTATTAAGAAAAACTTTAAGAGTACAAAAGTGCAACTTCTGTAAAGTATTATTTTCAAAATTTCATGATCCCTTCTTAAAAGATATGAAGGGGTTTATATAATAAAATAAAGAGTACAAAAATAAAAATTACATAAAGAGCAGAGGAATTTTAAACAACTCTCCTTAAATTAAGTGAAATTAAAATAGATATGGAATTTGGTGGGATGACTCTCTTCAAGATTGCATCGTTGTCTCTTTTTCCATTTGTTCCTTCAGGTGAAGGATGTTGATCATAGGCTTATCCTCGGGAGGTTTTCCTGGCCTGAAGCACAGTTGTCCTATATAGAACGCATCTAATGGTGGAGGAATCATGTAAGAAGTAGTTTCAATTAGAAAACACAAAATTAGCCATTGGATATGTGGCTTGACCAAGTACTTCCAATAATTTTCCCAGTTCAGCTTCCCCAATTTTATGATGATTTCTTCCTTTACCTTGGACATTTCCTGCCACTCTCTTATTAAATATTTTAGAATAGGTAGAGAGACAGAAGGGAATATATCAATCAAAATAGAAGCAATGGGATTTTGGCTAACTTTTTCAACAATGTTGTTAGCAACATCTTTAGCTCTTAAAATTTCCCTTTCAGTTTGTTTTAACTGTATCTCCCAATCAGTGAAAAACATTTCTTTTTTGGAATCTTGAATGCTGGGAAGATTGGAATTTCGACCTTCAACAGTATCTTTCCAGGTGACACACTATGATACTTTGTCATCAATTTCATTAAAGCTGATCCTTTGGTCAACTACTCGATTCATCAGAAAAATGCCTTTTTGACATAGTTCAATAATACTGCATAATTTTTGGCAGAAAAAAACTTGTTGTCGGGCCAACAGGTTATTTAATATCAAAGATTCCTTCTTTAATTCATCTCCTTTGAGATTGTCTTTCAACTGCTCAACAATGAATTACAGTTGGTTTATTTGAGTATATTTATCACGAAGTTCAGATTGGTGTTGCAGCTTTAATTGATCTAGGCTCTGTTGGAGTTGTGATACTTGTGATTGTAATTTCTGATTAACATTATGCTTCTTTTATTGTAATTAATTTTCAAATTGAAGGATTCTTTCATCATTTTCTTTGACTAATTTCTGAACTTCAGTGACCTTGTCTATGGTAGTGAATGCACATGCTCCTGCAAACTGAGTCAAATGTGTTAGATCTTGAGATGGATCTACTTGAGAGTCTTTCCAAACTACTTCCATAGGGACATCTCTGGGAATAAGGATTCATGACTATTTGGTTCTCCTCATTTTCATATGCCTTCTCATGACAAATTTATGTCTGGGACTATCAAATATATCTAAAGGAGGAATTTCTTCAATTTTCAACATAGTCTCTAATGTAGGGTGTGCTAGGATAAATTTTACTTGTTTTGTGTTAACTAATTTATTAGTTGACCCAATAGTAAAGGGGTTATGACCTTTACCATGAGGTGTTTCCATTTATTTTTAATGATCAATGATCACCATTTCTTGGTCTCCTTGAGGTTTTTGATTGAACTCCTTCCAGAAATCATTTAAGTCACTTGGAAACTGTGGATCTTTGGATTGAACTCCAGCAGACTTATCTTCTTTTGTTATGATAAGGAATTTAGTATCCTTAAGTGGTTGCTCCTTTCGTGTTCTTTCTATTTCTCTTCCTTCTATGAGATAGGTTGGGATACCTCTAGTATATTTAAAGGAATCCCTTCTAATATTTTATTTATATAATTCTTGAACTTTGAAAGCTATTGTGGATTGAAGCCTTATGCTACTAATTTATGTACTATAGAATAAGTATCAACTGCTTCAAACATGTGATCAAAATCGTCATCCTCATGCACAAATGGTGTGATTTTCACTGGAGTTATGAAATTGAAGGAAACTTGGCTTGGGTCATATTGTTTGTTTTAAATTGTAAACAATTTCAAGCATTGGATTTGATTGACCTCTAACACTGCATGCCTGTAATTTATAACACATAGACACCACAGTGAATAGGAAAAGAGGGCCACGAATATTTCTTTGCCTCTTCAAAAATCTTAGTCAATCCTTTACCGAAAGCTCCATAAGTGATTTCTCTTGCGAGAAGTTTATCTGGAATACATAATGGTAAGACATGTGGTTGGGCTAAACTTATAAATATTTTCACATAAATATAAAATTCTTCGCCAAACCATTTTCTAATGGAGGTGAAGTCTACTTGAGCTTATTTAGATAATGTGGGGGAATTTTCATCAAACACGGCTTGAAATAATGGGAGCATAACTCCATGGTAGATATTGGAGAAATGAGTTTCATATTTTGATTCCCATAGAATACTATTATAGAAATGAATGAGACTAGGGTCTTGGGTAGTCCATTTCCAACCCATGGTTGGAAAATCTGAGGTAAAACATACAACATCCATAATGTTGGTGTTACACATCAATTTTTCACCGTACGAGAACTCCCTGTTCCTTGATCCTAGAGGACCCATACAATGACCCTTGTGTACTTTCCAAGCATGGAATACATACCACCGAACCACACTTTGTCTACCGATTCATCTCCCTTTAAACATTTCCTGGAAGATCCCTATAAAAAAAAGGTTTTCAAGGTCGATGTTTTGTCTCAGCGTCTGAGCCGCACTGATAGTAGAGATCTGCACTGGGACCCATGTTGATCGATGCTCTGTCTTAATGTTGGACCTATGCCAATCCTATTTTGGACAGATTTTTAAAATAGAAACGAAATTTCGACGACTAGAAGCTTCGTGAGGCGGTGAGCTGGAAGTTTATTTTGAGGATATGGCGAAGGAATTCCCCTTTGGGCTTCTTCTTCCCAAGAAATAAGGAATACTCCAAAGGAAAAGCTCTTTTCCCATTATTTGAAGGTCGATATCCTCTTCCTCCATTGTTATATAAGGACGCATCTTTCACCTCTGCTGCCTTAGTTAGATTTAGCTAGAGAGGAGAAGAAATTATAGCTTCGGGAGAATAGTACAGAGTGTGATTGTTTTTGTGTGTTAAGAACATAGTGAGATCTTAGACCTTTGTGTATGAGGGTGTCACAAACATGCTTGGATATGGACCAACCAAAGGAGATCCTAAACATCAAGGCTTGGTTGTTAACTCTCCTTGTCTTTATCATAATAAAATGCAACTGATGTTTATATTCCACACTTGTTTACATTTATAATGAGATTTATAGCATTCCTTGATTAGTTAGATAGGTTGTAATTTTTTTACGTTTGTCATGATTTTATGCTGGGCATGGTGTCTTGATTATCTATACATGTAATTGGATGTTGGTAGGAGCATGTATCAAGCTTGAGGAGAGTGATGCATCAAGAAGCCTCGACAAAAGAATCCAACATAGCATCAGAACAAGGTAGGTCATCTTCCTTGCTCTGAATTTCATTTACAATCTAGGAAGGTCAATGTTGGTATGTTCTTGTAGTTGCTAGACCCACCCTAGGGTGAAAGGCAACATCTTTGTCTACAGAGGGGATTTACTTGCACAAAAAATTGGAGAATCCGCTTAGGAGATTCCTTTCAGTTTGTCACTCTTTGAGGTCTTATTCATTTGACGTGTTTAGTCGAACAACCATTTCCCTGTTTGTTCCTATGTTTTTCATCAATTACAATCTTTTAATTTTTTCTTGGGGTGGTGAGTCTGGCCTTGGTTAGGAGAAAATTTTTTCTTTTCCTTTTAGGCATTGACGCTTTTATTTGTCTGACAGTTGTGCCGATTGGAACTATTTATCAGTTATCAAGTCATGCCAATGGGTTGCTGGTGCTATTTTCAGCCCCAAAAGTCGCACCAATTCCAGTATGTGTGGAAAATTAAGGTTTTTTCCCTAAATCCTTGACCAGTGTGCCTTGCCCTTCCAATCCTTTTATATGTAAGATTTACATGTTCCCCCCTTCACTCAAGTTAGTTTGATTGGCTCATTGGCTTTGTTTTTGGTTGTTTTTTTTGTCCTTTCTGTTGGGATGTGCATCCTACACCCTAGATTTTCTAGGATTGTGCATCAATTTCCTGGCTGCATGCTTCACGGGACATCGCCCTGATGATTGAGTCAGTCTCCTTGCTTGGTGATCCATCTCTAGTTGATTTCATTTTTCTTTTTGGCTGATTGAGTGTTCAAGTCTCAAGTGTCTATCCAAGTTCATTTGTTCTGCTTGTTTTCTTTTGAACATAGATTACATCGCTCATTGTTCAAATGAAAAGTCTTCTTTGTATGATTGCTTGATGCAAAATGGAATGAACGCCTTGTTTTGAGCTCACGCTTTGGAAGCCCTCTTTTTGCTTACACTCATATGTATTGTAGCCTTTTGAGGAATTTCGTTACAAAGTATTCAAAACAATATTGTATTCTTAATTTTTGGTTGCATCCTTTTTTCATTAAAAAAAATTGCATTCTTTTAGTTTTCATCTCAAAGTTTTCTTTTCGTTAAAATGCATTAGATCAAGTTGCATTGAAAAGTCATGTTTGGAATTTATTATTGAACTTAGATTACATTGTTTAATAATTGAAAACTCAAAGTCACTTTGAGTGCATTCTCTTTCATTAAAATCATGCATTAAGTAGATTCTCATTTCATCGAAAAGCGCATTGAGTGCATACTTATTCATTCAAAAGAAAAAGGAAATTGTGCATATATTACAATTGCATTGTTTTCAAAAAGAGAATTTTGCATATATTACATTGCATAATTCGCATCTTTGAGTGTTTTGGATTACTTTGGAATAGTGGAAGTCATCTAGTTGGGAAAAAATTTTATTTGCAGTATTACTGTTTGTTGCATCATTGTTTAAGACTCTTCCCTTAACTAGATAGAATTCATTAAAATTGAAATATTTCTTTTCTCATATAACTGCATATAGAAGTCGTCAGATGACAGCCGTAAGGCCTTGAAATCTCAACATTAATTCAAGGTCAAATTTAAAATGAATTCAGTCAACCTAAGGAAGCATTGAAACATAACGCACATATTTTAGAGGTCTAGGCTAGTGACGTGTTCCAGCATCGTTAAACCTAGTAGTTGTCATTCACCATCTAGCTTTAGACAGTGCTAACATAGACTTGTGCTCCCCGTACCATCGCGTATATAAAGGGAGGCCGTCATAGCTTGCAATCCTTTATCCATAGGAAGCCGATTCTACCGCCCTGTAACCGTGATACACTGAACACAACATTCGGGGAGACTGCCTCCACATACGTGAAGTCATTGGTCATTTCTCTTTCATTTGATCACCAAGGTGTATATTGTAGTTCACGGAAACTTGGTACACCCTCTTTTTTAGATTACCTGAGTAGCCATTTTGGTCTTTTCATGACTCTCTAAAATTGAAAAGATCCTCAAGCACTTGTTCTTTCACGCTCGTTTCAACCTGAAAGTGACTAGAGTCATATTTTTCATGTTTCTTGACACTTAAAATATGAAACAACAGATTTTTTCTTCAATGTATTAAAATATTAACTACCCGTGAAATATTCCTGGTTCAAATTATCTTCCTTAGTGGTTTTTTGTATGGCGACATTTTCGAATTTTACCAACCAAGGAACCCCCTTCGAATGGAATCCTGGTCCTTTTCCTGCTTTTGGGAATTTTGGTGCTCCTTGTATGGAAAAATTTTCCCTTCCTAGGTTAACTGTTGGTTTTCCAGTGTGGTTATTTTCGACCTCGGTGGTCCCGAGTGGTCTAACCTCTGTTCAACCACATCCTTCGCCTGTACAACATCATGTTGATTCCAGAGTGGACCTCTCTTATTCTTCACCTATTTCTTTGTACTCCCCTTCTACTTCGCCTGGTGAAAGTTTGGAATCCAGTAACAAGGAGGCTAAGAAGAAGAAGAAGAAGACGAAAAAGAAGAAGTCAGATAAGCGAGAGGCTAAACCTACAGCCATTTCTCCTAAGACACATACCATCGATAAACCAGCCAACCTTCCACGGAAAGTCAAATTCCCTTGCAAGTTGCGCAAGGGTGACCATTTTCTTCGAGATTTCCTTGGCATCCCCAAGGTGCTCGAGGTATGGTCTGACAGTCATCCATCATTGTCTTTGGCTTCTAGAGGTCATGTTGGTGACACATCTTCGACTAGTACTGATAAGACTCATAAGAAATAGGGTAATATCATGAATCCCGATAAGTTGTGTGAAGGGCATCATCCCATTCACCTTTGTCCATACATGGATGAAGCCACGAGAGTGTTGGACAACCCTTATGTTTCTGTGTCCTGCCTTTCGGTTGGTTACCAAAATCTTTGTTTGAGTCCTCTACTAGTTGATTGAACGATCAATCAAGATCTAGCTTTGGTCGATCCCACTCCCCCAGAAATTACAAATCACGAATCCATTCCTGACCAACCATTGGTCATGGAATCAGTTGATCTAATCTCACCTATGGCTCATTAGGTCTTTTCCATCGATATTGGACCTCATACCCCTCACATTTTTCTTGTTTCTTCAGATTCCTCGAACTTGGAGAAATCTCCTCCCATCCCTGTGGCTCAATAATTTACTCCTTCTGCTCCCACATCTATGGTTCAAGAGGAAGCTCCTCATGCTCTCGTCACACAGGGGGTTGACCATTCCATTCCTATGGTACCCCCTTTAAGTAGTTTGGTTGCTTCTTTCGATTGGAGTAGATTCATGGGATATCGCCTTCCTTATTATGCGCCTTTTGAGATCATCGTGTAGGCCTTCAATGTGGTCATACCTGGCACAATTATAGATGAAGGCATGTTTGTTAGTATTCTTTCTTCAACTACTTAGAAAGCTTTCGGTTCTCCATCGGTTGTGCCTGTTACGCAAAATCTATTGGCTTTTAACATAGGAACAAATAAACCATTAGGGATCCTTCTGTAGTTTCCTATTAATTTGGGAGGAAAAACTATCTATATAGACGTGATGGTGGTCCAAGGCCCATTGGATTTTAATTTACTCCTAGGGAACGACTATACTTACGTCATGGGAGCACTTGTTTCTTCCCTCTTTCATGTAATTTATTTTCCACATGAAGGTTGGATCATGACCATTGATCAGCTTACATTCTTTGGTCCTGATGTGACATCTGGTATATCATCATCCCTTCCTGGTCCTTACTTGTTAGTGATATCTTCCCCACCACAGGCAAATTATGTGGCCGCCTGTTCCATGTCCACATCTGCTAATAATTCAGTCAGTGAGGTAGTACACAATGTACAGGGGGCATTGGGTCCTAATTTCTGAAATGTTGTTCTCGCATCAGATGAGAAACTCTTGGAAGCCATGAATTATTATTCGTCATGATTAGCTCATTGGAGTAGAGTTCATTTTCTTCTGTCAAGCTCCTTAAAAATGAAACAAGCTCGTTGGAGTACAATTTGTTTTCTTGTGTCAAGCTCCTTAAAAAATGATACGAGCTCTTTCAGAGCATAGTTCATTTTCTTATGTCAAGCACTTTAAAAAATGAAGCAAGATCTTGAGAGGATAGTTATTTTACTATGTCAACCTTGTTAAAAAATTAAACAGGTTCCCTCTTCAGTTTTAGTTGTTGATTATATCTCATAAAATCCAAGTCGAGTCTTTCTCTTGATCTCATAATTGAACCTTAATTTCATCCACCTATTGGTAACTAGTAGTCTGCTCAAGTGAATACCATGAAGCTGGGGGGGCATGTACCTCGAATTGAGTCATCATGTTGGGGGCATGCAAACTTATTTCAACCATTTTTTTTTTCCATTTCAAGCTTGTGTAAAAATCAAATTGGTTTCAAGCATAGTTTTCTAAAACGTTTCAAGCTTGTGTAAAAACAAAACCATTCTTATTTTACTTCTCATGATTGCCATTTTATTAGTATGTTTTTCTAGATCAACCTTGGTTTTATCATTCCATGGTCACCATCTACTCGACCAATCATACACTTTCACTTGATTGTTTTACCCATTCCTGAGGAACCGCTGTAATGAGTGGTCTTCTTAGCTAGCCCCTTGACCTTTACTTTTTTCTGAGCAGTTCCACCATAACTGGAACCAGTTTCTACCTTTAATGCCACTCGTTCCTCTAGGAGGAGTCAACTTTTAGCTATTTTTTGACTCTCCAAAATTGAAAAGATTGTCGAGACTCTTTTCATTTTGAACTCATTAAAGGCTGTGAAATGTCTTCTACCAAGTATACGTTTACCCCTTTTTCAGTCTAGGAAAGTTTATTTACGTAAAAGGAATACCTTCGCCAGTCTCGACTAAGAGGTTCTCTCATATTTTTTTTTTCTACCTTTTCAGATATGAGGGACTATTTACGAAAAGGGCTAGTTGGAGTTTTCTTTTCAATTATTTTAAAACTCTATAAACATGAAAAGATGTTGAGTTTTGCCTTTTTCGAGCTCATTAAACTTTTACAACATTGGATCCGTAATCATGACAATTACCGAGTTCCTCCTTCCTATGGCTCGTAAAATGTACTAGGATGGATTTTTCCGAAGGACAAACTTATAAAATAAGCATATGCTATCCTCTTCAAGCTTTTGTAAAAATAAAGAGTTACTCGCCAGAAATAGTGGGGGAAAATGGAAGTTATTCATCAATTGTGTCAGCAGTATGTCACTCTTGAACATGACACTTGTTTTCAATTCATGTCGGGTTTGGATATCTTCACTCTATCACTTGGCCTCCATGGGTTTGGGAAATCCGTTTTCCTCTCATTCGATTACTAATATTTTCAACATGACCTCTAATCCTATTTCAGTTAAATGCTACCAAATTCCAAAGTTGTGTCACCAATATGTTCAAGAGAAAATCCTTCTGCAGTTTGTACATTCCCTGATCCTCTGTTTTAGTCTTGGTTAACACCCATATCAAATTATATGTTTCGTGTTGATGATGTGGGATTCATTATGACCCTGCTTCGACGGATCACTTCCTGTCGACTTCAGCTCATTATCTTGGAAGTCAATCTAAAGACTCCTTTCTGGTACCTTAGAGCTTGCATGCTTCAATGGCAAGTTCTTCACATTCCATGACAAGTACACATCATTGGCCTTCGATCGAGTGATTTCACGGGTGTTTGACTTCAGTTCTTTGTTTCCATCTCATGGATTGTACTCTTAGTACCTTCATAGCCATTTTCATAATTGGTGGTTTCTCTCGTGCCTATTAATAGCTTTCATCATTGGTTGGTAATCAGGTGACTTTCTTGCATGTTTGAATTCAGCTCATTTACTCACATGCTTGAAATTGTACTTGATCGGTTCATGACGGAGCACAAGACCTTGGATTTTATTCTCTAGAGTCCAGGTTGCAAGGCAATATGATTTTTCCATGATTGTAAACATGATTCTTTAGACATATGGCTGCGACCATACCATGGGTCTTCTCATTTTGATCCTCTCCATACGAATGGTTGCGTCCATGTTGTGGATCTATTACATATGATCCCTTCATTCGGATGGTTGTGTCCATGCCAAGGATCCATTCACATGATCCTCTTCTTGATGGATATATGTGCCTATACAATTGATTCATGTATTTTCATCATATATTTTAGTTATGTATATGTATTTATGCTTGATTTGCAGGTCTCCAGATAGCAGCATCTTGTTCCTTGCACGTACTCGTAAATCATTTCACTCCTCAATTTTGTTCGGACTTCATACTTTAGAGGGCATCTGTTACACATAAATTTGTCACCATATGAGTACTCCCTATTCCTTGATCCTAGAGGACCCATATAGTGACCCTTGTGTACTTTCCAAGCATGGAATACATACCCCTAAACCACACTTTGTCTACCAATTCATATCCCTTTAACACCTTTTTGGAATATCCCTATAAAAACATGATTTTCAAGGTCGGCGCTTTGTCTTAATGTCTGACCCGCGCTGATAGAAGATATTTTCACTGAGAACCGCGCTGATCGGCGCTCTGTCTTAATGTCGGACCCGCACTGATCCTCTTTTGGAAAGTTTTTAAAATAGAAACTAATTTTCCACGACTAGAAGCTTCGCGAAGCGGCGAGATGGAAATTTGTTTTGAAGATATGGTTGAGGAATTCCCCTTTGGGCTTCTTGTTCCCAAGAAATAGGAAATACTCCAAAGGATAAGATCTTTTCCCATTATTTGAGGGCCCATAACCTCCTCCTCCATTTTTATATAAGTATACCTCCTTCACCTCTACTGCCTGAGTTAACGAGAGAGGAGAAGAAATTATAGCCTCGGGAGAATAGAGTAGAGTGTGATTGTTTTTGTGTGTTAGGAACATAGTGAGATCTTAGACCTTTGTGTATGAGGGTGTTGCAAAGTGATTGGATACGGACCTGCCGAAGGAGAGCCTCAACATCAAGGGTTGTTTGTAAACTCCCCTTGTCTTTATCATGATAAAATGCAACTGATGTTTATCTTCCACTCTTGTTTACATTTATAATGAGATTTATGTTGGAAATATGATCAGAGTGTTTTCCTTGATGGAAACCCACTTGATAGAGTGTTTTCCTTGAATGGAAACCCACTTGATGAAGATGATGGCAACCTACTTGATGAAATTGTGCTTGATGGAATATGTCTTGATGATCTTGTTAAATGATGTAAATCTGATGTATCTACAGTGAGTACAGAAGGTAATGAAGAAAGGAATTCAGTATGTGCTAGATCTATGATGAAAAGAGTATGTCTCAAGGCATACGCGGATTTGTCTAGGATAAGTCGCGTATGCACGCGGGAAATAACGTGCCAAGTCGCGTATGGGCAAAAGCGCTCATAAAGTACAAAACCAGGGGTAACCACCATGGTATTGACCCATTGTATTGAGTAATGATTCGTCTATATGACCCCGTCCAGGAATACCATCGGAAGTAATGTAGTTTTGGCTCATGGTATTGAAAAAGGGTAAACCTATATAAAGAGAAGAAATTCATTGTGCAAATCATGTGTGTGGGTGCAAGATGTCTGAGCTTGAATGAATGCTTCTCTTTGAAGGATATCTGAATGGAAAGGGTTACAGTTGAATGATAGATCTGAATGCATGAAGCACCTATGAAGAAAATGATGAAGAAGGGAATCTAGATCTGAAATGTATTTGTATTTTCTACATCTGTTTATGGAATGATTAGATCTGAGATGAGGCGAACATCTGTTTGAAGTAAAGGGTAAAATTTGTGTGATGTGTCTGTTCTGAAGAATTTCAATGACCTAAATATCTGAAGAACCATACGCTAGTTTGCCGCAGAGGAAGCGCGTATATACGTGGCTTCGCTGAAGAGAAAGCGCGTATGCGCAGCGAAATTAACTCTGTAATATGTACATAAGTATACGCAGGTTTGTATGGTAGAAGGCGCGTATATACGCGATATCAGTGAAAGGAAAGCGCGTATGCAAACTAGGGTTTGCTGAAGCATGGGTTATGAAATGTCTGATCTGTTCTGCTGTTTTACTGCTATCTGTATTCTACAGCTCTGAGTTGTCTGTATCAGTTTGGTTGTATGATTGAGCTTAAATGTGTGGAGTGGGTCCAGTCTGAAAATATGATGAAACGAGGCCTGCAAGTTGTGCTCTATTGAAGTTGTTTGGATCCAGTGTGAAAATTGATGAAATGTGGTCCATAGAGGTGCTGAGGGTTGTAGCCTTCAGTCAGGGGGTCGAAGCTCCCTTCCAGGTGAGGCTGGTAAACGAGATCAGGGGGTCGTAGCTCCCTTCTAGGAGAGGCTGGTAAACGAGAGCAGGGGGTCGTAGCTCCCTTCCAGGAGAGGCTGGTAAACGAGCGCAGGTGGGTGCCTGCGTGCTGGTAGGAGGCTGCGCCAACACATATGTTGTAAGATGTTTTCTCTATAATAAAATATTGAAGGCTGAGACAACGGCAGCGGTGGTTTTCTCCCGACTTGGGTTTCCACCTAAAATCCTGGTGTTCATGTGTGTTGCTTATGTGTGATGACTTACTCTATTCTTACTGTACATGTTTACTGTTTATTGAACATCTAATGAATGAATGATGGAATGATATAAGTGAAGAATTAATGACATAATTAGATCTCTATGTATACGCGAGTTTTATGAAGGATATCCGCGTGTATACGCTAGTTGTCTTCAACAAAGTAGCGTATGGGTTTTGAAGTAAGAAAAAGTAAAAGATTTGATAAAGTCCTAAATACTGATTCACCCCCCCCCCCCCCTCTCAGTATTTTTCCCAACAATTGGTATCGGAGCAGGTCCTTCTGCAGAAGCTTGATCGCTTGAAGGAGATCCGTCGCAATGGGAAGTCTTGAAGGAGTAATGTCTATAAAGCCACCTCTATTCAATGGAAGCAATCTGATATTCTAGAAGGTACGAACAAAAGCATATCTGCAAAGTCTTGGTGCAGATGTATGGGCAATTGTGGAAGAAGGTTATCAATACCCGGCAAGTATTCCTACTGATGCAGCAGAAAGGAAGAAGTATGAAATCAATGCCAAAGCGGTGAATGTCTTATTAGGAAGCATGTCTGAACCAGAATTTGCTAAGGTGATGCAGCTAAATTCAGCAAAAGAAATATGGGACAAAATCATTCTGAGCTATGAAGGAGATACAAAGGTAAAAAGTGCAAAACTCCAAACTCTCAGAATTGAATATGAAAATTTAAGGATGCATAGTGATGAAAGTATTGCAAGTTTCTTTTTACGTCTAGATGATATTGTAAATCGAATGAGAAATTTGGGTGAAACCATAGCCGATACTACTCTGGTGGAAAAAGTCTTAAGATCTTTGACTTCAAAATTTGACTCTAAAGTTTCAGCCATTGAAGAAAGGCAAGATCTGCAAACTCTTACTGTTGTTCAATTACATGGTATCCTGACTGCTTTTGAAATGAGACAAGGAGGTCCTTCTCAAATCAAAGAAGCTGCTTTTAAGGCGTTTGCAAAAGGAAAAGAAAAGGAAGTTGTCAAGGAATCCAGCTATATATCTGAAGAAGAAGAAGAAGCAAATTTTGTGAGAAGACTCCAACTAGGAACCGGAAGGTTCAAAGGTAAGCTTCCTTTCAAATGTTTTGATTATGGAAGAGTTGGTCATTATGCTGCAAAGTGTCCTTATAAAGAAACATCTGCTAAAGGAAAAGAAGTAGCAAGAAGGAATAAGAATCGATCTAGCACAAGGAAAAGTTACTATATTAATGAAGACAGTGATGGGTTATCTGATAGTGAGGAAGAATGTGAACAAGATATTAAACTGCTCATGGCAAAAGAATCTAGAGAAGAAAAGGATACTTTTATGAATTCTCTGGAAGACAATGTGTTGAGGAGGTAAATCCCCTCTGCGAGACGAGAGCGATCCCTACTAGCCAATCGAAGAGTCACAGCTTAACAAACAAACAATGTTATGGCCTTAGCTCCTAGTTACGAATGGAAGATTTGGGATAAGAACCTACCTGGATTCCAGCGCTCGATCTGAAAAAGAGATGTCCCCGTCCTTCGGTCCTGGCAGATCACAATCCTTCCACGATCTCCGTGGATGAACACCTGCACACAGAAAGAACAAACAGATACAAGCATAGGAACCAGCATACGTAACTAAACATCGGTCAGAAAAGACATTACTCGCATTAACATAATGGAAAAGGAGTGGAACCATAATCATAGTCATCTATTAAAGTGGTAAACGAATAGAAGTTACAACCAAGTTCTGACGCTGCAGCCTCCTTCGCGCGGGTCTTCGGTCGTCCACGTCTCGCAAAGCTCGCCGGGGGAAAGGGAAACCTCTCCAGAGTCTCGTAACAATGGTCTCCTTGCTCGAATGGGCCTTAAGGGAAAGGAAGGATTCTTTTCAGCACAAAGGCACTTGGGAATAATGCAAAGCCTCAGCACTTCAAGACTAGCTTGCCATGGATCTGAGCAAGCTTTTATAGATGGGGAAGGAGGGAGTTGGGATCCCTATTATTATGGGATTGGCCCTATCAACAAGGAAGGTTCCATAGAAGGTGGCAAAACTACTTCCCTTCCATAGAACTCCCGCAGCCAAACCTCCCAACTCAAGATAGGCAGTGGTTGTGAGTTTGTTCGAACTCAACTTCCGCCATCCATATTTAAAAAACAGTCCCTAAAATGGGTGGCGCGATTGCTGCTCTATGACAGAGCGCCAAGTGGCGCGACCTCTTTACAGGATTTCCCTTATTGGCGCGAGCACTGAATTGTCTACCCGCGCCAATGCAAAAAGAGCTATTTTTCATGGATTTTGCAAGGAGATGTCTCAAGGGGAAATGAAGCTCATACTCAGAGGGATGCATTGATGATGTTTTCAAGGCATGACAGTGTTCACAGGTCACATAATGGGTCCTCCATTGTGCGGGACGGGGAATGGTATGGACGGTGACAAATTACTGTGTAACAGATGCCCCCTAAAGCATGAGGCCCGAGAGAGAGAGGGGTGAAATGCTTTACGAGAACATGTCCAACTGAAGGCCCGCCGTCGGAAAACCTGCACAGAAAGATACAACTGATATCTCAAGTACATGATATATATCTATGGTATGGACGCAGCCATCTGAACAGAGTATGCTATAATCCGGATCCAGGGTATGGGCGCAGCCATCCAACTAAGATCAAACAAATAGACTCAGGTATGGTCGCAGCCATCCAATCAGTGAGTCATGTACATAATGATAACAATCCACAATCGCAGCCTGGATTACAACAGACACAATCCAGGGTCTTGCGCTCCATCTCGACCCAAACAAGTACAAGTTCGAGCATGTGAATGTGTGAGATGATGTCGAACATGCAAGAACATCGTCTGATTACCAGCCAATGATGAAAGCTGTTAACAGACGCGAGAGAAACCACCAATAATGACAATGGTCCTCAAGGTACTACAGGTACAATCTACGGCGTGTGAATAAATGAGTTGACGTCGAACACCCGCAGAATCATTCGATCGGAAGTCAATGATGTAAAATCCACGTCGAATGCGACGAACCTGCCATTGAGGCATGCAGGCTCCAAGGTACCATCAGGAGTCTCTAGACCAACTTCCTGGATAATGAGTTGAAGTCGACAGGAAGTGACCTCGATCGAAGGTGGGCCATAATGATTCCCACATCATCGACACGAGACAGAGGAACATAATGTTTTGTTGTGAATTAGGACCATATGAGAAACAGAGGAAGGTTGATATTTGCAGAGGCCAACTTCTCTTGAACATATGAACGGCACGATAATGGACTTGGCAGTATTTGACATCAACGGATCAAAGGTCATGGCGACGAGGCAGTGAACAGATGAGAGGTCAAAAGAGATTACCCAAACCCATGGAAGCAAAGTGAAGCAACGAGATGAGATGTCCCCAACCCGACACGAATGCAGACCAGTGCCATGTTCAAGAGCGACATACCGCCGACGACAACGACGATGGTTCCATTTTTCCCCCACCATTTCTGGCGAGTACCCCAATTATTTTTGATAACAAGCTTGAAGGGGATAGCATATGCTTGTGATATAAGTCCGCCCTTCGGGCGAATCCATCCTAGTGCATTTAACGAGTACTAGGAAGGAGAAACTCGGAGAACGTCATTTCGACGGAATCCAATGTCATCAGGGTTTAACGAGTCCGACAAAGGAAGAACTCGGCGTCTTTTCATGTTTAGAGAGTTTGAAAAGACAGCGGAAAAGAAAACTCCACAGGTCCCTTTTCGTAAATAGTTTCCCAGATCCGAAAAGGTAGAAAACAATATCCGGGAAAACCTCCTAGTCGCGATAGGCTAGGGTATTCCTTTTCGTAATCGATCCAGCCCAGCCCGAAAAAGGGTTAAACTTATACTGGGTGAATGTCGATTCGTGTCCATTTTAACGAGATCGAAACGACAAGGGCCTCAGCGATCTTTTCATATTTAGAGAGTCAGAAAAGAGCTGAAAGATGACTCCACAGTGACTTTTTCGTGTATTTACCGAGTCCGAAAAAGTATAAAATACAACTCGTCTCCACCTTTTAAGTCGCAAAAACCTGCCACTGCACATACCCAACAAGCGTAAAATCCATTTTCGACATAATACATGCAAATATTTGACAAAAAATAACTTTTAAAGCTCATTTAACGTCGAAAAGTTATAAATATGTCTAATGGTAAAAAATAAAATTACTTTTTACTATTTACCTTGTGGAGTGCAACAGTGGTCCATTTGGAGCAGAATCTTCTGACGGTGATCGCGACCAATCCAGGCAACTATTCAGCGTCTCGTCTGTGACAGGTAAGAGGCGCTCCTTTTCTCTTTCTTTCCATGCATTTTTTAATGATTTCCCCTTAGAAATCAGCTCTGTAAGGGCACGCTTGAAATTTTAGGGCCGGGCTAAGTGGCGCGGGTATCGGGAACGGACCCGCGCCACTGAGCTCTTTTTACCAAAGGGCCCGCGCCACATGGCGCGACTGTCAGCAAAACAGTCGCGCCAGCGGCGGAACCCAAATTTCCGCCTAAAATTCCGCTATTTATGCCAAATCTCTTGAATTTTGAAGCTCACAAAAGATCTAATCAGGGGCTTTGGACCATGTGAATGCAGATAAACAGTCAGAATGGCAATCGAATGGAAGGAACGAGAACACGGAGATGAGGACGAAGAGGCCATGCAAAGCCAAGCATGTATGAATGCTCTGAGAGACTGTGGCTTAAAAAAAGTTCTTCCTCACGCCATGCTTACGAGCTCAGCCTGAGCTCCTCCAATATCTGATCAACCTCTGGGATGAAAATGACCAAGTATTCAGAATACGAGACCAGGTGTTGGAATTGGAGGTCACTAACATTTATTTCGTTACTGGATTATCCCGCAGGGGTCCAATCCCTGTACTGACTGGGAGCAGACCATCAGGGGAAAAGATGGAAGAAGTAATGGCGCGGGTGTGCCGTGGGGCACAAACAGGAACAGGGAGTAAGAAGGTATACATCTCAACCATCCCCGATCTAGCACTGAGAGTTGTACTCCACACCATTACGCGGGCTGCTGGATCGCAGGCACCGCATGAGGCTACAAAGACTCAACTCTTACTGGCCTCAGAATGCATGGGTCCCCGACTGTATGATTGGGCAACAGCCGTCACGATCAACATGAAAAGGCAGCTCACAAAGTGCAAACAGGGAAAACTGAAGCAGTTTGGGTATGGTTCCATCTTGGTATCGTTCATTCTGGAACGCATACCAACCTTCCAGGGCCAAGAGGCCCATGTGGCGAGTCCGGCACCACGAGAGCCGAGAATGGCTCGCTGGGCAGCATTGATGCCCAGATCTGGAGGCGGGCAACAGATGTCCTGGAAGCCCGAGTTCTTCAGGTGGTTACGGCGCCAACTGATCGTTGTGGAAGATTGGCCCTATGCGGGAACCGACTTTACAGGGGACCCAGATCTCCCGCTACCAGAAGGAGACCACTGGGATGAAGAGCTGGGTAAGACCTCATATTTTGATTTTATGTTTATATGTTTTTTTTATTAATACACACTTGTCTTAACACAATTATATATGCATGCAGATGTAGGACCTGAGAGACCAGCCGGGATGTCTCCTATCTTCCGGAGGACACAACTCGCCCCCGAGATCCAGGGGGAAGGTACCGGAGGAGAGGCACTGGTTCAGAACCTCGAGGGGATCGTCCATGGGATCCCAGACTATGCCCGACTGTCAGATGTACCGATGGAGTACCAGCGCCATACGGTGGGAGTTCCAAACCGGCTCCACCGAATCCTGAGGCGGCTAGTGCGTGCAGTGACGTGCTATCATGAGCACCATGCTGATTAGTCTCTAGGATTTAGCCACACCTATTTTTTGAGAGACACAGTGTCTCAGGATGTATTAAGACGATTATGTATATTTTTGAGTTTTGTGACGCACACTGTGCAAACATTTCGACACACATATATATATATATATACATATGACTATTTTGGATGGATCTTTCTTTACATGTGATGATGTTTTCTATATGTCATGCAAATGTCTAATACAAATGTAATCTAATGTATCAGTTACATAACAAACGACCCAATGCGAAATGTATTCACACAATGTATCTAATCACATATTTCATTTTTACGCAAGCTTAAAAGCACACATGAACACACACATATGCAAACTATGCTTGAAATGAGTTTTATTTTTACGCAAGCTTAAAACACAAACTATGCTTGATAATAAGAAAGACGGGCATGCCCCCCAGCATGTTGTCTCAAATCGAGGCACATGCCCCCCAAGCTTCACTCGATTGAAAATGGAGTGAAGATTGAACACACACACGAGATTTGAGCTGAAACTGACAAAACTCGAATTGAATATGCTTGTGTTTCATTATTTTAACGAGGTTGACACACTTAAAAGAACTATCCTCGAACAACTTGTTTCATTGTTTTTAGGAGCTTGACACAAGTGGAGGAAATCCGCTACGAACCGAAAGCTTTCCGTGTAGTCGGCGCTGCATTACTAACAGAGGCACCTTCGTCTATAATGGTGCTGGGTACAACCAGACCAAGAGACTGTACCGTGATCTCGAAAGGCACATAAGACGGAAGGCGAAATCCTGCAAATCGATTCCAGTCAAAGGAAGCGACCAAACTACTCGGAGGGGATACCATCGACAAGCGAAGGTCTTCCCCTGATGTTACGGAAGCAGAAGCCTCCTCCATGACCTCCATCTCGAAGGCGGGAGGAATATCCTCTGGAGCCTCTATCATAGGAGGCGGAGGAGCGGCTTCTTGAAGCACAGGGACAGGAGAATCTTTCTCCAAGTCTGAAGAATCTGAAGAAACCAGAAGGACATGAGGAGTGTGAGATCCACTCTCGACAGAAAAGACCTGGTGCACCGCGGACGGGGCCAGTTCAACCGATCCTACGACCAATGGTTGGTCAGGGCCGGATTCGTGAATTTGAATTTCCGGGGGAGTGGGATCGACCAAGGATGACTCTTGACCAACCATAGGATCGGCTGGTAGAGGACTCACAGAAAGCCGATTATAACCAGGTGGAAGGCGTGGTGTAGAACTGACTGGGTTGTCCAAGACTCGCTTGGCTTCATCCATATAAGGACAAAGGTGAATGGCATGGTGCCCTTCACACAATTTACAGGGATTGGTGATCTTACCCTGCTTCTTAGAGTCCTTATCAACAACAGCTGAAGACGTGCCCCCAAATTGACTCCCGGAAGCCAAAGGCAACGGTGGGCAGCCGTTGGACCATACTTCGAGCACCTTGGGAATGCCAGGGCAGTCTCGAAGAAGATGGTCTCCCGTGCACAACATGCACGGGAACTTGACTTTCCGAGGAGGGTTGGAAGGACTATCGAGAGGAGATTCCTTAGGGACAGTAGCCGTACATTTAGCCTCTCGCTTATCAGACTTCTTCTTCTTTGTCTTCTTCTTCTTCTTCTTAGCCACCTGGTTACTCGAATCCAGGCTTTCACCAGGCGAAGTAGAAGACGAGGACGCAGAAACAGGCGAAGAAGGGGAGAGGTCCACCTTGGAATCAACATGATGTTGTTCAGGTGGAGGAACTGATTGACCAGTAGCCGAGACATTCGGGACCACAGAGGTTGAAAACAACCAAACAGGCAACCCAACAGTTAACCCAAGAAGGGACAACGTTGCCATATAAGGAGCACCAACATTTCCAAAAGGAGGAAAATGACCAGGATTCCCTTCTGAAGGGATTCCTTGGTTGGTAAACTCTGAAAAAGTTGCCATCAACACTCAAAACCACACACGGGCTGAAAAAAAAGAGTTTAAGACACACGATCAAACGGCCAACAAGCAATATCTAAACGGGCGTGTAATCGTGGGCGATTAATTTTACCACATTGGAAAGTAAGAAATTCTACCGTTTCATGTTTTAAGAGTCGAGAAACGATAAAAGATGACTCTATCTCTTTCAGAGTTGACACAAGCGTGAAAGGACAAGCGCTTGACGGTCTTTTCAAGTTTAGGGAGTCAAAAAAGACCAAATGACTACTCAGGAAAAACTAGGCACAAAGGGTGTACCAAATATCCGTGAACTGCAATATACACCTTGGTTTCAAAAATGAAACAGAAATCGACCAAGGATTTTCCGTACGTGCAGGTAGTCTCCCCGAATGCTGTGTTCGGTGTATCACGGGTATAGGGCGGCAGACTCGGCTTCCTGTGGATAAAGGATTGAAAACCTATAGGGGTCTCCCTTTATATACGCGACGGTACGGGGAGTGCAAGTCCGTACTAGCGCTGTCTAAAGCCAACAGGCGAACGACAGCTGCTAGGTTTAACGACGCCGGAACACGTCTCTAGCCTAGACTTTCTAAATATGTTTCGTTAAGTTCCAATGTTGCCTTAGGTTAATTGAATAAATTTTACAGTTGATCTTCAATTAAGTTTCAATTTCCAGGCCCTATCGTATGTGGTGTCTCGAAAGACTCCTAAATGCAAGCTATATGCCACAGTGTAATCATTTCGTTCGATGAAAACTAGTTAAATAAGAGTTGAGAGCTTTTATACAAACGAAATGAACGGAATACAAACAAGAATGTCTCTAATGCAACTAATGCAATTGCACACTTTTCACTCAAACACTAATCACTAGCAATATGGAAAAGATCACAATTTGCACTAATTTAACAAAAGCAAAAGAGATTATATTTTTTTTTTTTGATTTTCAATGTTTAATGGCTAATGTGCACCGAAAAAAAAAGGAACAATTTGAGAAATGATATCTAAGAGAGCGAAGCAAACAACATTCACTCAACGAAGCAAGCAACCAAATCTCTAAATCGACCCAAAGTCCCTCAAAGCAAAGAAAGACTCGAAAACTTCCGATGGACCATGTGATCTAGGTCCAAAGCAAGGCAAACGAATTCCGAATGAAGGAATGAACAATCACTCAAAAGACGCAGCAAAACAATCAAAGACTGGTAAGAGAGCGTGGAGAATCAATCAACAAGTTGACAGGATAATCAAGACACCAAAACTCCAAAGGAGGGCTCGATTCACTAAGCCACTAGATGCCCTAGGGCTCAAATCGTGAAACCGATAGACAGAGGCAAACAACCAAAGGATAGCGGTGAATTCCAGTCAAACAAGACTCCAACACACTCAGACAATCAGAAAATCAAGAAGAAAAGTACTGGTCAAGCTCAGAAAGCTAAAAAATGAAAAAACTCAAAAAGTCACAGGGGTGGCGCGACTGTGGACTTGAAACTGGCGCCAGAGGCCGATTGGCGCGAGACAGACAAATGCAACAAGCGCCAAGTGGCGCGACTGTCGGGTTAAAACCCGTGCTAGTCGAGTTCTTCAATAAAAATTAAAAAACAAGCTAATCTGAAAGCAGACCAATACAAGCTAAGCAAACCAAGAGGCTAAAATAATGAAAGAATCCAACCCAGAAGGTTCATCAAGCAAGGAGAAACAATCAAAGCGAACCAATCATAAAAGGGACAAGGAAAACCGGACGATCCCCAGCGGAGTCGCCAATTTGTTGATGAGGTAAATCCCCTCTGCGGACAGAGGCGATCCCTACTAGCCCAGCAGGGGTCTAGCAACAAACAAACAATGCTATGACGCAAGCTCCTAGTTACGAATGAAAGACTTGGGATAAGAGCCTACCTGGATTCCAACGCTAGATCTGAAGAAGAGATGTCCTCGTCCTTCAGCCCTGGCAGATCACAATCCTCCCACGATCCCCGCGGATGAACACCTGCACACAGAAGAAACGAACAGATACAAGCATAGGAACCAGCATACGTAACTAAACATCGGTCAGAAAAGATATTACTCGCATTAACATGATGGAAAAAGGAGTGGAACCATAATCATAGTCATCTATTAAAATGACAAACGAATAGAAGTTACAACCAAGTTCTGACGTCGCAGCTTCCTTCGAACGGGTCTCCGGTCGTCCACGTCTCGCAAAGCTCGCCAAGGGAAAGGGAAACCTCTCCAGAGTCTCGTAACAATGGTCTCCTCGCTCGAATGGGCCTTAAGGGAAAGAAGGGATTCTTTTCAGCACAAAGGCACTTGGGAATAGGAGATGCAAAGCTTCAGCACTTCAAGACTAGCTTGCCTTGGATTTGAGCAAGCTTATATAGATAGGGAAGGAGGGAGTTGGGATCCCTATTATTATGGGATTGGCCCTATCAACAAGGAAGGTTCCATGGGAGGTGGCAAAACCAATTCCCTTCCATAGAACTCCCGCAGCCAAACCTCCCAACTCAAGATAAGCAGTGGTTTGTGAGTTTGTTTGAACTCAACTTCCGCCATCCATATTTAAAAAACAGTCCCTAAAATGGGTGGCGCGATTGCTGCTCTATGACAGAGCGCCAAGTGGCGCGACCTCTTTACAGGATTTCCCTGATTGGCGCGAGCACTGAACCGTCTACCCGTGCCAATGCAAAAAGAGCTGTTTTTCATGGATTTTGCAAGGAGATGTCTCAAGGGGAAATGAAGCTCATACTCAGAGGGATGCATTGATGATGTTTTCAAGGCATGACAAAGGTTCGCGGTTGTTTGAGGACGAAGTCCTCCACAAAGTGACTCGTGGAATGGTAGGGACTAAGGACAAATTACTCGTAGTAACACAACATTTTTCTTGAAGAAACAATCAACTCAAAGTAAGCCTAGAAGAAAAGAACATAATCATAGAGACTCTTGAAAATCAGCTTGAAGCAAAGGAAAAACGCATTGAGGAATTGGAGTGTGAAGTAGTAAGTCTAAGGAAAGATAATGAGAAAGTGAAAACTCTCAATCTTAGATTTGCTAAAGGTTCAGAAACCTTAGATGAGATTATCAAGATACAACGGTCTCCTCTTATAAAAACAGGTCTTGGATATACTGGGGAATCTTCCCAGACTTCAGCACCAAATTATCTGAAAGCAGTCACAACTGGTTCTCTTCATTCAACCACTCAACAAGGGAACAAAGGATCTTTACAGGTAAAGCATGATCATCTCAAATCAAGGATCACTAACAGGGAGATCCCTCAAAGAAGCAACAACCAACAGGTAAATTCAAATAGAAGATTTCATGATCGCAGAAATTTTTACTTCAATGGACAATGTTTCTCATGTCACAATTTTGGTCATAAAGCTGTTCAATGTGTTGCATATAAAACCATCATGACAAGAGAAGCAAGAAAGAAAAGGATGAATATTGAACCAAATAAGAACACCTATAACAACTTTTCTCCTCTTCAAAATGAAGTTGAATGTACTTATTGCAATAACTTTGGTCATGAAGAATCTGAATGCAGGAGCAAGGTCCAGCCAAAAGAACATGTTCCCTCAAGATCTAAAGTGTGGAAAAAGAAAGAAATACCGGTTGAAAATTGTGGGATAGCGTTATTTGCAGAAGGTGAAGAAAATCAATGGTACATTGATAGTGGGTGCTCAAGACATATGACAGGTGACAAAAGAAAACTTCTTGCATATAATGCTCTAGAAAAGGAAAAGAAAGTTACATTTGGAAATGATACTCCTGCTGTAATTAAAGGAAAAGGGTCAGTGTTTCTAAAAGAAAAGGTGAAGGCTAATGATGTCATGTATGTGGATGGATTAAGTCATAACCTATTAAGTGTAAGTCAAATGTGTGATCAAGGAATAGAAGTGGTCTTTAGTTCAAAAGAATGTGTGGTTCGTGATCTTGATACAGGTAAAATCATTATAAAAGGAAAAAGAAATCCAAGCAACCTATATGTACTGAACGGCATAGATCAATGTTACTTGAGCAAGTCTTCAGAAAATTGGCTATGGCATAGAAGGCTGGGGCATCTGAGCTTCTCTCAAATCAACAAAGCAATCAGACTTCAAGTTGTTCGTGGTCTTCCCAATATTAATCTACCAGAAAGTATCATATGCAAATCTTGTCAATTCGGTAAGCAGACCAGAGTACGATTTAATGCCAAAGAAGGATCATCAAGTGAGCCTCTTGAACTCATTCATACTGACATATGTGGACCTATGAGGAAAAAGTCACCACATGGGGAAGAATACTATATCTTATTTATTGATGATTACTCTAGAATGTGTTGGATCGGGCTCATTAAACACAAAGATGAAGCATTTGAAAAAATTCAGATCTTCAAAGCATTAGTTGAAAATGAATTAGATCTAAAAATCAAGTGTCTTAGATTTGATCGAGGAGGAGAATATACATCAAATGAATTCTTTGAATTTTGTGAACAACATGGCATAAAAAGATAGTTCTCTGTAGCAGGCACTCCACAACAAAATGGCGTAGCAGAAAGAATGAATAGAAAAATTCAACAAATGGCTAGAGCTATGCTTGATGATTCTGGAACTCCTGACATGTTCTGGGGTGAAGCAGCACATACAGCAGCTAACATTCTCAACAAGGCTCATGTTCGGGTAAATAGTGACAAAACTCCATATGAAATTTGGTATGGTAATTCTCCCTCTGTGAAGCATTTTAGAGTTTTTGGAAGTAAATGCTTTATCAAAAATAATGATGAAAAGCTTGGCAAGTTTGAACCTAGATCAGATGAAGGGATATTTCTTGGTTACTCATCTACAAGTAAAGCATACAAATGTTACAATAAAAGGCTTCGAAAGATTGTTGAATGTATTAATGTTGTTATTGATGAGTCTCCTACAGCTCCTAAAGAAGAAAAACAAACAACAAAAGAAGATGATGGTGACTTATGTCCTTCTACATCAAATAGAAATGATATAGACAGTGGATCCAATGAAGAACCTGAAGATGATCTATCTGAAAAATCTCCATCCAGATATGTTCAAAAGAATCATCGCATACAAATGTTACAACAAAAGGCTTCGAAAGATTGTTGAATGTATTGACGTTGTTATTGATGAGTCTCCTACAGCTCCTAAAGAGGAAAAACAAACAACAAAAGAAGATGATGGTGACTTATGTCCTTCTACATAAAATAGAAATGATATAGACAGTGGATCCAATGAAGAACCTGAAGATGATCTATCTGAAAAAGCTCCATCCAGATATGTTCAAAAGAATCATCCTGAATCTCAAATTTTGGGAGACAAGGAATCAGGAGTACGAACAAGGAGAACTCTTGTGGGATCTTCTAGTCATCTGGCACTTCTATCCACAATTGAACCACACAATGTCAATCAAGCTTGCAAAGATGAATGTTGGAAGAAAGCCATGAATGAAGAGCTTGATCAAATTGAAAAGAATGACACTTGGGAATTGGTACCAAGACCACATGATAAAAATGTCATTGGAACTAAATGGATTTTCAAGAACAAGTTAAACGAGAATGGGGATGTTGTAAGAAACAAAGCTAGATTGGTTTGCAAAGGGTATACTCAACAAGAAGGTATAGACTTTGAAGAAACTTTTGCTCTTGTAGCTAGACTTGAAGCCATAAGAATGTTTCTTGCTTTTTCAAGTTATCAACAAATCAAAGTTTATCAAATGGATGTTAAATCTGCTTTTCTTAATGGTGATCTAGAAGAAGTATATATAGAACAACCGGAAGGATTCATTTTGGGAAATGATGAAAATCTTGTTTGTAGACTTAAAAAGGCTCTATGTGGTCTCAAACAAGCTCCAAGGGCATGGTATTATCGTCTTGACAAATATCTTCATCAAAAAGGATTTTCAAAGGGGTCTGCTGATAGCAACTTATACACAAAAATTGAAAATGATAAACTATTGATTGTGGTTGTATATGTTGATGATATCATTTTTGGGAGTAACGAAGAATCTATGAGTCAAAAATTTGCTTCTGTCATGCAGCAAGAATTTGAAATGTCTTTACTTGGGGAAATAACATTCTTTCTTGGCTTGCAAGTGCATCAAACTGCAGATGGTATATTCTTATCACAAGAAAAATACCTTAAGCAAATTCTGAAGAAGTATGGCATGGAAGAGTGCAAACCTGTAAGTACACCAATGATAACCGGATGTAATCTCAGTTCTCATGATGATTATCCCATGGTGAACCAACCAGATTACAGATCTATGATAGGAAGTCTTCTTTATCTCACTGGGACTAGACCGGACATTATGCATGCAGTTGGGATTATTGGACGATTCCAAGCTAATCCAAAAGAATCTCACCTTCAGGCTGTGAAAATAATATTCAAATATCTGCAAGGAACTCAAGACTTTGGACTATGGTATCCAAAGAATGCTGATCTTACTCTTCATGCTTACACTGATGCAGATTGGGCTGGAAATGTTGATGATCGGAAAAGCACTAGTGGTGGTGCATTCTATATGGGACCTCGGTTAGTATCTTGGTTCAGCAAGAAGCAAAATTCTATTGCCTTATCTACAGCAGAAGCAGAATATGTGGCTGCCGCATCTTGTTGCACTCAACTCCTTTGGATGATGCAAACCTTGCAAGATTTCCAAATCAAATGTACATCTCCTATCTCCATTATGTGTGATAACACAAGTGCCATCAGTATCTCAAAGAATCCTGTTATGCATTCAAATACCAAGCACATTCCCATCAAGTATCACTTCTTACGTGAACAAGTGCTTGAACAAAAGGTGAAGTTGGAGTATGTTCCTTCCCAGGAACAAGTTGTTGATATCTTTACCAAACCTCTGCCCAGGGAAGCGTTCGAGTATCTAAGACAGAAACTGGGAGTAGTCTCTGCCAGTCAAAAGAAAAAATCTTCTTAAATTCAGTAGATTAAATTGAATATGCGGTTTTGATGAAACACAGTCGCGTATATACGCGAGTATATTGACATACATCCGCGTATGGATAATTGCTGACATTCTTTTTGAGGGTCAGCATTTTCCAGTACTGTTTGGTTATTGTAGTTATATGTATTTCTGACAGAGCATCTGATATGAAGAAGACAGGTACAGGAAGGACAAATTCAGGGGGAGATGAAGGAATGTGAAAATCTCTATGCTTCACTTTCCATACGCGGGTTCGATGAACAAAAGTCGCGTATACACGCGAGTTCTAGCAGACACAATTGTGTATGCATTGATGATAAGTGAATTTATATGATAGCTAAAGATCTGGAGCAGAGGTTCAGTGGGAGCATCAGTCTGATTGTTAATAACTGTATTATTGACTCTGTTTAAACTTATTTTCTCAGTTCTAAATAATGATGAAATGATACTTGGTTTCTTATGCTGAAGATCATGAATGAGCCCATATTGTTACTTGATGAGATAGAAGGTGTTCAGGTTGCACAAGCAAAGGGGGAGCCTTGGTCACATTGAAAGGATGTTTGGATGCACATTTTCAGGGGGAGCCCTAGCCTTGCTGAGTATAATGCATTGTTGGCATTATGATGATTCTGAAATGTGATCTCTTTCTTGAGGTCTTTTTGGTATTGGTCATGAAAAGTCATATTTGTAATTTGATGAAAAAGTCATGATTGAGACCCATGATGTAAAATTGTAATATTCAGTCATGTAAGGACTTGTCAAATTTGTAAACCCACTTTGTTGGGTAGTTGAGTCAAAATATGTAAACCCACTTGGTTGGGTACTTGAGTCTCCTATGTAAATCCACTTGGTTGGATATTTGATGTAAGTATGAGTCATTGGTGATAGGAAAGTCATAGAGTCATGTACTTCATTGGAAAATATGTTTGAAGATTCAACATGAACTCAGGGGGAGCTTGGTCATCGTGCATATATCGTAGGGGATACAACGAGCAGCACAACACATGAGGAGAAAAGGGGGAGAGTGTGTTGGTTTTGATCCGCCCTTTTCCCTTGATGTCAAAGGGGGAGAGTGACATGGTGTTTGAAGTGTTTGAAGGAAGAGAATGAATGATGTCAAAAATGGGGAGAGTGACATGGTGTCAGTGTCATTGTTTTCTTAATGTACCTATCTGTTGTGGTAACCAAACACCATCATGGTTGCCATCAAGTCCAAAGGGGGTGATTGTTGGCAATATGATGCAGAGTGTTGTCCTTGATGGCAACCCACTAAATGAAGATGAAGACCACTAAATGAAGATGAAGACATGAGATTGTTGGCATGTGTTGTCCTTGATGGAAATCCACCTGATGAAGTTATGCTTGACTTGATGGACTTGGTAAATGATGTAAATCTGATGTGATATGATGTTTGTTGGCAATATGATGCTGAGTGTTGTCCTTGATGACAACCCACTTGATAGAATGTTGCCCTTGAATGGCAACCCACTTGATGAAGTTGTGCTTGATAGAATATGTCTTGATGGACCTATTAAATGATGTAAATCTGATGTATCTACAGAGAGTACAGAAGGCAATGAAGAAAGGAATTCAATATGTGCTAGATCTATGATGAAAAGAGTATGTCTCAAGGAATACGCGGATTTGTCTAAGGGAAGTCGCGTATGCACGCCGGAAACATCGTTCCAAGTCGCGTATGGGCAAAAGTGCTCATAAAGTGAAAAACCAGGGGTAACCACCATGGTATTGACCCATTGTATTGGGTAATGATTCGTCTAAATGACCCCATCCAGGAATACCATCGGAAGTAATGTGGTTTTGGCTCATGGTATTGAAAAAGGGTAAACCTATATAAAGAGAAGAAATTCATTGTGAAAATCATGAGTGCGGGAGCAAGATCTCTGAGCTTGAATGAATACCTCTCTCTGAAGTATATCTGAATGGAAAGGGTTACAGTTGAATGATAGATCTGAAAGCATGAAGCACCAATGAAGAAAATGATGAAGAAGGGTATCTAGATCTGAAATGTATTTGTATCTTCTAGATCTGGTTGTGATATGTTTAGATCTGAGATGAGGTGAACATCTGTCTGAAGTAAAGGGTTAAATCTGAACTAAATATCTGATCTGAAGAAGTATGCTGCTCTATAATGTCTAAAGAACCATACGCTATTTTTCCGCAGAAGAAGCGCGTATATACGCGGCTTTGCTGAAGAAAAAGCGCATATGCGCAGTGAAAATTAGCTTTGTAATATGTACAGAAGTATAGGCGGGTTTGTATGATAGAAGGCGCGTATATACGCGGTATCAGTGAAAGGAAAGCGCGTATGCAAACTAGGGTTTGCTGAAGCATGGGGTATGTAATGTCTGATATGTTCTGCTGTGTTGCTGCTATCTGTATTCTACAGTTCTGAGTTGTCTGTTTCAGTTTGGTTGTATGATTGAGCTTAAATGTGTGGAGTGGGTCCAGTCTCAAAATATGATGAAATGTGGCTTGCAAGTGGTGTCCTAAAGGAAGCTTTGGATCCAGTGTGAAAATTGATGAAACGTGGTCCATAGAGGTGCTGAAGGTTGTAGCCTTCAGTCAGGGGGTCGTAGCTCCCTTCCAGGTGAGGCTGGTAAACGAGATCAGGGGGTCGTAGCTCCCTTCCAGGAGAGGCTGGTAAACGAGTCAGGGGGTTGGAGCTCCATTCCAGGAGAGGCTGGTAAACGAGCGCAGGTGGGTGCCTGCGTGCTGGTAGGAGTCTGCACCAGCACATATGTTGTAAGATGTTTTCTCTATAATAAAATATTGAAGGCTGAGCAACTGCAGCGGTGGTTTTCTCCCGACTTGGGTTTCCGCCTAAAATTCTGGTGTTCATGTGTGATGCTTATGTGTGATGGTTTATTCTGTTCTTACTACACATGTTTACTATTTATAGAACATCTAATGAATGAATGATGGAATGACATAAGTGAAGAATTAATGGCATAATTAGATCTCTGTGTATATGCGAGTGTTATGAAGGATATCCGCGTGTATACGCTAGTTGGCTTCAGAAAAGTCGCGTATGGGTTTTAGAGAGTGAAAAAGTAAAAATTTTGATAAAGTCCTAAATACTGATTCACCCCCCCTCTCAGTATTTTTCCCAACACAAGCTATGTATTGATTACGAGAAGTTGAACAAGGTAATAATAAAGAACAAGAATCTATTGCTGAGGATCGATGAATTGTTTGATTAGTTGAAGGGAGCAACAATGTTCTTGAAGATTGATCTAAGATCAATATATCATCATGTACACATCAAAGAAGAGGAAATTTACAAGAAAAATTTAAGGACCAGGTATGGGAATTATGAGTTTGTTGTAGTTCCTTTCGGTTTGAATAATGCTCTAGCTACTTTTATGTTCTTGATGAATAGTGTGTTGTGTCCTTATATAGACAAGTTTTTTATTGTATTCATTGGTTATATATTGATATACTCTAAGAATGATGAAGATAATGTCGAAAATTTAGTAGCAGTGTTGAGGTTTATAAGAGAGCACCAGTTGTATTCCAAGCTTATTAAATGTAGTTTCTTTCAGAAATAGATACATTACTTGGGGCATGTGGTTTCCATTGAAGGAATAGAAGTGGATCTAGAAAAGATAAGGGTTATCATGGAATGGGAAACTCCTAGGAATGTGGACCAAGTAAGGTAATCTATGGGGTTATTAGGATATTATAGGAGGTTTATCGGGAACTTCTTAGAGATTCCTTATCCTATTACATCATTTCAAAGGAAAGTGATTATGTGCTCAAAATTATGCTAAAAAATGAAAGTTTTTGGAATGGTGTGGAACCTAAATGACCATGTATATATATTTTTTCTAAATATGGCGCATCTCGTTTCATGGAAAACTGACATCGTATGCTCCCAGAAAGAAGATCTGTTCATTTTCCCAAATTGGAAAAATTTTCAAAAATAATAGCTGAGAGGGAAAACATTTGAGCCAGTGGTAGGCTACCACGTGGCCTCATCTGGTTGGTTGAAAGATATTTTTTTATTCTTGTTAGGCCTCGCCATTTTTTTGAATCTTATTGGTTTTGTGCGGGTGAATCTTGATTGGTTGTAAGATGGCCAACCACATGCTTCCACGTGGCCCAACCGGAGGCCACCACATGGCAACACGAGGGCCACCAAAAGTTGGTTTAGTCTGAATAACACTCCACAGGATTTGACATGGTGACCTCCTTTGTAATAGCACCAAGCCTTATCGGTGGACTACTATTGGCTTGAGGGGTCTTGACCCACACTCATATTTATTTCACAACCAACAAACCGTCCAGCTACTAGCCCTTTTGGCAATGACCTTCCTGCGCAAATCAAAGTTTCACCCAAAGTAGAATGGGGGGTGCTGGAACTAGGTTTCTGCATCCTGAGGAAGAATTTGATGTGGTGGCCCTAAACGAACTTATAACAAAACTTATCACAAATAATATGCAGATGCTTGCAACAACAAAACAACAAAACAATAGATCAAATATGTCACAGATTATCCCAACATGCAATATATATGTATTCGGGCATAGTAACCAAATATACTTTAAGCATATATATTCATCAACAATGTAATTCACACATAATAGACTTTACTCAATTACGCAGATGCATTTAACCATAAAGAGAAGTAAATATAACACATCACAGAACAAATTTCCATCTCAAATAAATTAATAGATAAATAGCAACAATCGCATAACAATGTTCAGTTCACCAAAATATTCTTCTATATTAATATATCCAATAGTTCTAGTACATTCAAACTTCCCACAATTTACCCTTCCGCGCACATAGCCAGCATAGTCCGCACACAGGCAGGACTAAGGTCTCCGTGCACACAGCCATCATGAGCCTTTCTACCCAAAAACCTAGACCTAGACTGAAATCCTTAACAAACATACATCATAAAACATAATTTTCATATCTACTTGACTCGATCTATCCATATTTATACTAATTTTTGTTGGAAATATTGAGGGCGGGGGGGGGGGGGGGGGGTGAGTCAATATTCCTTTCAATTAGAGAATTAGTTAATCTTCAATTATTATTAGTGTTTGTACAATTATAGCAGCAAACAAGAGGAACAAAAATGCACATAGTTTTTAAGGTGGAAACCCACTCTGGGACAAAAACCACCTAATGCTTTTCTAATAATTCTTTAATATTCAACTCTAATTGAAAATAAAGCTCCGACTTCCTAGAATCTAGAAAAGCATTCTTCTCCAGCTCCAACTGAATGGAAGCTCCAACGCTCGACATTATTCAGTAGTCAACTGAATGGATGCCCCAACGCCCAATGAGCTACAACTCACCCTAGCACCACCCTACCACCCTGTAAAAGAATAAAAGAAGAATGGTCTCTCGTACCAGGGAAAATGGTCCACTTTACAATGATATAGAATGATGTCGAAGAAGAAGAAACATTAGAACATAACCCCAACTATGGCACAACCACCTAATGATGATCCTAGACCAGCCGACACTGCCTCTTCAACTCTTGGCAGATGAACACTAGTACAATTTGTACAATAATGTATTTACAATGACTTAGTACAATGATACCTTTACAATGATTGTATGCAGTGCTTCCCACTTGAAGAATTCATGTGATGAAATTCTCGCTATTGTTATGTACCTTGGTTTTTGCTCTTGTCATGCTACCCTCTTCTGCACCTTTCTTTTCTTTGCTTCCCTTGAAAGTCTAGTCCTTTGCAGCCCTTGACAACACATGATCTAGCTTTTTCTTTGCCTTCTAGGAGCTCGATATTGAATCTAGTGTATCTTTGTTATTTCATATCCCCAATATCTAATTTTCAGAAGTGTAGTGTTCCTCTGAGCCTTCTTTCCAATGCCACAGGTCTAACCCAATTTGGATTCTTCAAGGGAGATTTATACCCAATCTGTCACAAAGCCCTAATTATGGATTGTTTCAACAAAGCGAACTTGTACGGAGTGCCACGTGTCAATATTTATTCATTCAGATCTGAAATTGATAGCGTGAAAACTAAAGACAGTGCACTATCTACCACCTTTTACAAAATTCCAATCTGATACGCAAAGAGAGAGTTATGATGATTTTCCCAAGGTCACTTCTTTGAGTTGAATTTCAAGATCTTGCAAAAACACCGACTTCCATAGATCATATCTTCGAAAATATTACGCAACTTGATCTAAAATTTTCACAGCAGATTCCTCAAGATTTTTTCTTCGCCTCATACAAATTTTAGCTTCTAAACCTTCATAGAAAAAAATTTAGAGCGAAAATTCCACGATGACCTGTTTCAGATAGCCAAATCCCTTGCATGAGGAGGATATGAGGATTACAATTTATATAAATGCTTAGGTTGAGAGCGGCTTCAACAAGTGAACATGGGAGGGATTTTAGGAGCTTAAAAAATATTAATTATTACTTTTCAATGACCCATGCCACAACCCCATGGGGTTTTATCCCACTAACTGGGGGTACAAACTTCAAACATGAATATCTGTCAAACTGTGAAGAATTACGTGGCATGCCATATATCAATGGAAACATCTTGACAAGAAGAAACCATCAGAAGAATTATTCACCAGAATATAGTAATTTGGTAGGTAAAAGTTCCCATGCAATATTGGGTTAGCCCCTGGTGTTGCTTGGGTTGACATCAATGACAACCACTGATCAACAATCTCCCCCTTCGGCATTGATGGCAACAAAAGTACTCCCCCTACGATCATGACACCTATTCCTACAACATTCTCTCCCCCTTTGACATCAATGGCAAAGGGTAACTCCCCCTGAAACACAACCATCCTGTGGACCTGTACACACTTCCACTCCCCCTGATGCACAACCGTCCCGTGGACCTGTACACACTTCCACTCCCCCTGACACACAACCATCCTGCAGACCTGTAATCTAATGAGAACTTGGGTGAATCCCAAGCTTCTGACAAATATATTGAAATGCTTCACCAGGTAAAGGTTTAGTGAAGATATCAGCAATTTTTTCTTTTGTACAAACATACTTAAGTTTGATATTATTTTCAGCAACTTGTTCTCTAACAAAATGATATTTTATCGGAATGTATTTTTTTTTTTAATGCATGACAGGATTCTTGGAGATTCTGATGGCACTAGTGTTGTCACAGAATATGGTAATAGGCTCACTAAATTGTACTTGAAGATCTTGAAAAGTTTGTTTCATCCAAAGGACTTGAGTACAACATGATTCTATTGCAATGTATTCTGCTTCCGTTGTAAATAAGGAGATTGAGGTTTTCTTTTTGCTCAACCATGATACGAGACAACCACCTAGATATAAGGCTACTCCACTAGTACTCCTATGATCATCAACGCTTCCTTCCCAATCTGCATCTATATTGGCTTGAATAATGAGATTGTTACCCTTGGGATACCACAAGCCATATTTTTCTGTGCCCTTTAGATATCAAAGAATTATTTTGACGACAATAATATGTGATTCTTTTGGTGCTGCTTGGAATCTTGTTACTTGTCCAACTGCTTGCATAATATCTGGCCCATAGGCTGTTACATATAGAAGACTACCAATCATATATCTATACAACCTCTGATCCACATCCTTAGATGAGTTGTCTATGCTCAATTTGCAACCTGTTACCATCAGAGTAAGGACGGGTTTGCAATCTTCCATTTTTAACTTCTTGAGCATTTCCTTGATGTACTTGGCTTATCATATAAATATTCCTTTCTCTTGCTGAGATATTTCTAGCCCTAATAAGTATGTCAGCTCACCAAGTAAATACATCTCGAACTCACTTTGCATCTTTGTAGAAAATTTCTTACTTAGTCGATCATCATTGCTACCGAATATCATATCATCCACATATACCTCAATGATTGTTAAATTACCTTTATCTGTTTGTACATAAATATTTCTATCAACAGTACCTTTCTTGAACCCTTGTTGACATAGATATCCATCAAGATGAGCATACCATGCTCTGAGAGCGTGATTGAGACCATATAGAGCCTTATTTAACCTGAAAACATAGTTTTATTTTTCTGATAGTATAAAACCTTTAGGTTGTTCAATGTAAACTTATTCTTCTAATTCTCCATTCAGAAATGCTGACTTAACATCCATTTGGAAGTCTTTGATTTTTCTTGAACATGCATAGGCAAGAAACATTCGGATGGCTTCCATTCTGGAAACTAGTGCAAATTTTTCATCGAAATCAATTCCTTCCACTTGTGCATAGCCTTTGCAAACCAATCTTGCTTTATTTTTGGTAACCTACCCATCTTCATTCAATTTTTTCCTAAACACCCATTTAGTCCCAATGACATTTTTATATTTTGGTTGTGGAACTAATTCCTAGGTGTTATTATTCTCGATTTGATCCAATTCTTCATTCATAGCTGCTACCCAATGTTCATTCTGGCTGGCTTCCTCAAAACTACTAGGCTCAAAGGTTGCTAGAAAAGAAATGTGATCTTGTTGTGATGAACGAAGCTGTCAACCTTCATTTATGTCACCAATGATTTGATTTGATGGATGGCTCTTTTGAATCCATTCTTTTGTTCTCCTTGGAGGAGCTTCTTCTTGTTGTTCTGGTATATCTTGATAATCATTATTTGCTTCTTCCTCATTGATAGTTGCTTCTTGTTCTATAATTTTATCTACATGTCTTTTTCAGCCTCTGTCTCAAGTTTCAAATATTCTAGATCCTCATCATTATTCGCTAGAACACCAGCTTCATTAAATGTAAAATTTATGCTCTCCACTATTTATTTTCCTCTTAGATTATAATATTTATAGGCCTTTCTTTTGCGTGAGTAACCAACAAAGATACCTTCATCAAGACGTGATTCAAACTTACCAAATTTTTTATCCTCTTTTGATATAACATTTGCTTTCGAAGATTCTGAAATATTTTACATTAGTTGCATAATTCATATGGAGTCTTGTTGCAATTATTTCTGAGAAGACTTCGGTTGATAATGAAGGCTGTCGTATCAATTGCTTGAATGCAGAATTTTTCATCCAATTTTGAGTCCTTCAACATTATTCTACCAATTTCCTATACAGTTCTGTTCTTTCTTTCATCAAATCCATTTTGTTGAGGTGTTCATGCTGTTGAAAATTGTCATTTTATTCCATTTTCATCATAGTATTGCTGAAATAATTTGGAAGTGAATTCTCCACCATTATCTGATATTAGACACTTTATTTTCAAATTAGTTTCATTTTCAACCAACTCCTTGTAGATCTTAAAGCACTCAAATGCTTCAGATTTTTTCTTTAGGAAACTGATGGCTGTTATCCTGGTATAGTCATCTATCATTAACATGAAATACAATTCTCCATCTAAGCCTTTTGTTCTCATCTAAGCCTTTTGTTCTCATAGGACGACATAGATCAGTATGTATCAATTCCAATGGATGTGATGGAAAGTGTTCTTTTGTTTTAACTTTGACTTTTGTCTACTTGCCATGCCGACAGGCCTTACATAGTGTGTCGGAAGGTTCTGAGATTTTCAGCATTTCTTGTACTACTTCATTTTTTCTTATCCTGACAAGATTTTCAAAGTTTATGTGACCCATTCATTTGCGCCATAGCCAGCTTTCATCTTCTTTAGCTAGTAGACATGCTTTAATTGCTTCATCCAGAACATATATGTCGTTTGGAGCTCGACTTGCTGTAGCCACAATTTTACCATACCTGCCTTTCCTGATTTCACATTTTATGGAGTTGAATAGCATTGTGTGTCCTTGATCACACATTTGTCCAACACTGAGCAGATTGTGATTCATGTTTTCAACCAATAGAACATTCTTTCCTATAACATCTTTTCTTTCGAGAGTGACGGTACCTGATCCTATAACATTTGAAGATCCATCATTTCTAAAGGATATGGTTCCATCCTTCTTCTCTTTCAGAGATACAAATTTCCTTCTATCTCCAGTCATATGCATTGAGCAACTGCTGTCAACATACCAAACATCTTTGTTGTTTTGAGCCTTGAGAGCGAGAGCACAATTATCAGTCTTCTTCTTCTTCCATGTTCGTTCATTTTGTGGCTTCGAAGATTCTTCTGGAGGATTTTCAAGTCTGCAGTCTCTGGTTATGTGTCCAAAGTTCTAATATTTGTAACATTCCATATTATTTCTTAAATGTTCAAAACTATTGATGTTTTGTTGAGCCCTGGTAGGTTCATATTTGAAGGATCTCCTCAAATTGTATTGGTTCCTAGGGTACGTGCCATATTCTACAACTTTATGACCAAATTTTTCACATGAATAAAATAGCCATGAAAAATATATTGGTACCTGGATAGAAATATTCTTCAAGGAATCATCTTCCAAGGATGTGCTTGCGAATCTTGTCCAATGAAGTCTACATGTATGTCATATCTCATAGGTTCATTGTATTTTTTGTAGAAGGTCCTGCTTCTTCTTCTTTGTAACCGAGGCCAGTTCTATCGTTGTAAGATCGTTGATTGTTGATGAGTTCTTCCAATGCCCTTGAGCTGTTGGCATAGTTTTGGACAATTTTTCCCTTCTTCACTTCCTTACGCAGTGAGACTACTTCGGCTTCTAATGCTTCCATCTCTTGGTTGCTTTCTTCTAGCTTCTTTTGAAGTGACCCTTCAATACATTTTTGTTCTTCAACTTCAATTTTGAGACCTTGAAATTGTTCTTCAAGAGTATTGGAATAGATCTTCAGCATTGAGCTCTTTTATAAGTTTGATTGCCTCCTCAAAAATTTATTCTATGGTCAACCCTTCTTCTTCATTGTTTGATACTTATTTTTTATCGTGCTTGGCCATAAACAATATTTTCTCATTGGCTTCTTCTTTGCTGTCACTTTCTTCATTAGATGATGAGCTATCTTCTTTAGAGAGAAAGTTCCTTCTGGATCCTTTCTTTTTGCCTTGTTTGTTGAATTTCTTAAAGCCTTTCTTTCCTTTTGAGTTTCCATCACTTTTGTTCGGACATTTTGCTGCGAAATGCCCAACCTCACCACAACCGAAACATATCAATGGAAGTTTACCTTTGAATTTTCTCTTACTAGTTTTTATTTTTCTCATAAAGTAAGAATATTATTCATCTGAAATACATTCTCTACCATCTCCCTTTTCTTCACACTTGTAGGTGCATGTCATTTCAATCGAAGGTTGTTTGTCCTTATTGGTTTTATTAGATGCAAAGAACACAGTTTCTATATTTTAAGTACCCTCTTCTTCATTAGCTCTCATTTCATATGCTATGAGAACTCCATGTAATTCCTCTTTGCTGAGTTTGTCCAGATTTTCACTATATTCTAAGATTGATACCTTTGGGTTGAATCTCCATGGTAACATTCTAAGAATCTTCCATATAATAGTCTTCTCGTCAACTAGCTCTCCCAATCCTTCCAGAGTATTGGTTATTTCATCAACATATTGGAAGTATGCAGCAATGTTGCAATCTTCTTTCATTCTGAGTTGCTCAATTTTTTCTCTATAGATTTGAAGCTTTGCTTCTTTGACATTTGAGTCACTGTATATATATTCTCAAGCTTGTCCCGTACATTTTTGGTGGTTTTACAACCCAACACCTGATGATAAGAAGATTCAATAAGTCCACTGAAAATAATATTCTTTGCTTTTGCATCATTTACCAAATTCTTCTTACCTTGTTCATCCACGGTTGATGTAAATCCATTTTGAACAGTGTCCCATAATTCGTAGCATTGAGCCAAGAGATACACCTCCATTATTCCTTTCCAGAGTTCATAATTATTTTCATTGAATAGAGGTACACCATTCTTGGTATGCTCCATGACCTCCTTCCAATTTTTAAACTGCTATTGAAGGAACCAAGCTCTGAAACCAATTGTTGGAAATACTGAGAGGGGGGTGAATCAGTATTCCTTTCAATTATAGCATTAGTTAATCTTCAATTATTATCATTATTTGTACAATGATATCAGAAAACAAGAGGAACACAAATGCACACAATTTTTAAGATGGAAACCCACTCCGGGACAAAAACCACCTAATGAATTTCTAATAATTCTTTAATATTCAACTCCAATTGAAAATAAAGCTCCAACTTCCTAGAATCTAGAAAATCATTCTTATCCAGCTCCCACTGGATGGACGCTCCAATGCCTAAGATTCTTCAGTACTCAACTGAATGAATGCGCCAACACCCAATGAGATACAACTCACCCTAGCACCACCCTACCACCCTGTAGAAGAATAAAAGAAGAATGGACTCCCGTACCAGGGAAAATGGTCCACTTTACAATGATATAGAATGATGTAGAAGAAGAAGAAGAAACATTAGAACATAACCCCAACTATGACACAACCACCTAATGATGATCCTAGACCACTCGACACTACCTCTTCAACTCTTAGCAGATAGACACTAGTACAATTTGTACAATAATGTATTTACAATGACTTAGTATAATGATACCTTTACAATGATTATATGCAGTGCTGCCCACTTGAACACTTCATGTGATGAAATTATTGGATTTTTTATGTACCTTGGTTTTTTCTCTTGTCATGCTACCCTCTGTTGCACCTTTCTTTTCTTTTCTTCCCTATAAAGTCTGGTCCTTTGCAACCCTTGACAACACATGATCTAGTTTTTTCTTTGCCTTCTAGGAGCTCGATATTGAATCTAGTGTATCTCTGTTATTTCAGATCCCCAATATCAGATTTTCGGTACCCTAGTAGTCCTCTGAGCCTTCTTTCCAATGCCAGAGGTTTGACCCAATTTGGATTCTTCAAGAGAGAGTTATACCCAATCTGTCACAATGCCCTAATTATGGATTGTTTCAGCTGAGAGAACTTGTATGGTGTGCCACGTGTCACTGTTTCTTCATTTGGCTCTGAAATTGATAGAGAAAAAACTATAGACTGTGAACTATCTTCCAATTCTTATGAAATTCCAATCTGATACTCAGAGAGAGAGTTATGATGATTTTCCCAAGGTCACTTCTTTGAGATGAATTTCAGGAGCTTCGAAAAACATTGACTTCCACAGATCATATCTCCGAAAATATTTCACACCTTGATCTAAATTTTGACAGAAGCTTCCTCAGGATTTCGGCTTCACTTCATACAAGTTTCAGCTTCTGATCCTTCGTAGAAACAAAGTTAGAGTGAAAACTCCATGATGACCTATTTCAGATAGCCAAATCCCTTGCATGAGGAGGATATGTGGATCACAATTTATATAAATGCTTAGGTTGAGAGGGACTTCAACAAGTGAATGTGGGAGAGATTTTAGGAGCTTAAAAAATATTAATTATGACTTTTTAATGACCCATGCCACAACCCCATGGGGTTTTAGCCCACTATCTGGCGGTACAAACTTCAAATATGAATATCTCTCAAACCATGAAGAACTACATGGCATGCCATATATAAATGGAAACATATCGACAAGAATAAACCATCAAAAGCATTCTTGACCCAGAATATAGTAATTTTGCAGGTAAAAATTCCCATGCAATATTGGGTTAGCCCCTTCTGCTGCTTGGGTTGACATCAATGACAACCACTAATCAACAATCTTAGCTCGCAGATACCATGGTCTCAAACCATGGTTTAAGACTCATATGTTCTCCCTTAAATCCCATTTACATTGATTAGGGACTTTGACCCATCCCAAAGCCCCTTTGGCTCTTCCTCATAGCACCCACAATAAAATATATACAAAATTATACCAGAATTAACTCTAGGGGACCCCGCTCTAATAGGCCCCAAACAAAAACTCGTGACTCATCCCAAGTTAGTGTGGCGTGGGCTCCTTCATATTTTCCTTATTTGCTTCGACAAAGCTCTTCAGTGGCGCACAAATTGCTGTCATAAAAAAAAACCACATCTTCTTCCTTAAATAAATTTTGTCTAATACACTTTTCATGCCAAGCCTTTTCGTGTGCCTTCTGTACTCGCTAATGGAAATTTTCAATAAAGCGATCCTCCTCTAGCATGACCAAATGCGACAATATTTCCTCCATAATATCTAGTTCTACCATATTTTTGAATGTTGCAATGCGCAAACTTCGAACAATGTAGCCCATTGGAATCACAGCTTCATGCCAATACACCATTCAGAATGGTGTCTTTCCTGTAAACTTATTGCATGTAGTTATATATGCCCACATAACTGCAGGTATGTGCACATCCCAATCATTATGGTTATCATAAAAAACATTAGTGAGAGTAGTTTCCAATATATTATTGAAATATTCCACCGCACCTTTCGCCTGTGGGTGATACGGAGTACTCTTCTAATGACGAATCCATAATTATTCTTGTTGGCTCCTCATGATTTACAAGATTGGAAAGAACAAACTCTACAGGTAACCACATCAAACCACTTTGGAGTCCAAGGACCTAGCCTTACTAGACTGAGAGAGGGATCTCTCTATGTAAGTGTTTATAAATGATATGTATTTATGCTTGGTTTTATGATTTTAGGCTAGTTATGAAGTTCTTAGAACTATTTTTTTTGTTTGATTGGATTGGTTGATAGATAGACTAATGGTGTGATTAATTGATTAATTGTTTCAGTTGAACAGATAGACCATGAGAAACATTAATCCATTGGGCTATGGAGTCATAAAAGGATTTAATTGTTCATCAACTCTGCAAGGGTTTTCATAGGGCAAGCTAACTATATCAAGTGGATCTCTTAGATTAGATGAAATATGAAATGATAGTAAGTTGTGAAAGCAACAAAACTAAAAGTCAGTTAAGAATATTTTGATTCTACTTCAACAAGAAAAGCCTTTTAGGTAACTGTTTGAGACAAACCAAAGGACAGGGCATACCATAGACTTATGTGGCCAGACTTTAATAAGCAAACCTTTAAGACAAAAAATCAGCAACCCTAGAATTACTTTTAGAGAAATAAAAAATTTAAGATAACAATGAGTGCAACTAAAGAGAAAGATACACCTATCTTCTTTAATCAAACACTCTAATGACCTTCAAAGTAATAGTTTGAGGCAAACCAGAGGACAGGGCATACCATAGACTTCCCTGGCTAGAATCTACTAAGTATACTTCAAAGAAATGCCTTAAAAATAATATTTCAAGCTACACCAAAGGACAGGGCATACCATAAACTTCTTTGGCTTGAATATACTGAATCAATTCCAAGACAACAAGCTAGGTGGAATCACAGAGCAATTAAGAATTCTCTAATCAGAATGTGCAGAAGAAAACATTAAGATAAAGAAACCAGGTAAAATTAGGGTGCCAAGACAACATATCCTAATCTAAAATTTATGTCCTTTTATTAGAGAAATCATGGAAAAAATGGAAAACAGAAGGAAAACATTCACAAAGAAAGGATAACTTCACCATTAACATAGCTCAAGAATCCTATGAACATGCTTGTATTATTGATGTTCAAAACAATTACATTACTCCAGTGCAGTATATCTCTGCAACTCAGAGTTTTCTTAAATCCAGCCAAGCAGCTCACCAACTAGCTCAACAACCATCAATTAGCCAACTACCCAACCAACCAACACTAAAAATGAATCATACATGAAGTATTTAAAATGAGGAGGTGATCCTAAGCTAGGGTTTCATATGTGTATTTATTACTGTAATATTCCTAGTTAGCCAATCTAATAGTAATATTCTATTTTTTTTCATTTTTTGTTGCAAGAATAAATTTGTAAAGGAGGATAAATTAAACACCTAAAACATCAGAATAAATACATGCACATCTGAACAAGGCTAAATCTGGGCTACTTCAGCAAAACACCCTTATGTGTGAAAGGAATTAAGTCATTTGACTAGGTCAACTAGACCAAATCAACAACGTTGTCTAGATACATTGAACCACCTAGAGGCCCAGTGCAGTTTTAGTTGGAGGCTAATCATGTGAATGTAGCTAAATCATTTAGATGGTTTAGGGTTTGGCAAGGATTCCATCTTATTTAAGGAGGAGGAGGACAACATGAGAGCAGTTGTTGATGATATTATTTATGAAGGTATTTTCTGTTTAGACATCCATCATTCTATAGCTATTTAGCTGAGAATAATGTTGATTAGCACTTGGGTGTTCCTGATCGGGAATCCCACCTCCTTCCTTGAGAGGTATCTTGGTGAAGTTTTGCATTTCTTGACCACTATCAAGCATTTTTCCAAGCTCTTCTTCCAACTACAACACATATCCTATTGAGGGTTTGGTTTTCCTTGTAAGTTGCAACAAGTGGAGGCTAGATCTATTCAGATCTAAGCCATTCTAATGCCTCTTTTGAGTGGGAAAGCCTTCTATCCCCCTGGAAAGAGAGTATTGGATGAGGAGATATCATTTTCAGATATTGGCATCAGGCCGCATCATGCTCTAGATCCAACAGTGCAGTCCATCTTCCAGAACTGTGTTATTTTCAAGGAGAAAGTTACAGGGTCTTTTGGCACTTCAAGGAGGAGAGATATCTAGTGTTGGGAATCTACCCTTCACTGTGGTGATCCGTGGATTACAGATCTAATCAATGTATGTTTTAGATCCAATCCATTCATTGATCCATCTACTTCAGAAATTTTGAATCATGCTACAGATCAGCTGCATTAGATCTCAGATCTACTCCATGTACTACATTTTATGCTGAAAACCCCAAGGGGCTTTTGAAGAGGAGAATCTATACTGTAAAGATCTGATATAGATCTATATTTTTGTACACATAAATACTCTAGATATGAAGTGTAACTTACATCTCTTTTCAGCTAATAAAATAATGTTGTCAAGCTTGTACAATCATATCTTATGGTTGCGGCCTCTTATTTTGGGCATTTCTTCATGTAAGGTTTCCTATTTTCTGTTCTATGATGTATGGGCTTCAATATAATCTTGAAATACTATTTTAAATGACATTATTTAGCCCACATATTGGCCTCCTACATATATTTTTCTGAAATACATTATTTTCTGAGAAATTTTGTCACATAGTACTGCAGTCCCTTCTTTGGGCAATTTTCTAGTTGTACTAGGTGTGGGGGATATGTTTAACCCACCTAGAAAGGTTTGTTTCTGATATTATCTTGGATTTAGGTCTTAGATACTCATATATAAGGGATCCAAGGGCTGATTTCAAGTGCTTTAGCATCCATTCCCGAAAAATGCATTTTTCAGGCATGCCTTGCTAGCAATCCCAATTTTGGGATATTATAGTGGTATTAGAGCAACTATCTTGGCATAGCCTGTGGTTTTCTTATTGAAGAGCCAATATGTATTTTAATGGGAGGGAAATAATAATGAATAAGTGTAGTTACACTGAAGACATGGAAGACAAGGGTCGAAACCCTTCATCTAAAGATTGAAAGGGAAAGAGTTTTCAAAAAATATGTTCCAAACTATGCATGAGCTGGAGAATGAAATAAAGGGAATGACAAATGGAAGACCAACAGATATCTTGAAGATATTTTTACATGAAGGAAGCCCCAATACTTCATCTGATGTGTGTGAGCATTCAGCCACACAATCTGATCTACAACGTTGTAGCATGCCTACATTCCTTACAAGAGGAGAATAAAAGGGAGTGACACCAAAGGAGGAGACTCTTGGTGACTATCTCCAGGAATATGAATCTCAGTCTACAAGATTCAAAGAGCATCTAATCTTTCTATATTTTTGTCAACTCAAAGAAGAGAGAAGATCCAATATAACTATGAGGAGAAGAGGGTGCATGTAGCACACCTTGGGTAGAACCTTCCTACCTACTTTTGATGGGTCACCTGAGAGCTCAGCCAAGTCTTGGTTAGAGAGGATGGACACATATTTTCAGCTACATCAATTTTATGAAGAAGAAGCCATAAGAGTAGCAGCGCTGCACCTCCAAGGTAAAGCATATTCCTGGTGGTTGTTTGAGTCTTCTTCATTGAAAAATGTAAACATCTCTACATATGCAAAGTTCACTAGGAGGATAGTGAAGAGATTTTATTCTATGCCATATGAAAATTCTTTGGGTAAGAAAACTAAGCCCAAGGAATCAGAACATTTGCATGAGATGGGAAGATCCATCGAGATAACTCCATTTAAGAACATCGTTGGAGGATTTGAAGGTCTGTTACATGATTTTCCAAGGGCAAAAGACTTACTTCAGCAAGAACCTCCTTCTCAAGAAGAAGACATGAGTGTTCCTCTTTCAAGAAAGGATCAAGTGAAAGGATCTCTTATTGATGAGGCATGCTCCATTGATGAGGAGAAGAGAGAAGAAGAACTGAAAGGTTCCTCCAGCGCTGTGACAATAGGAGGAGATCTCTTTTTATTGAGAGATGGAGCTGAAGCTATTGCTTCCACTAAGAGGGCTCTTGTATCTTTGCAAGAAGGCCCCAAGGATCCTATACATAAAGAAGATGAGCATCATGTGTCTATGATGATAGACAGAGAGACAAAATAAGGGAGCACCTTAGACTGTGAAATCTTGCAGAAGGTGGGTAATGAAGTGGAAGATGGGGGAGTTGCTCCAACTTCTACTTATCATGATACTTCCACATAGCAATTAGAGATGGATTTGTGCCATGGAAGCAGTCATATTATGTTCCCATCTATTGTTCACATGGGAATTAGCCATGAGACATCATTATCTTGTGGTATACCACCTATTTTAGATTTGATGGAATATGTTTCATGCATTGATGCCCCTTTCATAGATCCAAGGAGGGAGGGAGCATTAGAAAACCATTCTTCAACACTGAGAGTATGGGGAAAGTACAAGGAGAGGGAAAGTATTTTTCCCTGAAAATCACTATCCATTCTATCATCCCATACTCTTTTGAGAGAATATGCTGCAAGGATGAATGATGACACCATCGTGAAGCAAGGAAGGAAATCCTTGAATCAAGAGACAAGCTTGTTTGGAGGATCCTCTTCCATACATGATGAGAGATGGTGGTCACACATGCATACTTTGGCAAAACCAAGGAGGTTTTGGACAGATGGTAGCCTTCCATGGGAAACTAACTTCCAAGAACTTCCATCTTCTTTCGAGCATGTGCATGAGCAAGGAAGGACTGGCAACCTTCCACCTTGTACCTTTGGCATGGGAGATGTCAAGGAGAATAATCACAACATGGCAGACACTTCGGATGACACACTATCAGCGTTGTCATTGTTGGGCACATTAGATACCTATTGGAAATCCCAACTGCTAGTGGAATATTCCAAGGATCTTCATACTTTCATGATTCTTGATGACTGGTTGCATGAAGGGAGCTTGTAATATTCCTAAAATTAGCATGTAGCTAATAGGAATATTAAATTTTGATTCTTGCACTTAGTAGGTGAATAAATGGGGAAAGAGACCCATACTTATCTTGTATTAGCATAAAATCCCTCTTGGTGTGAAAAGGGGACATCCTAGTAGCTGGATTTTTCACTTTCCATGTATGAACAAGAAAAGAATCATGTTGATTCAGTTAAGATTGAATAATTCAACAGCGTAGTATGGAGGAGTAGCCTTGATGGGGTTACAACACAGTTTTGGAGGTAAAGTGATCATATGGTGTTGGAAACCCTAATGGGTGGGACCCAGGGTGAGGAGGCTCACAAACCTTCCTCTCACAAACCTTATAAGGAGGAACATAGTAGAAATTTGAGGTTAGCTTATGGATTATTGATTTTGGTCCGCTTAGACTATTGAGCATTCTTTAGCTGTTGAGTTGAGTATGCAGTGATGTTTAGCACAAGGCATTCCTGCTTAGGGATTCCTTCTCCTTCCTTGAGAGGACTCTTGGAGGATAATTGTTCTGCATTTTTCCACATCTAGGCTTGAGGCCAAGCATCCTAATTCAGCTACAGAATTATTCTTGTAGCAGGGAACGTTGTGCTGCAGGGTGATGCAGTGGAAGACTCACAACACCAACTTCTAAGATTATCTTTCAGAGGAGGGAGCTCCCCTTTCTTGGCAAGATGTATACAAGAGATTTATGAGCATATTTTACATCTTGGCATGTGGCCAAATCTTTCTACATGAGCTACTATGTAGTCATTTGTATAAACTACATTATTTTTCCCAGAGTTGCAGTAGCAGGGTCAAGACCCTTGATCCTAAGCTAGTTCTTTGGAGGAAGGACCAACCCTTCTCCCGGAAGGCTTTGTATAGAATTCTTCTTCTGTTCTTTGCATATTTCAGCTATATTTATATAGAGTTGCAGTCTAACTACGTTTTCTAGATCTATATCTACAGATCTGCTCTTTTATACATTGTACTTCCTTGAAACCCTTGTCGGGTTATTCATATTGTGTATAAAGAGGGAGGAATCTCCATTTTCTCAGCCATTGGATGCTTGTAGACTCCAGATCTATTATTTATCATTATTTTCTACATAAAACCTTAATAAAATAATGTTGTACATGCTTCAATCCTTTCTGCATGAATTAAGCTATGGGGTTTGGGCTTATTTTAGTCATATTGGCTTTGGGAGATCTGTTTATGTTGGCTAGAGGGATTTGTTTCTGCTCCAATTTTGGGTGTGAGTTGCATATGGTATATTCTAAGGGATCCAAGTCACATTTCTGACATATATAGTGTTATTTTCTTAAGACATTTTTTTTTATGCCATATATTGTTGCATTTCCCCACTTTGGAAGGAGTTTATAGGCCATATTCTTGTTGCTGATCATTCATTTACTAGTTAGATGTTCCTTTACATCTTATGAGCTGATTTACACCACTATGTGCTTTTTTTTTTGAAGCCCCAACTTTATAATATCTTAAGATATTCTCATTGTTGTAGAATTTCCCTATTTTGGAATATTACAGTGGTATCAAAGCTGCCATCTTGGCTCAGCCTCTGGATTTCAGATCCAATCTAGAAGATAAGAAGAAGAGGAGATCATAATGATGGAGAGGATGAGAATACTCTCATCAATTTTCAGATCTAAGAAGAGCCTCTCCAAGGAGGTTAAACATGTGAGAGAAGAAAGATGCAATGAAACTCCCAGAGGGTTTCAAGAAGGAGAAAGCTAAAGTGAGACCTCTAGAAGGTTTCAAGAGAAATAAGAAAACCCATGCACTTCCTATTCTCATAGAGGAAGTGAAGAGCAAGAAGACCACTTAGAACATGAGATCCTGAGTGGATATTTGGCAGAGTACAAGTACCAACCTAGAGCTTTCAAAGAGGCTCTATATCTTCCTCAATTTATCCAACTGAAAGAAGAAAGGCGGCCATACAACAATAGGATGGTGAAGAGAAATAGGTTTCTATTGTCCACTTTCTATGGATCACCCATATTTACAGCAAGATTTTGGGTGATGAAGTTAGAAGCATTTTTCCTACTACATCAAATAGTGGAAAAAGAGGTTGTGGAGATCTCAGTGCTGCACTTGGAGGGTAAGGCAAGCTCTTGGTGGTTCAGCCATGTAATTCATGCAAGAGTATCTACTTTTGTAGATTTCACTCAAAGGGTTATCATAGGATTTTACAGTGAGAGATCAGATAAGAAGGAGAACTCATCCCCACTTGAGGAGACTTTTATCAGCGTTGTCACATTCATGAGGGGGTAGCCATCCATATTAGCAGTTGGGTCAGCCAACACATTGAAGACATGAACTCTTGCAGCCATAAAATATGTTCCCAAGGCTCACCAAGGTATGCATGTGTTTCCATTTCCTATCATTTCAGAAAATCTTATGGGAAACCTTGGAAATTTGTCCTCACATGGTCAAGGATCAAAACACATTGCTGAGGTGGAGCAACAAGCTTGCACTGCGTTGTGTAACCTTGGTTTAAAAAAATAAGGGATGAACATTCATTCCATTTCACCCTTATTGAGTTGCATGATACATGAGGAGTCAGGGTGTAAGATTTTGGAGGTCATAATGAGTGTTGTGCCACTTTCTGATGATGTTTTACTTTCAGCACAATTGGATCCTGTTGGATTCAAGAGGATCATTGATGAGAGGTCTTTTCTAAAATATCTCCAAGGGGTTACATCTCAACTTCCCATGAGGTGTAAGGAGAAAGATCTTCTTTAGGAGATTGGTAGTCTTCATTGGGAATATACCAAAGGGGAGAATGATTGGAGGCATCCACATTTGGATGAATGGAGGTGGATGGAGAGCAAGAGGTTGGTGAACCACTTGCAGATCTATGATACAGGGCAGCAAGAAGAAAATCTGCGCTAGCTACTCTTGAGAGAGTTTGGCCATCTTGGGTCATACCCTTTGTCAGGAGGTATGTGGTAGATGGAGGCATGGCATGACACCCATATGATAGAACAAAAAAAAAATTGTTTGTATGGGGCATCATACAAGACAACCATCATGATCTTACTCTATGGCTTGTATGAGGGAGAGATGAGGGAGCAGCAAGAGTTTTTGTTGCTGTGGTTACACTTGGGAGAGTATGGGCAGAATTTTTCCCATACTTATCATGATATTTCCGAAGAGAAGGAGGGCACATTCAAAGTGCAAGGAGGCTACCCTTTAGCATTCAAGGATCATGAGAGGCTTCCATATATGAAGAAGATATTCTCACATAGCAGCATGATGGTGGATGGATTTGGCATATGGAATGTCAAAGGGAGGATTCATGGAGCCTTATCACTAAGGCCTATATCGTTGTCACTTGTGAGTATGTTCTTATTGATGGAGTGTTCCAAGAAGAGTATGTATCCCTTCTTTTTGCAGAATCTTATGAGGAGATTCTCATGGGAGGACTCATTCATGGACCCCACTTTCAGCCTACTCACTATGTATGGTAAGAAATGCATTTTTGTACTTGTTTATTACTCTATTAAGAATTTGTATCTTCTCTCCATATATGAACAATGCATTGCTCCACAAGAGAGCAAGGGTATTTTTGGGTCTCATGGCCACTTTAGGGAAAATCTTTATAATGCTAATAGCCCATATATACATGATTTTGGGAAAGTGTATTTTTATTTTGATTATGTACAGCTAATATCCATTGTTGCTTACTACCCCGTGGTGGAGGAGCAAACATGCACAACTTGTAACTTATTGAAGAATCACTTACCACATGATATTCTCAAATAGCAGTTGGGGAAACTACGCAGTATCCACTTGGAAAATCATTTGTACCATCAAAACTTGCACACAACCTTCAACATTTTTCTGATTTGGATGCCATATGGTGATGATGTGCCATTCATCTTGTATGGAATGGGTTGGGTTGGCATGGCTCATGACATTGGAGAGAGGATCCTTGGAGACTCAATCTTCTTCTTGCCACTTGAGGGCAACCATGTTGCAGCCCAAGATCAGCATGCCCTCTACACTTATCATAAGTGGAGAGGTGGAAAATGTGGGATAGGCCCTCTTGCCTATCATGTTCATCTATTCAACCCACCTACACTTCATGAGCCAAAGGTGGAGGAGATTATTCATGAGTTTCCATGTTTGAGGGTGACTCATTTTATATGGATGATAGCATGGGGGTGGAGGTTTCACTTGGGAATGAAAGCTTCCCATGCATTTCAAACTCCATGCCTTGAGAGGAACTCTAGACAACACATAGTTGTCTCATTGAGTATTTTAATTTTGCATGATGATAGCCATTTGGGATGTATACCAAATTCTAACTTGTATGCTTGGGAGAGACACTATGGAGTTTCATTGTTGAGACAACATCTTATTCTTTGGGAGAGCTCATCATATGAGGATGCTACAGGAAGAGGGAAGGAGAATTTCCAATTCTATCCTTACAGTTGCTTGAGGAAAAGCAACATTTGGGAGGGCAAGACTGTAATATTCCTAAAATTAGCACGCCACTAATAGGAATATTGAATTTTGATTCTTGCACTTAGTAGGTGAATAAATGGGGAAAGAAACCCATACTTATATTGTATTAGCATAATAGCCCTCTTGCTATGAAAAGGGGACATCCTAGTAGTTGGATTTTGCACTTTCCATGTATGAACAGGAAGAGAATCATGTTGATTCATTCAATATTGACTAAGTCAACAACACAGTATGGAGGAGTAGCCTTGATGGAGCTACAACGTAGTTTTGGAGGGAAAGTGAGCATATGGTGTTGGAAACCCTAATGGATGGGACCCAAGGTGAGGAGGCTCATAAACCTTATAAGGAGGAAGATAGCAAACATTTGAGGTTAGCTTATGGATTATTGATTTTGGTCTACTTAGACTATTGAGCATTCTTCAGTTGTTGAGTTGAGTATGCAGTGTTGTTTAGCACAAGGCATTCGTGCTTAGGGATTCCTTCTCCTTCCTTGAGAGGACTCTTGGAGGATCATTGTTCTGCACTTTTCCACATCTAGGATTTAGGCCAATTATCCTCCTTCAGCTACAACATTATTCCTGTAGCAAGGAACTTTGTGTTGCAGGGTGTTGCAGTGGCGGAATCACAACACCAACTTCTGAGATTATCTTTCAGAGGAGGGAGCTCCCCTTTCTTTTCAAGATCTGTACAAGAGATTTCTGAGCATATTTTACATCCTGGCATGTGGCCAAAGATTTCTACGTTATCTACTGCGTAGTCATTTGCAGAAACTGTGTTATTTTTCCCAGAGTTGCAGTAGCAGGGTTAAGACCCTTGATCTGAGCTAGTTCCTTGGAGGAAGGGCCAACCCTTCTCCCGGAAGGCTCTGTATAGCATTATTCTTCTATTGTTTGTATATTTCAGCTATATTTATATAGATTTTCAATCTAACTACATTTTCCAGGTCTAGTTCTGCAGATCTGCTCTTTTATACATTATACTCCTTTGAAACCCTTACCGGGTTAATCTTATTGTGTATAAAGAGGGAGGAATCTCCGTTTTCTCAGCCATTGGATGCTTGTAGACTCCAAATATATTATTTCTCATTATTTTCTACATACACCCTTTATAAAATAACGTTGTACATGCTTCAGTCCTTTCTGCATGAGTTAAGCTATGGGGTTTGGGCTTATTTGAGTCATATTGGCTTTGGGAGATCTGTTTATGTTGGCTAGAGGGATTTGTTTCTGTTCAAATTCTAGATGTGAGTTGCATATGGTATATTCTAAGGGATCCAAGTTCCATTTATCACATATATAGCATTATTTTCTGAAGGCAGCCATTTTATGCCATATATTTTTGCATTTCCCCACTTTGGAATGAGTGTATAGGCCATATTCTTGTTTTTTATCATTCATTTGTTGGTTAGATGTTCCTTTACATCTTATCAGCTTATTTACACCACTATTTGCTTGGTTTTCTGAAGCCCCAACTTTAGAATATCTTAAGATATTCTCATTGTTGTAGAATTTACCTATTTTGGGATATTACAGATCTATTCAATCCTTGATGGATTCATAAATAATCGTGGTATTATATTCTTGTCTAGAGCTTCCAAGCTCAAGGAGAAGTCACTATGGAGGGCTTATGAAGAGTTCAATTTCAACCACACCTATTCTATGATGCTCAACAATATCATTTTGAGGAGCTATTATTGGGAGGGATTTGAAAGGGAACTATATCAGCGTTGCCAAAGATCCATGGACATTGTGGAGTTGGAGCAGAAAAATGACTCTAAGGAAGAGTTAAATCAACCCTATCTTCCTCCCCTTGAAGGAGAGATTAGATCTATACACCACTCCATTGATATGAGGAGAATTGTTGGTGAAGAGAATGCTCTTAGTACATGTATTTTATATTCCGATTTCATGCATTCTTACACCATGTTTTTGTAGGCCATGACTCCAAGGAGGAGTACTATATTTTGTAAGCCTCATGGCCAATATTGGGTCCCAAAATTTTCTGAATTGGGCCACTCCCTTGGGAGAACAAGGGAGATTTTTCATCATGATGGGTGCTTCCCAAAGGCACCCAATATATCTCACACTTTCAGCTATGGTGAAATGGTATGGGAAGAAAGTAAGTGGTGGGAGAACCACTTACCACATCTTGATTTGATGTAGGCAGGGGATGCTCTGCGCTGGTTCCACATGTGGGACTATGATCCACCTCCATGTGCACACATTTCTGTTTGTTTGTACATTGTCTTGATCCCTTATATTGATGATGTACTTGTACTTTCCATGGCGATGGATGGAGGAAGGAGGGAAGGCATGCATGTGCCCTATGGGATGACTGGACTCCCTATACTTTCTATTTTATATTTCAGGGAGGGCATTGGGAAAGACATGATTGTTTCAGGTGATTTATTGTTTCCTTGTGAGATGAGTTGTTTGCCTCTCATGAGAACATTATTGGGGCAAGTCATGGATGGAAGGTTTGGTGATCACTTAGCGTATGAGACAAGCTTATCTTTTTTTGTGACACCAATAGAGGGAGAGATGAATTGCAGCACTCACCTTATCAGTTTCTTGAGGACAAGCAACATTTTATAGGGGAGGACTATAATATTCCTAATTAGCCAAGCTAATAGGAATATTCTATTTTGTTTTCATTTTCTTGTTGCAATAATAAAATTGTAAGGAGGATAAATTAAACTCCTAAAACATCAGAATAAATACATGCCCATGTGAACAAGGCTAAATCTGGGCTGCTTCAGCAAAAAACCCTTATGTGTGAAAGGGATTAAGTCATTTGACTGGGTCAACTGGACCAAATCAACAATGTTGTGTAGATACATTGAACCACCTAGAGGTCCAGCACAATTTTAGTTGGAGGCTAATCATGTGAATGCATCTAAATCATTTAGATGGTTTAGGGTTTGGCAAGGATTCCATCTTATTTAAGGAGGAGGAGGATAGCATGAGAGTGGTTGTTGATGATATTATTTATGAAAGTATTTTCTGTTTAGACATCCCTCATTCTCTAGTTGTTTAGCTTAGAATAGTGCTAATTAGCACTTGGGTGTTCCTGATCGGTAATCCCACCTCCTTCCTTCAGATGTCTCTTGGAGGAGTCTTGCATTTCTTGACCACTATCAGGAATTTGGCCAAGCTCTTCTTCCAAATACAATGCAGATCCTGTTGAGTGTTTCATTTTCTTTGTAAGCTGTAGCAAGTGGAGGCTAGATCTATTCAGATCTAAGCCATTCTAGTGCCTCTTTTCAATGGGAAAGCCTTCTATCACCCTAGTAAGAGAGTATTGGATGAGGAGAGCTCATTTTCAGATCTTTTCATCAAGACATCATGCTCTAGAGTCAAAAACGTATTCCATCTTCCAGAAATGTGTTATTTGCAAGGAGAAAGTTACAGGGTCTTTTGGCACTTCAAGGAGGAGAGATCTTTAGTGTTGGGAATCTGCCCTTCACTGTGGTGATCCGTGGATTACAGATACATCCATGTATGTTTAAGATCTTATCTATTAATTGATCCATCTACTTTATAATTTTTGAATCATGCTGCATATCAGCAACATTAGATCTCAGATCTACTCCATGTACTACATTTTTCGCTGAAAACCCCAAGGGGCTTTTGAAGAGGAGACTCTATAGTGTAAAGATCTGATATAGATCTATATTTTTGTACACAGATCTGCTCTAGATCTTAATTTTAACTTACAACTCTTTTCATCTAATAAAATAATGTTGTCAAGCTTGTACAGTCATATCTTATGGTTGCAGCCTCTTATTTTGGGAATTTCTTCATGTAAAGTTTCCTATTTTATGTTCTATGATGTATGGGCTTAAATATAGTATTTAAATATTGTTTTAAATGACATGATTGATCCCACTTATTGGCCTCCTGCATATATTGGGCTGAACTACGTTATTTTCTGAGCATTTTTGTCACAGAGTATTTCAGTCCCTTCTTTGGGCAATTTTCTAGCTGTACTAGGTGTGGGAGATATGTTTAAACCACCTAGAAAGATTAGTTTCTGATATCCTCTTGGATTTAGGTCTTATATACTTATATCTAATGGATACAAGGGCTGATTTCAAGTTCTTTAGCATCCATTCCTAAAAAATGTGTTTTTCAGGCATGCCTTGCTTGCAATCCCAATTTTGGGATATTACAATTACAGAGTTAATGATTTTTTGACCTTTGAGACCATGCAAGGCCCAAGGAAAAAATATATGAGACTAAATCACTGTAATAATAACTCCTAACTTAACTTTTGAGCTAAATTTTGGAAGTATTTGAATTTTAAGGCTTTTCAATAACTTTTACAATAACTATTGAGTAGCTGAGAAATATCTCCGATTGTTTCAATAACTGATGATGTATTTATTGGAATAAAACATGTTGTAGGTGTCCATATGTGTCCCTGAAGAATTAAGTTCTTTTGGTTGAGTCATTCGAATCTTCCTCTGTGCTAATATTTGCTTTAATTTATCCTTTAAGCTATGTTTAGGCTATTTAATCTTGGATTTTTCTTCACTGTCTGCTTTACTATCTTTTCTTTTAATTCTGCCTTTATCTCTAATTTGTGACTAACCTTTTTAATTTGTCTTTTAATCCTTGATTCCATCTCTACCCCTCTAATCTTCACTGCCACGGTCTTTTGACTATTTTGTCTTCCTTCACCTTTATCTTTGTTTATATTTACTGCGTAGTGGAGCATCTTATGTTGTGAGAGTGTTTAAATAACCACCAATGGTCATGATCCATTGGTGATTATGCTCGATCTTATGCCTCTAGTCCTTTTAATGAAACAAGTTCTCCAGATCGCCACCCATAACTCTTATTCAAACCATTTTGGACCCTAGGAATGCAATTCTCTCATTTCTTCCATGATACTTGCACAATAAAACAAAAAATTAGTTTTTAAAACTTGTGTTCATGGCTTTTCTGCATTTTTTTTGGGTTTTCGGGTGTTAGGAGCGCTTTCAGAGGTTTCATGGAGGTTGTGAGGCTTCATCGCAAAGCCACGGGACTTTGGAGCAGATGAATCGAATGGCGATATCCGGATTTGGCAGGAGGAAGAAGAGTGGTTTTCACGAGCAAGGGAGGGTGTTTTCACATGGGATGGAGGCAGTAAAAAGTTTTTAAAAAGAGCGTACGATTCCACTTAGTGGGTGAGGCATGGTGGATGGGACATGGGAAAATAATGCCCATTTCACAAGGTTTGGGGTTGTTTAACCCCCACGCGAATAGATGTAAAATATCGAACCAGGGTCATCGGATCTTGGGGGATATAGATCAATGGTGGTCAGGGTGAAAAGAGTGGCGGGCGGGTTAGGAAATATGGGGCCCGGGGGTTAATAAAACAAACATAAGCGCTTTTTATAAGGAGAGGGGGAAGGGTTATATGGGGTTTTTAACAAAGCGCGAGGTCCAAAATATATAAGGGGTTGGGTTTAAAAATAAATAAAGGGTCCGGTTTAATTTTATTTAAAACAAGGTTTTAATATAAAACAACAGGTCCCGAATGATATATTTTTTGATTAAAAACATTGTGAAATGGAATTTTTACATTGTTTTGATAAAATGAGGGAAAGGGGAGAAGGTGAGGGTGTTAATGGTGGTTTTCAGGGGGGGAATTAGGAAATGAGGCTTTTAGGTAGGAAGGAAGGATGAAAATGAGAGGATCAAGCCCAAACATGAGTTTTTAAGAGAAGGAGTGTGATTTTGAGAAGGCATACTCAGAGATAGTGAATTAGGATAGATAAAGATAATGAAGGTAGTGAGATATGGGAAGATAGTTGATGTTCAAGGAATGCTATCTTCAGAAGTTTGTAGAAAATCCATAGTTAGCTAGTGAAACTGTAGAATACAGGTGGATAACAGTGGCTCAAGCTAGGGGGGCAGCTCCTTTAGGAGGTGTCAAGAACCTCAGAGTTAAGATCTCTAGAATTTGTAGAGCAGTGCCTTGTTTGTTATTGGCAGATTTCTCATTCTTCAATTGTTGATTAGCTGTTGTTCTTTGAAAATGTGACCTTTAATACTTGAAACTCATTCTTTGTTGGAACTCATTTATACCTACCTGTCATACTTTCCTAGCATTTTTTCTTCATTTGGGTGCATTTAGACTGGCAGACCCTTGACATTACTCTTCTTTTTGAAGTCAAAGACTATCTAATTCTACTTGTATATCATCTAAAGGCTCAGATTAGACTGATGAGCTCTTTTATTCTCTACCTAATCTACTTATCTGTCAAGTTTAAATAGTTTGACAAATTTTCATTCTCTATTCTATCAACATGAAATTGAAAACATAACTAAATCAAGATTAAGAATTTTTATTTGTCATGGGTTGTGGCATTTCGGACAAGCTGCACACAGATTTTATTTTTGCAAAAATTAAAACTAAAAACTGAGGGCTATAATCTGGAATTTGTCATTCATCCCTCTCTTTTCTCTTTGGTTCAGATTTAAAATTTGGAACCAATATCTTTTCTAATCTAGTGATAATCCAAGTTGAAATAGTTTGGCTAGTCTCCATTTACTAACTTATCAACAAAAAATTCAAAATTTGCTCAATCATGATTAGGCTGTATGATTGAAGAAGACTTCCTTTTCAAAAGTAGTGGCATTTGGACTTGCCACTTTCAGAAACATTCTTTTTGGTGTGGGGCTTTACCTTTTCATTTTATCTACCCTCTTTTCTTCTTTTCTTTGTTTCTTCTCTTTTTGTATCAATTTTCTGACATTTTTTTTTTCGACGGAGTTCCATATAATGAAAGCTTAAAAATGGGAATATGCTCATATTATTGAGCTTATTTTCACACCTACTGTTGAGCTCCAAAGATGTTCTTTCTTCCACCACATTCCACTCCATTTCCTTTGTCCATTATTAATCACAGGCTCAAATGATCAATAGAATTAGCTAAAATTGCTTTAAGAATGAATATCATGACTAACTTGCTATGTTTTTATGATTTTTTCATTGTAGTACTTTTTGAACTAGATCTAGCTGCAGAATGCAGACATTCTGTAGCTAGTGGCTGATTCTGCAGCTGTTTTCATGTCTACGCAGGTTCCAGGTGTCATCTTGGAGAAAAACACATATGGGTGTATTCCACATCATGCCCTCATCATTTGTTGCTCTCCACAAAGTTTGAACGGAATTCTATAGGTGGTTAAGCACATGGGAACTCAAACTAGGAGATAGATTCCTAATAGGACAAGGACAGTCTAGATGTCCTTAATCATGTTACGAGACCACCATCAAAGTCCTAGTTCGATTTTAATTTGGAAAGACAATTATCCCTAGGTTATCTCAAGACAGTTATGTAATTTTGATTATAAATATGGCTCGGGAAACTGAGGGATAAGGTTAGATTTTGTGTTTTACTGCTAGATTTTAGAAGTACAAAAACACTCTGTTTTGAAGAAATTTCTCTTTTAATGCAAGAAGTATCATTTCCTTGAAAGCGTTGAGTCAACCTTGAAGTAGATTTCGTGCTACTCCGATGGTAGAGGGCCCCTGCCTCCTGAGCAGCATTGTTTATACGGTTTAGATAAGTATTTTAGTCTCGTTTTCATTTCTAGCTTAGGCAAGTTTTTGAAGTTTATGTTCATATTTGCTTACATTAATTATCACAACTATACTTACTCTTATAAACTCTTCCAAAATATCATTACGATGAATAAGGCATAGCTGTGGTATTGTAGGTTTTAGTTGCATTTCCTTTCGCTAATTATCACAGTTAGACTTACTCTAATAAACTCTTCCAAAATATCATCATGATGAATAAGGCATAGCTGTGGTATTGTAGGTTTTAGTTTCTTGTTTACACTAAGTGTCACAGCAGGTCTTACTCTTACAAACTCTTCCAAAATATCATTAACAACGAATAAGAAACAGCTGTGGTGTCTTAGATTCTAGTTGTATTTGATTTCAGTCTTATGTTTATGTTCAATTACATTGAATAATACAACCATACTTGTTTTACAAACTCTTCCAAAATATCATTCATATTGAACGAGATGGGCTGTAGAATTCCATAGACTAGTTGCATGTTAATTTAGTTACCGCACTCCGGAGGTAGAATGCATTTAGTTCAGCTCTGTCACTACATTTCAAGTTTGATAATGGCATTTTAATTTAACACTGTTCACTGTACTTCAAGTAGACTAGTAGCACTCTAGTTTAGTCTTAGCTCACTGTATTAGCACTCCAGTTTAGTTGTTATCCATTGCATTTTTAAATTTTATTAGTTGTTAAATTTAAATACCACGGTCTTCATTATTTACAAAACTTCTTTTGTTCCAACCTCATATTAATACATAATCATTTGGACAGAAGCTAGTATCAGTCTAAGACCTGGAGTATTTTGCAACCTTTTTACCATTTCACAAATAAGCCTTTTCTCAAAGACTATTTAAAAAAAAAATCTATAACTTTTGAGTGAGGCCTAGTGGTGCTAGATTGAGTTGCAAAATAGAATTAGAAGCTAGTTTAGAGTAGAAATATTATTATGCTACAAATGTTCTTTTCCAAATATGTTCCAATAAACCTTTAACCATGGATGAGATGTTGTAACATTCTAAGTTGATTGTTTGATTGTTTAGTTAGGAGAACTTCATTTACACTTAACTTGTCCATTTCTCAAGCTCTTCCAACACATCTTTAATGAATGAATTGGATAAGTTCAAGTTCATGTTGTGATTTATTCCCTTGCAATGAAGTCATTATCAAGCTTTGCATTTGTTGTTTTCCATCCATAGTTTAGGCTTTGTTCTGTTTTAACACAATCAATAGCTTCTTTTCACCAACACTTAGTTCTTTCCCTTTTCAACATAAAACCATAAAACCAAAAACATCATAAAACACTAAACACAACGTAGTGAGAAACAAATACCTAGGCACATATAATGCACCACACTTCAGCAGTTTACTAGCCCTGGTTGACAATTAATGGACTCAATTTAGGAACACTAGCTTGAGCACAAACACCTACCTATCGTAGTCTAACTTGGAGATTATATATATACTAGGTGAACTCTTTTCTCCAATGAAACCAACAAAGTAAATGACTACATGATTGATTTATGTTTAGCCCTTTGGGTATGTTGAAAACACAAAAAAGGCACTCCCATCTCACTTGCTCTTGAACAACAATGCTCAAAATTTTCTTTACACTCTACAACAAACTATTCCTGGCATAGTTTATTCCTTCTTTAGATGTATCTAAGAAACCAGCAAAAGGATCTTGGAATAATGTCTGGCCCCGAGGATTTAAAAAATAAGCTTCACCCAAGACTATTCCCTGCTCCACCTTTTTGTGTTTGGGATTCTTTGGAGAAATAATCTCTTTCTCCTCTTCATGATCGTCTGATTTGGCAGCCTCATAATATTTTGCTATGTTGTCCTTAAGCAAACCTAGTATGCTTTGATTGAATGGGCTGAATTCTATCTGGAGGTCCTTATTAGGAACATCCTCTAGCAATAGGTCTTCCAGAGGAGGTAGCACAACATCAGTATTACTCTTTTGTATAGCTTCTGCATGATAAAATGCATCAATGTACAGTTTAGAAGTGGAAAAAATAGAAATATCCTCTATACAAAAAAGTTTATAGGCTAGATGTATGTTTATAATATGATTGATTTCTTCATTAGTTAAAAGAGGAGGCATTTTCCATTTTCCTTGGGTATAACTATGATGTTTCTCTTCCTTTTGTGATTGATCATAAGGCTGAATGTCTTCTTGAGCCTCACACAAAAGAGATGAAGAATCATCACATGTTCCTTTAGAGAGACCTTGCAGATTTTCTTCCATTTCCTGATTTATCTTATCCTCAACCAACTTCTTTTGGTTGTCATGATAGTTGACTTGAGTATGAAATGCATGAATTTCCTCTAATAGATCTTCAGGATGCCTATTTCCCAAGTCTTCATCAATATTTACGAGGTATTGTATGAGATCCTCAGACTGATCACAACAATTTTCAGCTGATGATAAAGATGGAAAATTTTCCTTATAATTCTCATAAAATACCTTGTGGAAATATTTTAAAGAAAACAAACAACCAGGTTGCAGACCTTCATACCATTTCCTTGCTTTCCCTTCTAATGTTTGCATGAACATATTCATGAGGCAATCCTCATGTGATTCAAATTTTAACCTCCATGTATGTATATGAAATTTAATGAGATGTAACAAGTGTTCATCAAAATTTTCATCCTGAAACATAGGCATGTTTGAATCCCAATTTATCTGAGGCATTTTTTGTGGGAATACAGGTATGTGATCTCTGTTCATTGGAGCATATCTGCATTGTATCCTTGGATCAATTTTTGCTGATTAGTCAGAACAAGGGTTACTTCATCTTTTTACAATCAATCTGGGTTATTTTTCCAATGGATTCTTTTTAGGCTTACTTTAAAGAGATATGGAGTCACCAGGTGGAAGATTTCAACTTTCTTAAAGCAGGCTGTTGTCCACCATCAGCAACCAGGTACCATTCTTTGCTAATAATTGATTCATCTAAGTTAAAAATGAGGGTTTATGAGTTCTTGAGATAATTTTTAAGCTTTTTAATAACTTAGTATTCCCCAGAATGGTCGCCACTATGTTGGCTCCCCGTGATTTACAAGATTGGTAAGAACAAACTCTGTAGGGAACCACATCAAACCACTTTGGAGTCCAAGGACCTAGATTTACTACACTCATAGAAGGCTCTCTCTATGTAAGTGTTTATAAATGATATGTCTTTATGCTTGGTTTTATGATTTTAGGCTAGTTACGAAGTTCTTAGAACTATTTGTTTTGTTTGATTGGATTGGTTGATAGATAGAATAATGGTGTGATTAATTAATGAATTGTTTCAGTTGAATAGATAGAACATGAGAAACATTAATCCATTGGGCTATGGATTCATAATAGGATTTAATTTTTCATCAAATCTGCAAGGGTTTTCATAGGGAAAGCTAACTATATCAATTGGATCTCTTAGATTAGATGAAATATGAAATGATAGTAAGTTGTGAAAGAAGAAAAACTAAAAGTCAGTTAAGAATCTTTTAATTTTACTTCAACAAGAAAAGCCTTTTAGGTAACTGTTTGAGACAAACCAAAGGACAGGGCATACCATAGACTTCTTTGGCCAGACTTTAATAAGCAAACCTTTAAGACTACAATCAAGTAATCCTAGAATTACTTTCAAACAAAGAAAACATTTAAGGTAAAAATGAGTGCAACTGAAGAGCAAGATACACCTATCTTCTTTAATCGAACACTCTAAATACCTTCAAAGTAATATTTTGAGGCAAACCAGAGGACATGGCGTACCATAGAATTCCCTGGCTGGACTCTACTAAGTATACTTAAAAGAAAGGCCTTAAAAATAATATTCGACCTACACCAAAGGATAGGGAATACCATCAACGTCTTCGGCTTGAATATATTGAATCATTTCCAAGACAACAAGCTAGGTGGAATCAAAGAGAAATTAAGAATTCTCTAATAAGACCTTGCAGAAGAAAACATTAATATAAAGAAAGCGGACATAATTAGGGTACCAAGACAACATATCCTAATCTAAAAGTTATGTTCTTTTATCATATAAATCATAGACAAAATGGAAAACAGAAGGAAAACATTCACAAAGAAAGGATAACTTCACTATTAACATAGCTCAATAATCCTATGAACGTGCTTGTATTATTGATGTTCAAAATAGTTACATTACTCTAGTGCAGTAGATCTCTGCAACTCATAGTTTTCTCAAATCCATCCTAGCATCTCATCAACTAGCTCAACAAACATAAATCAGCCAACTACCCAACCAACCAACACTAAAAATAAATGATACATGCAGTATTTATCTACAAAATGAGGAGGTGATCCTAATCTAGGGTTTCAGATGTGTATTTATTATAGAGTTAATGACCTTTAAGACCATGCAAGGCCCAAGGCAAAAATATCTAATACTGACTCACTATAATAATAACTCCTAACTAAACTATTGAGCTAACTGTTACACCATTTTTTGGTCATCTAACCTGTTACTATTAGATGGACCTAAGTACACCATCTAAGACCAATATTGCCCTAAGTAAAATTGCTTTCACTATGAAAAATAACTTAGTAAACCACATTTATTAAGTTGTTTATGATCTAAATAGGAAACCCCACGAGGAAAAATTAAATAAATCCACATTTGTTTGATTTTCCTCAAGGAATAATTAGTTAAAAAGAAGTTTAATTAATATTCCTGATCATATTTAACCCAAAATAGGAAAATTAATTAGATAAATTATTATTTATATTATTATTTTCTAGGAATAATTAGTTAAACCATATTTAAGTAATATTCCTTGTTAAATTTGACTAAATAAATTATAAATAAGTAAATAAATAATTATTTATTTGATTATTACTCAACCACTTCCATAAAATAATAAATAAATCATTTATTTATTTATTGTTTACAAATAAATGGATTTGACCCAAGTCAAATTATTTTTCCCTCCAACAAATATAATAAAATATTCCATAAAAGTTGGATCTAGAATTAGTTAATAATATTTTAACTATGCACCAATATCTAGACTAACTCAATATTTTGTTATAAATAGAAGTGTTTTTCCATTCACTCACTACCTTTTGTTTCCTAAAGATCACTCTGGATCTATACTTTTGGTCTAACTTTGATCCACCATCATTGTCATATTGTGCTACCATTTTTCTTGTGAGCTCCCTTTGAGTTCCATTTTTATCTAGGTTTTCTACACCATCAAGAGAGAGGGATTTTAGATCTGAAGTGCCGAGGACTTACAAGAACCCATCCCATTGAGGATGACTGGTAACATCCTTCTATGTTCTCCTCCCAGGTGCCATAAATACAAAATTATTTAAACATATTCTTGTCTTGTCTATTGGATGCATGGAGCAACTCTTGTTTTTATTTACTGCTTAATGTCTTTTAATGCATAGATCTAGATTTTGCAGCATTTATCTTGGTCAACCAATTACAGATATAAATATATTGGCAACCATCTTTGTTGTTAGGGTTGTTTGTTATGCACAGCTAAAATGAGCCTTTTTAGTACACTTGCAATTAAGATTCATAGTATAAACTGGCGACTGCACATGGGTTTACGATTACGACCTCTATCGTTTTTCATATCCTTGCATATCCAGCTGCGTCAAACCCTAGGATTTCTCTTTAGATTCTTATTTTTCTTTTCTTGATGTTTTTTTTAACCTATAAAACCCTAAAACATTGAAAATTCTAACTTCCATGTGTTTTCAGACCTATTTTATGTTGGAAATTGGGTTCAATGCTCCTTGTGTGTTTCGCAACATGGACTAACTACCTCTTGTGGATCCTAACTTTGGAAATTGTAGCGGAGACTAACACCTGCGGGTTTTGGTCTAACAACAATCGTGATTCCAGCAATTGGTATCAGAGTGACAGGTCTTGATTTCGAAACTCACCTGGTTCACGTTGGGGGGCAGATTGTTGGATATTGGGTTCAACGCTCCTTGTGTGTTTCGCAACATGGACTAATTGCCTCTCATGGATCCTAACTCTAGTGATTGCAGCGAAGACTAACGCCTGTGGGTTTTGGTCTAACGGAAATCATGATTCCAACATTGCGTAGGTGACTGGCATCAGCCACAGCTAAGACAAAACATTCTTCTGAAACCTGATCCCAAGAGTGCCGGAAGTGCAGGTCACACTTTTTGGGCGAAAACCTGTGACATGAACCTCCAGGGCATAGAAAATAGGCCAAAACCTGCGACCTCTATAGAAATCAGCTCAGAAACTGCAACCTGGACGTTTTGCGGTAGTTTTTCTAAAAGTTTTCTGGGTTTGTCTGGGCCTCTGTTCAGGGTTGTTTGACCTCCATCTCTGCCCGTTTTGGACATGTACTTGTTCTGTTTTACTCATCTAAGTGGGAACCTAGCCATCTAGGGCTTCAGAACCCTCCACCTTTTGTGGAAGAGTTTTAGCTGCTACAGGTTGTCAGAAATTTTAGTGTTCAACCTTTTTTTAGATCTGATACCTTACCTTCATGTCCACTTCATATTATCTATTTATCCATCTAAATCACCTCCTTTTAGTTTTGTTTGGTTTTTCCTCTAGGGTCCCCTCCGCTTCCCTCTAGGTTATAGCCTTTTTCCACCTCATTTACAACAAATTTTCCTCTGATGTTTTGTTGTTTTTCTGCACCTATTTCCAGTAGATCTGACCTTTAGATCCCTGTACCTCTTGACCTTCGATCTATTGGCTATTTTGGTGTGTTTTGACTATATTTTTTCCCACCTACAAACTACTTGTTGAGAGGCCGGCCTCCTTGGGTTTAGATTATTGCATTATTAGCTATTTACTTTATGTTATTTCAGTTTCATATACTATTATCTGTAGGTTTATTTACAGTTATACAACACACTTTTTCTTTTTATCTACAAATGTCTAGGTTTAAAAATTAAAATTTACACACTTTACACACACACCCTAAATGAAGCAGACCTTGGTTAACACTGCCAAGCAAATACTTTAACATTGAAATCAATTGATCATGCACCTCTCTGTGCTTGTTTCGAAATTGTAATCAGTTGATCTACACCTCTTTTCCCTTGTTGGTCTCTCTTCCCTGTGTGCCGTGTTTGGGCCTTCACCATTGCGCCACCAAGGCATTTATCCTGGAGACTTCTTTGCCTTCATCCTCAATTTCCAGTAGGAAGGCTTACTCCTCCGTGTAGGATTCGAGTTATTCCTCCACCTAGTCCACACTCTGACTCCTCCTCTGGTTCATTGGGTTCCCCTTCTGCTTCTGCCCCTAGTTCTCCCCCTGTCACCTTTACCATGTCTGGTTCATGACCTAACGCTGGTGGTAGCCATGGCCTTAATGCTGGGAATACTACTAGTGGGACCGCAACATGAACTACCCTAGCTACTCCCTTTCTCCCCTATATGGCAGGCCTGAGTCTTCCTGATTTTAACCAATTGATCAATGACACTATACACCATGATGCTAGTTGGCCTGCTATGTTGACCAAGATCCCCTATGACATCCCCAAGTTTGAAGGTCTTGCTGGAGAAGATCCTAAAAATCATGTTCGATCTTTCCACATGTGGTGTTCGTCCAACTCCATTACTGATGACTCTATTCATCTTCGATTGTTCCAACGTATGCTTACTGGCAAAGCTTCTAAGTGGTATGTTGATCAAGCCTCATCCTCTCATCACCTTTGCGACTCTTGCCTGGGATTTTCTGTCTTATTTCCAATTTCCGCTTTGTTATGACACCAATACCAAAAGTTTGACTTATTTTCGTCAATCGTCTACAACCCACCTATCCGATCATGTCCAGGAATGGCAGAGAAGAAAGAGCCTACATCGAGCCCCTACCTTCAAAGACCGTGTCAACATGGATTGGTTCCTTAGATCCCTTTTGCTTGCTATAGGCGAAGATGTCGCACCGCATTTCCCTCAAACCTAAGAAGACACTATCCAAATTACATTAAAATATGACCTGATCTACATTGAGTCGGGTTATGTTTATAGCATTATACCTGATCTTCCTAGAACCGGTGGTGCCAACGCACCAGGGGCATCTCATGCCGTCGATGGTATCTTTGGGGCTCTCCCTCATCCATACGCTTAGACTCCCATGGGCTATGGTTTTCTGCAGGGATGGGCCAACACCTCCTACACTTTCCCCCCTCCCGGTAGCATGTATCCAGGATACAACATGCCTCCTCCTTTTTCCCAACCTCCTATTTACCACAATGTTACCCAACCTCCTTATTATTCGTATCCGCAACCTGGTGCTCCAACTCCTCTAGCATTAGCACCTCTGCCTCCCTTTCCTTATCAACCCTTGCAACAGTAGCCACTGCCCCTCAGGGGCAGGTGTATTCACAGCATGGCGCGACTAATCCTCCTCCTTCCAAAAAGAAGAGGAAAGGCACTCAAAATCAATCTACCCCCGATAATCCTAGACCTAATCCTCAAAATAATGCACCTAACACTGCTAACCAGCAACAGGGCACTCAGCCTGAGAAGGACAGGCCTATTCGCATGAACAAGCCTTGTTCTTGTTGTGGATTTTATGGTCATTACATGCACGATTGTCCTCTTTTACCATAGATGACATAGATGTGGGAGTCTTAAGCAACATTGTGAGGATAGCAAGCCTCCCCTTTCGTCCCTCCCAATGTTGCGCTTAGTCTGCTGGATGTGTTTACTAATCCTTTCCCTAAGCAAGGATTCGTGGCTACCCAAGCAACTGAAGGTCAGGCGGCCACTCAACCTCCTCCATCTCATACCTCTGATTACCAGATTCTTATGATGAATTCTAACCAACCTATAACCGTATACCTCAACCTTCAGACTCAGTCTCGTCAATAAAACAAGCCTCCTACTACGTCTATCCTTGAGACCTCTTCTTCAGGTTGTATAGAGCCTCTTTTGAAACCTAACGATCCTTTGCAGATCCCTCAGCCTAAGGTGGAGGTTCATACCAAGGTCCCTAAGGGACCTTTACACCGAAATGCTGCTTCTGGCAAAGCTGCCCATTCATATAGCATAGTAGATGATTTGGTGCAATCTCCTATTGCCATCTCAACGCTGGAACTCCTCTAGTCGTGCCCTTCACAATGAAAATATATACTATTTGCCATGGGCATTGTATATCCTTCAGATGATCGTTTGATCATCTTTTATGTTAACTGGTCAGAAAATCCTCCTCTTCCTGCTTCCGTCGCCTTCCAAATCCCAGTCAAGATCTGGAACGCCAACGTTTCTCGTTGTATCATTCATGAGGGGGCATCCACCTGTGTGATGTCTGCTTCAGTTTGGAAGCAAATCAGATCGCCTAAGTTGGCCCCTTCCATGATCACTCTCCGAGCATGGGATGGACACGCCTCCCAGCGCATTGGCCTGTTCCACAATTGTCATATTACTCTTGTGGGCAACACTGTTTGCGTTGACATAGAAGTCATTGACGCCCCCTTAGATTACAACATTCTATTGGGTCATAGCTACACCTATGTGATGTCTATTATACCATCTGCAGTTCACTTCAAGATGTCCTTTCCCCATAATGTAAAGATAGTTACCATTGACTAGTTGACATGTTACGAACCGAAGTCTTAGACCTCCCCTGAGTCCATCCTATATTCAGTGGTCAATAAGCAGACCGTCGATCCCTTGACAAGTGTCTAACCCCGAGTCTACAAATATTCCTCTTTGTTTGGTACATTCCCTGGTATTCCTCCTCCTGTCTCTGATCCCATCTCATCGAATGTTTTCATGATGCAATTATCTCGGGCTTCCCTCAAACGTCCCGCTTTAGCTAGTTAGTAACCTCACCCTCCACAGCCTACTCCTAACCCTTCGATTCAGCCTTCTGGACCTCCTCCTCCTAGCCCTTCACCTACAACTGGTATCCATGAGCCTCTCTACCCTCCTGGAACAGTTCCTCTAGGCCTTAACCATCTTAGAGCCATCTCACCTGGCCATTACCCCTCCAGTAAGATATTGTTCCTAAATCCCCCTCCTGGAGTGTTCTTGGTACCTGTCATGGCTACCCTATCCCTTCCTAACCTAACCCTAGGAATTCCTATCTGGTACATTGATCCCCCAGCCGCTACCCTGCTTGGTCAACCAAAATATTATCTTTCTTTGACCTCGGTTCAACTGATCCCTATGACCCCTCCCGCTACTACTGTGCCTCAGCCACCTCAACAGGAACCTCCTCCTGCTATGACAGCTTCGAGTAACAGGGGAAAAGCCAACAAGATGGCATCTAAAGACAAGGTTGCCCTGAAAAAACATGCTTCTCCTCACCCTCCAAAGCGTAGACCTCCATGTGCTTTGTGTGATGTTGTCGGTCATGCCACCCATAATTGTTCTGAGTTTCCTTGTCTCAAGCACATGGTTAAAGTCACGTTCCTTGAGTCTACGGTCTCGGAATCCTCTCTTCCTTCCTCAAATGAGGTAGCTTCACCGCGTCATTTGGTCTTTCTTCCACTAGTCACCCCATCTTCTATTAAGATGATGACATTATGGAAGTAGTCACCACCCCTCACTTTATCTATCCCCATTTACATATATCCCATGCATTCGATCTATATGAATTCGATCCACATACACCTTGTGGTAATTACATTGACACCCAATGTTTTGGTAAGGGGGAACCCATATTTGAGAGACTAGGAGAAGCAATTATCCACAACTCTCCTAGTTTATCTGGTCGTGTCGACTCTAGTACCCTTATTCTTCCCTATTTAGAAGAGTCTCTAGAGTCTCATATCACTTCAGATCACTCTAGGGATGAAACTCCTTATCATTCCTTCATCTTACATCAACAACCCAGTCCCTTTGACATTGTTGTTGACCAACCTATGGGATTTCTAGGAGAGCACCAGTTCACTATCTCCAAATCCACTCTTTGGGATAGTGACACCATGTATGCCAACCTAGAAAATTATTCCATTTTCTTCATATATGCAATACCAAAAGATATTGGTAATCCTCCATTCCCTTTCTCACACTGCATAACCATAACGAAAACAAATGGCGCACCACATAATTTAAATGTGTTTATATTCCCCTTTTCTAAATACATTTTGGCATGACCATAACATGCTTGAGGGCACCCATGCCCCTCAACCATAAAAATCCTAGATCTTAGCCAAAAACTGCACTAAAACCCCCTTTCTCTGACAGGTCGCACATTCCAGGTAATTTCCTAGGACAGTTTGCAGTTTTCTGCCCAGTACCTCCTACCCAGGTTGCTAAAAAGACCCCAAAAAATGTGACCTAGCATGTTCATGAGCTCTAGGTGCCTAAAATAAATTTTTTGATTCCCTCAGTTAAAAGAGTAGGGTTAGGCCTCTTACCTGCAAATAACTGATCTTGATTCAAAAGGTCGGTTTGTCTACTACGATCGCTGCAAGATTTAGGGCCTTCTCTCCTCTCTACATTCACCATAGTTACACTTGCAAATGAGTGAATTTGGAGGAAAATGCCTTATTAAAAGAGAAACCATAAATTTTTCCTTTTCCTGTTGCGGCCAAAATGTAGCTCGGTTTGACAAACCATCCATACCATTGGAAAGCTCTCATCAAGCTCTCAAATGGATATCTATTAGATTTTTGTGATTTGATACTTCACCAAGACACATTTTGTCCAAGAAGCGTCACTTCACCGCTCCTCAAAATCAAATTTCTTCACCTGCAACACTTGTACTCGAGGCACCACTTTGCCTCTATACTTGTCTAGGCTCGTGTCAAATTTCTTCTTGAGTAACCATCTTGTACTCATGTCTTTATGGTGTCCATTGGACTTTTTCTGTGTGGCAGCATCATTGAGGTGCCCTTGTTTAGAGCATTCAAGTTGATTCATCATCGCATCCATGGAGTCTATCCCGAGTCCCTTTGTATCCTGCTATAGTCCTCCATCCTTAATTGCTTGGTTCCTCTCTCGTGTCGTACATCATGGCCTTCATTCCAACTATCCCCTATCCCCTTTGATATTGTGCCAGTCATTGCCAAGTCATCCATGCCCTTTATTCTCTAACAAGGGAAGTCGTCCATCAGCTACTCATTACCCCCCATTTCATCATCATCCTTCGTGTCAGTCTATCAGTCACTCTACTATTTTATCTCATGCCTTAGTTGAGGATCCCTTATTGCCTCACCTATGGCGGACCTCCTTCTCTCGACATCAGATAATTCATTCCAGAAGATAGGTCTAGAGGGCGGTGCACCTTGGTTCCAGCTTCCACTCTTATTCGGTGCCTCGAATTAGGAAAAGGGACTCCTTATTTCCCTTTGACATGATTTTTTCTCATCTCCAACTTTTTATAGCATGACCAAGATCCGTATGCTTGATGGTTCAGTGATGCAGCAGATGATACCAGTGATTCCCAGGTGTGTGTGAGATGTTTTCAGACCTCATGAGGGGTGGCCCTTCCGGTAGTCCCCCACATGTCCTGATGACCTCTTCATTACAGCCTTTGATGTAGCTCCATAGATTTGATGATGTCAGCCTCAGTCGCTTGCAGCGCCTTTTTTTTGCATGTATCTGTTGGGGTTCCCATGTTTTGGCTAGGTTGACAGAGACCAAAAGATGAGACAACATAGAACCACTTTCAGACCTTAGGATCTAGCCCTCCTAGGTCCAGAGAGGGATCTCTCTATGATTATCAAAGGATATATGTCTTTGAAGTTCTCAATTGTGATTTTAGGCTAGTTATAGGCTCAAGGTTGTTTGTTTGATTGTATGAGTTTGGTTGTTGAGAATCAAGAAGGAAGGTTTCACCATGAGACAAGGATGGGTAAGGAAGGAAGCTAGGCAAGGATAGATAACTCAGGGGACATCAAGGCCATTGGGCAATGGAGTCAAGAAAGGATTTACTTATGTTCAATGTACAAGCTTCAATTGGGCTAGTCATCTAGAGCATTTGGATCTCAAAGACTGATTGGTGGGATGGAACACTAAGGAATGAGAATGAAGGATGGAAAACCATCTGATTCCGTCTATAGATCAGGCCAGAGGTCATTTAACTCCAGGCCTGCTTGGAAAAAACCATAGGCAACACAAGGGGTCTTGAAAAGGTTTGTATGGAAGGGTAGGTTATGAAGAGGCAGCGACAGGCTTTACACCTCCCAATGTTCCTAACCTCTTTCAATTAAATCTTAACAAAGACATCTGAACACTGATTCTATCAACTTGTACATCAGAGAGCAGGCAATAATCATCCACTACACTGGTTTAGTCAATTAAAACAATATTCAGACACACATATGAGCAGAAAACATTAAAGACTGAGAGAGCTGGGACATAAGGTACCTAACAAGGGTAAATCTTATGTCATGCATTCAGATGTCAGTCAGAAGAACATGAAATGAAATGGAAATAAACACAGAGATAAGAAAAACGTCACCAACTGCTGTAGATCAGGATCCAATGAAAACTACTTATCATGTTAAACACAACACCAATCATGTACATCACTGCCCAAAGCTTTTACATTCAGCCTGAATACATCATATTTCTCAGCCTGTCATACAACTATTACACAGGAAACTTGGCTCGGGACAAAAATTCTTGCAATTCACTGATAATCCAACAACAACCATTACAATGATATCCCTCTGTGCTTTATAGCAGAAGAGACACAGAGGACCGACTGAGGAGGTAGGTGAGTTTTAAATGTTACAATTAAACACAACAATGAATGCAGGGCCGAGACCCATTCTGCTTGATGCACCGTATATTTAATCTTTGTCACCTTCCTCGCGAAAGAAAGATCTACTCCGGATATGATTTGACCTTTTGGCTGTAGTACTCCAGGTGATTTGAACAAAATGAAAGAACTTGCTGGGAGGTCTGCCTCATGGATGTTAGATTGCTTTGAACTATAGCTGGGACGGAAAACTCCTTCAGGGACACGACGCATAATAAATACTGCATGGGAGACCTGTCCTTTATGGAAAAACATTCTGCTGATAAGAAAACCTTGATATTACCTCTTATTGATGTTCAGGATCTCCAGAATCGATCCTCGGGGTCTTCAAAATGATGCTTTGCCTCTTTAAACCTCTATTTCAGGGCTCAAGATCTTCGTTGACGCGCATTAATCCCTCTGCTCTCTACTGAAAATCCTTGCTGCTTCATGACTGCCTCTGTCGAGTTAGCTCGAGCTTTTAATGGCACCGGCAAGATTTTCGGCGTTTGAACTCCGCTTTCCTTTAATGTAAGTCCTGACAGCCCCATTCCTTGACTTTCCTGATGGTACTAGCCCATTAGATTTGATCCTGACTGCGCTGCTCACCGTTGAGGTAGTACATTGAACAGCGGCGGTCCTCTTCCTCTAGAAACTCTGCAACACAGCAAATTTGTGAAGAAACAGTGGACAGAGCAATGGACGTAGGGTGAACTAAATGGTGGTGCGGCGGTGGCGGAAACAATGCTATTTTGTAAAAGAACGATGAAAATGCAGTGAAGTGGTGGAATGCGCAGATAATAGGGTTTGGTGTGAATATGCAGCGCAGACCATTAGATCCTAGCCCAGAGACGAAGATCAACGGTGGAGATTGATCCATGGGATGACTTATGGACATGGCGGAATACATATGAAACATGAAATTTTAATGCAACATATGAAACTTTAGACTTAGGCGAAAATGAATGGAAATGCAAACAAATGCAATGAAATGTATGTAAGAAGTGGGACCCAGCGGAGGCGGAGGGCGATTAAACCTTAGCCGTCAGATCCAGGGAAGACGGACGGCCAGGATGCAATCGGAGGATCGCAATCGCAAGGGCACAAAAATGAGACACTCACAAACTTCCGATTGCGATCGACAGGGGAGAGCGATAGCCGTTGGATCGTGAAACAAACGAACGACCAGGATTTAATCGGGAGATAGCAGGAAGGCTTACGATCGGCGATCGGAAGGGGAAGCGATTGAGCGCTGGCCGTCGATCTGCGGGAAGAATGGACGGTCAAGATGCAATCGGGGGACGGGAGGAAAGACTTGCGATTGCGATCGGGAAGGGTCTGCGATTGAGCGCTGACCGTCGATCTGGCGGGGAGATCAACAGTGAAGAACACAATCGGAGGGGATCTGCGATTGGCGGAGGACTGTTGGATCAGTGTGAAAATGGACGGCGGAGATTAAATTGGCGGATCGCAATCGGGGGTCGGACAAGAAGGCTTGCGATCAGCGGAGGGCCGTCGGATCACGGGGAGATTAGCGGTCAGGATTGAATCGGAAGATCTTAATCGGGGCAGCACCATTGTGAGTTGCGATTGCGATCGGACGGGGGTTGCGATTGAGCGAAGACCGTTGGATCTGTGATAGATCAACGGTCACAAATGGATCGGAGGATCGCAATCGGAGCACGGGTGAAAGCACTTGCGATCAATCGGAGGGAGTTGCGATTACCGCTCAGCCGTTGATCTGGTGATAGATCGATGGTGTGGAACAGATCGGCTGACTTACGTTATAAAAAATCGCATCGGGGCTGTTTTGATATTACAAAGGAAATTGTGCATCCGCCCGATCTTCCGATTGCGATTAGCGCTTGGGACTTAAGCGCTTGGTCCCAGCGCACGGGCATGTGTGGGAAGTGGTTAAGGGACTTGCAGCAAGGGGCTAGGCCCTATATTAAGGTCAGAATATGGGTTTTCCTCCCATTTTAATGGGTTTTAAGGGATTTAAAGGGAAACGATAAGGGGAAAAAGGGGAAAAAAGGCTAAACAAAGGGTAAGAGAGGGAATTTAAAGGGGATTTTAGGGGGATTTGAGGGGTAAAAAAGGGAAATAGAAGGGGAGCCAAGGGGAATAAAAGAGGCTAAATGAGGGTAACAGAAAGGGAATTTGGACAAAGGGAAAAGGGGGGGAATTGATGTATGTTGCAGGGGTAGAGGAAGGAATGACAGGCCCTTTTTAGCAGTTTACTAGCAGAAGGGGATTTGTATTAGGCACAACAATTGAGAGACTTCAAGGAGGATGGATTTCAGAGGAAAGGCATTCCTTGAAGACTCAACAATGATTTAGCGCCCTATTTGCTTGTCAAAAATTTCATAGGGGGGCTAACAGTGGCTCCACATGGGGATGGCTTCTTCTTGAAGGAGTCAAGAATTCAGAAATTGATCTCTTGGTGTAGGCCAGATATGCCTGCTGCTATAAGCCATCTTTCTTCTTCCTTTAGATTAGCTGCCACAATATATCAGATACACAAATTAGCAGAAACATTTTCCCAACCAATCTACCTACCCAAACTAGAGTTCTAACAATTTTCCCTTGGGTGCTTTTGAATTAGCAGACCCTTTACATTTTATTTTACAAAACAAAAACAAACCTATTCTAATTCTACCCTTATTGCTCCATGAGGCCAGATTAGACTGTTGGCCTCATCTATTTCTCTACCTAAACTACTACCTGCTGGGATTAAACTGTCCAACAGGTTTCTTCTCCTACATTCTAAGACAGGAAATTTAAACACAGCCAAGCCAGGATTAGACAGTCTGACTTGCTGGGCAGAAACTTGAAGAAAACAAAACTGTGAAGGCATGGAATTTTGCAACTGTGAAACATCCTTCTTTCTTTCTTGTGACTCAGGTTTTGAGCATATTTGAGTCACTTCTTTCCTTTACTCCAGCTCTGATTTTGGGCATATTAGAGCTGGATCTTCTTTTGCTACTGATTCAGATTTTGAGCTTGTAAGGACCAGCTATTCTTCTTCCCTTTGGCTCAGATTTTGAGTTTATTAGAGCCAATCCTTTTGCCTCAGAGGTTCATGTTTTGAGCATGTCTGAACCTCTCTTTTCATTCTGCCATTTTTTTGGAACAATTTCTTCACTTTTTTGCTGAAAATGAAAATTTGCAACGATATATACAATGGAAATGAAATTGGAAATGGGGAATTAGCAGAAATAGTGTTTGAGCATCCTGCCATTGACAGGACCCCCAAACAACTCAGAACCATCAAGTTCTTGCAAGAAAAACGCATTAGGACCCACAGTGGCTTGAATGATGAATGGACCTTGCCACAAGCTGTCGAATTTGCCATGTTTGCCTTTATCTTCTCTTCTTGAATCCCACTTCAGGACCTTGTCCCAAACTTTGAAATTTGCTGCTTTGGTTCTTTTGTCAAACTGTCTCTTCATGTTTTCCTGCACTCTGACAGCTCTATCATAAACCTGCTCCCTTGTTTGCTGAAGATGGATTGTTTCATTATTTCTCCTTATCATGCTGTCTTCTTCTGATTGGATTTCTTGAATAAGCTTTACCACTGGTATCCCAAGGCTAGTAGGGAAAACTGCTTCTGTCCCATAAACCAGCTGGAAGGGTGATATGCCAATAGATTTCTTTGTAGTGAGCCTGTCTTCCCACAAGGCATGTATCAACTTTTTATGCCAAGACCTTTTGTTCTCTTCCAGCAGCTTCTTAATGATTGTAACCAGGATTTTATTTGATGATTTAGCTAAGCAATTACCCTGGGGGTAATAGGCAGTTGAATGTCCAAGTGCAATTCCATACCTGTGATAGAAATCAACCATCCTTTTGGATCCGAAAGCAGCAGCATTGTCAGTGATTATTTTCCTTGGGCAGCCAAACCGAGATAAGATGAAGTCTTCTAGGAACCTAATGATGACAGAATCAGTGGCATTCCTAGTGGGTATGGCTTCAATCCACTTAGTGAAGTAATCAGTAGTATTCAAGATCCATTTGTGTTGCCCAGAAGAAGAGGGGTGGATTTCTCCAATGAAGTCTAAGCCCCATTGCATGAAGGGACCTTCTATGGTGATAGGTTGCAGAGGGAGGGGAAGGAGCTTTCTTTTGCCTTCAAAAATTTGGCATTTGTGGCAGGTGAGGATCATTTTATGGACATCACTAAAGAGTGTAGGCCAATAGTAACCAGCCCTGAGTATCTTATTTGTAGTGGCCTTCCAACTCAGGTGGCCCCCACACTCCCTAGCATGGAATTCTTGTTTGATTTTTTCGGCTTCAGTTTCAGACAAGCATTTCAGTAAAAGGCCATTTGGATTTTTCCAATATAGACTCTCATTCATAATGCAGTAATTTCTAGCTTTGAGTTTTATGAATCTGGCCTTTGTTTTGGATAGTTCCGGAGGGGCATTGAGGTGTGTGAGCACATAAAGGATATCAGCATACCAAGGAGAGTTCTGAAACTGCTCCTCAACAGTTGGATGGGGTAATCCTTCCTGCTCATCTAGGGCATTCATCATGTTAATATCAAGGGCATGTAGATTAGTTTTAGCCATCAACTGGGCCAGGCCTTGACCTTTGATCAGCTTGGTGGGTTTGATTTCAATGTCATATTCTAAAATTGTAGCAATCCATTTGCCCCTTTTCCCATCCGGGTCTTGGGACAGGATATCTTTGACCACTATATTTGGCACATAGGCAATGGTGTGAGAATGCAGAATGTACACCCTAAAGTCTTTTAAGGCCTTAATCAGGGCATAGGCCTGCTTTTCCATGATGTTTCACTTTAAGGGTGCATCTCTCAAGGCTTTACTGAAGAAGGCTATAGGCTGTTCCTTACCTTCCGAATTTTTCTGCAGCAAAACTGCGGCTATTGTGTGTGGGGAGGCAAATGAAAAGATCAGAAAATCTTTTGAGAAGTCAAGGTTGATAAGGACAGGGGCTTGGGTGAGTGCGAGCTTTACTGACTCAAAATATTTTTTGGCTTCAACAGTCCACTTGATTCCTGCATCTTTCTTTAGCATTTCAGTCATTTTCCTAAGATGCTCAGCAAGATTGGGGATAAATCTTCTAAGGAAATTGATCTTCCCAATGAAGGACTGTAGCTCCTTGATGTTTCTTGGATTTGAAATTTGAAGTATTCCCTCAACTCTCTGGGGGTCTATCCTAATCCCTTTCTCAGATATGATGTGGCCCAGAAGCTTACCTTCTTGCAGCCCAAAAACAGTCTTCTTAGGATTTAGGGACAGACCGTACCTTCTACATTTTTCAAAAACTTTCCTCAGATGTTTTAAGTGTTCTTCTTCTGTTTTAGAAAAGACAGTTAAGTCATCCAAGTAGATAACTATAAAGTGCCCAATCTCATCTGAGAAAGCAATATCAATTGCTCTCTAGAAGGTAGCTCCAGCATTCATCAATCCAAAAGGCATTTTCACATACATGAAGGTGCCCCATGGAGTGGTAAAAGCTGTTTTGAGTTGATCTTCTAGGAGTACCAGAACTTGGTTGTATCCTGAAAAACCATCAAGCAGGGAGATTCTTTTAGAGCCCACTACCTTCTGTAAGATATGTTCCATTCTAGGCAAGGGGTAGTTATCTTTCAGGGAGGCTCTGTTGAGGTTTTTGAAGTCTATGCACAGTCTAATCTCCCCTGTTTTCTTCCTTACAGCCACTAAGTTTGACACCCAATCAGAAAACCTTACAGGGACTATAATGCCCGCATCATACATCTTCTTAATTTCCTTTTCTACTGCAGGCAATTGTTTTGGATTAATTCTTCGAAGTTTTTGTCTAAAAGGCTTCTGATTTTCCTTTAGTGGTATCTTATGTTGTATAATGTTGGTGTCATAGGCCTTTAAGTCTTCGTATCTCCATGCAAACACATCAATGAATTCCTTAAACAAGTCAATGTATCTTTTCTTCATGTCTGCAGGTATAGACTTAGCCAGTTTTATCATTTTGGGTTTGTCTTCAGTGCCTATGTTACATTCTTCTACATCCGATTCTGCATGTTCTATTGTGGGTTTTTTTGCGACATCATTGAAATCAAAGAGGTCCTCTAAGGGTGCTAAGCCTCTTGGTATGTTCTTGTCCTTGGCTTGCAGCACCTCCATTTCTTCTCTATCTGCGTTTTCACGTTTTATGGCTGAATCTCCAGTTTCTTCAGAAAAATAATTTATTTCTATACTACTAGGTGTTTCTAGTTCATCCGGGGAATCCTCACTTGGGCAGCTGTCATCAGATTTTGAGTCTGAATCAGAAAATTCAAACTCATTTCTGCCCATCAGGAAATCTTCAATCTGTTTGTCTCCTTCAAAGACCTGCCAGTATTTTTCATTGTCTGGCACTGCAGGCCTGAATTTAGTCTGAATGATGATTTTTTGGTCAACTGGGGCCTTAGGATAAGAGCTATCTAGGCAGGCTAGTCCATTTGCAATAGCGTTTTGACCCCTAGGAATGGATACTAAATCATATTCAATGAACGTTTTCAGCAAATCTAGAGTATCATTCCTATATGCCCTAAGCCTAGGGTGTTTTTCCGAATACTCACCATTCATTTGTTTGATTACTAACTCAGAGTCTCCTCTCACGACTATCCTACGGGCTCCTAATTTTTTCAACAGATTTAAACCCAAGATTAGAGCCTCATATTCTGCAATGTTATTCGTGCATTTGAAATGCAGATTGACAGTGTGGCTCGATACGTGGTCATTTTCGGTGTTACGCAGCCACACTCCTGCTCCAGCACTTTGTCTAGTACAGGACCCATCAAAGTTCATTTCCCATAGGGGTTCTTTGTTTACTTCCACTTCACTTTCTCCCTTACAACTGGGTTCGCCATTAGGTTGAGTTAGGAGGTCTGTACTAGATTGTAAGCTATCTTGTTGTTCATAGAGGCCATGGATGTCAGGAAGGTGGTTAGCTGGCTGTTCTTGTTCTGTTTCTGTTTCACTTGGAGTGAGAGGTCCACCAAAGATCCTTGATCAGGCCAAGACATTTTACTCTACTCGAGTCAAAAGAATACAAGTCTTTATAGGGTCTGGTGATTTCGAGGCCTAACTTCTCCATGTCTACCTTAGGCATTAGATTGTGTGATGCACCAGAGTCATGCATGGCATTATGAAGGATCTTGTCATGAATGTTAAGACTGATATAAAAAGGTGGAACTACCCCTTACTGAAATTTCCCCTCAATCTTGGGACCGAATAAGAGGGCAGGTTGATCATCACTCAAATTTACAGTGTCATTATTTATACTTAGATTTAATGCTTTCAAAATCTAGCCTTTATATACATCCTGAGAGGCCAGCTCAGATAATGGTACAAAGATTTTGATTTTTGCAATCTCACTTTCTAAATTCAAAATGGATTGGCTTTTGGGAATGCTCAAATCTGTTTTATCTGCCACTGTTTTAGTGGCTGAACCAATTTTTGTTTTCTCATTATGTACATGTGTAGACACAGTTTTATCAGGAGCACTAACTGAGGTGCTAGTGCTACTGGTTGGTTGACTTTGTTTTTCATTGTTTTGGTTGCCTTTCTGTTGGTTTTTCTTAGAACTCTCAGCTGTTGATTTATCGTTTACAGCGGTTGCTTTAGAAGGATTTTCAGGCCTCTTTTTGATGGTCACCTCAGGAGTTTTGGTTTTGGAAGTGTCTTGGTTCTTTTTGCTCCTGAGCCCATATGGTTCTCTGACCTGTAACATGGCATCTTGGAACCCAAGTCTGTACTCTTCAGTTTCTAATCTTTCCTCATCCCAATATGAAGATGAGGGCTGATCATCCTCTGAGTCACAGTTCATAATTGAGTCCTCTGTTTCGAACATGTTTATCACATTCCCTTCAGACTCTTCTATGATTCCCTCATCCTCATCAAGGAAGTTTTGGAAAGGGGGAATGACTTGCTGATCTGACTCTTTCTGTCTATTGGGGGTGTTGTTGTTTCTTCTAAAGTTCTGATTTTGATTCTGATTTTTGCTTAGGTTACTAACCGTGACAGCCATTTTTTTCATCATTTGTTTCATCTCCTCCATTTCCCTGCACACGCGTTCATTATTGGGGTCAGACGTGGAGGCTACATTATCATCCCTGTATGTTACCCTCTTCTCAGATCTCATTTTTGCTCTTTTCTCAATCAGATTGGCTTCTATGTTTACTGCCCCTTTCTGCATATCCTCCAACGTGGTATATTCTTTATCCCTAAGTTCATAGGCCATGTCAGCATCAAATCCATCAGGGTATTTGGCCAGGGCCATACCTTGTGGAGGTTTCATGTGTGGGGGAAAAGCGTTGTAAATACTGTTGAATCTAGTGGTGTAATCATGAACACTTTCCCCTACGTTCCTCTTAAAGGACATGTATTCTGCTAGGAGCTGGCGAGGGTTTGCTCTAGTTTCCCATTTGTTGATGAAAGTCTGGTATAAAGTAGGGAGGTCTTGGATACTACCAGCAGGTAGGTTTTTAAACCACTTTTTAACCTCTCCCCCCAGGCTCTGCGCAAAAATTCTCATTTTGATTGTTTCATCATCAACTTCCATATAGTCGAAAGAATCCTCCATCTTATCTACATGTTGTTGTGCAGTTGTAGGCTCTTTGGCAGGGAAGTGTGGGATTTTTGATTGATAATCATCTAGTAAGGGCAATAGAAGCTGAGGTAAAACTAGAGGTGCATACCAGGCTACCATGATGATGTTCTGATGAGGTATAGGGTTGGCTTGAGCAGCTAGTAGTTGGATGACAGGGATGGTAGGACCAGCAGAAGTTTGTTGAGCAGATCTAGGGTGAGAAAGCCCCGAGTTTTGGAGAAAGTGGAGATCAGGTGGTGTGGAAGAAGGGGTTTCGCTGTCCCTAGTGTCTAGCTGGTCTGAAACACTGAATGACCTAGTTCTAGGTAATCGGTTTTGGAGGTCTAGGTCGAAGAAAGGGTCTAATAGAGCTGCAAGATCTTCTGGTGCAGAATTGGCTCTATGAATGTTGCTGGAAATAGTTGATCTCCTACTCACAGGTGTTCTTTTAAGGATTTTCTCAGGATTATCAACTATTTCAGGTGGGTTTGGATCAGGGAAAGCTCTTGTATGAATGGTTCTGTGAGCCAGAGTGCTGTTTATAAGCCAAGCAGCTTAGCCCTACTTGTTATTTCTACTGTGGTTATTGTTGTCTTGGGAACTGGCCTCCCTGTGGATTCTTCATTATGCTTTGGGACTGGTCTCCCAGTGGAGTCTTATGTGAAACCGAGATAATCAGCAGGCCTACTGATCACCAGTGGAGTCTTTAATGTTTAGGAACAATGGAGTCGCCAGGTGGAGGGTTTAGGATGATTCTAGGGTACACTGTCCACCACAGTGCTCAGGCACTATCACCTTTCATGAATCTCCTCTAAAGCAACAAGCTCCAACCAGAGATTGACTGGGAGGGAATTTACCAGATATGTCACCCCTGAAGAGAGGATGAGATCTGGAGGCTACCTGGCCCTATCCAGGCTCTGTCTAAGAGTATGGTGGATATTCAATAATGGAGGCTGATTCAATAAAGGTGTGACTTACCGTCAACCTAGCCAGAGTTATAAGTTTCTGAGGTTTAAAGGGTGTTTAAGACGAAATGTACTCAGAATCCCCAGCGGAGTCGCCATTATGTTGGGGTTCCCATGTTTTGGCCAGGTTGATAGAGACCAAAAGATGAGACAACATAGAACCACTTTCAGACCTTAGGATCTAGCCCTCCTAGGTCCAGAGAGGGATCTCTCTATGATTATCAAAGGATATATGTCTTTTAAGTTCTCAATTGTGATTTTAGGCTAGTTATAGGCTCAAGGTTGTTTGTTTGATTGTATGAGTTTGGTTGTTGAGAATCAGGAAGGAAGGTTTCACCATGAGACAAGGATGGGTAAAGAAGGAAGCTAGGCAAGGATAGATAACTCAGGGAACATCAAGGCCATTGGGCAATGGAGTCAAGAAAGGATTTACTTATGTTCAATGTGTAAGCTTCAATTGGGCTAGTCATCTAGAGCATTTGGATCTCAAAGACTGATTGGTGGGATGGGACACTGAGGGATGAAAATGAAGGATGGAAAACCATCTGATTCCATCTATAGATCAGGCCAGAGGTCATTTAACTCTAGGCTTGCTTGGACAAAACCATAGGCACCACTAAGGGTCTCGAGAAGGTTTGTATTGGAAGGGTAGGTTATGAAGAGGTAGCGACAGGCTTTACACCTCCCAATGTTCCTAACCTCTTTCAATTAAATCTTAACAAAGACATCTGAACACCGATTCTATCAACTTGCACATCAGAGAGCAGGCAATAATCATCCACTACACTGGTTTAGTCAATTAAAAACAATATTCAGATACACATATGAGCAGAAAACATTAAAGACTGAGAGAGCCGGGACATAAGGTACCTAACAAGGGTAAATCTTATGCCATGCGTTCAGATGTCAGTCAGAAGAACATGAAATGAAATGGAAATAAACACAGAGATAAGAAAAACATCACCAACTACTGTAGATCAGGATCCAATGAAAACTGCTTATCATGTTAAACACAACACCAATCAGGTACATCACTGCCCAAAGCTTTTACATTCAACCTGAATACATCATATTTCTCAGCCTGTCATACAACTATTACACAGGAAACTTGGCTCGGGACAAAAATGCTTGCAATTCACTGATAATGCAACAACAACCATTACAATGATATCCCCCTGTGCTTTATAGCAGAAGAGACACAGAGGACCGACTGAGGAGGTAGGTGAGTTTTAAATGTTACAATTAAACACAACAATGAATGCAGGGCCGAGACCCATTTTGCTTGATGCACTGTATATTTAATCTTTGTCACCTTCCTCGCGAAAGAAAGATCTGCTTCGAATATGATTTGACCTTTTGCCTGTAGTACTCCAGGTGATTTGAACAAAATGAAAGAACTTGCTGGGAGGTTTGCCTCATGGATGTTAGATTGCTTTGAACTATAGATGGGACGGAAAACTCCTTCAGGGACACGGCGCATAATAAATACTGCATGGGAGACCTGTCCTTTATGGAAAAACATTCTGCTGATAAGAAAACCTTGATATTACCTCTTATTGATGTTCAGGATCTCCAGAATCGATCCTCGGGGTCTTCAAAATGATGCTTTGCCTCTTTAAACCTCTGTTTCAGAGCTCAAGATCTTTGTTGATGCGCACTAATCCCTCTGCTCTGTACTGAAACTCCTTGTTGCTTCATTACTGCCTCTGTCGAGTTAGCTCGAGCTTTTAATGGCGCTAGAAGGATTTCGGCGTTTGAACTCTGCTCTCCATTAATGTGAGTCCTGACGGCCACATTCCTTGACTTTCCTGATGGTACTGGCTCATTGGATTTGATCCTGACTGCGCCGCTTGCCATTGAGGCAGTACATTGAACAGCGGCGGTCCCATCCTCTAGAAACTCTGCAACTCAGCGAACTTATGAAGAAAACAGTGGACGGAGCGATGAATGCAGGGTGAACGAAATGGTGGTGCGGCTGTGGCGGAAACAGAGCTATTATGCAAAAGAACGATGAAAATGCAGTGGAGTGGTGGAATGCGCGGATAATAGGGTTTGGTGTGAATATGCAGCGCAGACCGTTAGATCCTGGCCTGGAGACGAAGATCAACGGTGGAGATTGATCCATGGTATGACTTATGGACATGGCGGAATACATATGAAACTTTAGACTTTGGCGAAAATGTATGGAAATGCAAACAAATGCAACAAAATGTATGTAAGAAGTGGGACCCAGCGGAGGCGGAGGGCGATTAAACCTGAGCCGTCAGATCCGGGAGGAGACGGACGACGGAGATGAAATCGGAGGATCGCAATCGCAAGGGTACAAAAATGAGACACTCACAAACTTCAGATTGCTATCGTCAGGGGAGAGCGATAGACGTTGGATCGCGAAACCAACGAACGACCAGGATTTAATCAGGAGACAGAGGGAAGGCTTGCGATCAGCAATTGGAAGGGGAAACGATTGAGCGCTGGCCGTCGATCTGCAGGAAGAATGGACGGTCAGGATGCAATCGGGGGACGGGAAGAGGGACTTGCGATTGCGATCGGGAAGGGTCTGCGATTGAGTGCTGACCGTCGATCTGGCGGGGAGATCAACGGTGGAGAACACAATCGGAGGGGATCTGCGATTGGCGGAGGACCGTCGGATCAGCATGAAAATGGACGGCGGAGATTAAATCGGCGAATCGCAATCAGGGGTCGGACAAGAAGGCTTGCGATCAGCGGAGGGCCGTCGGATCGCAGGGAGATTAGCGGTCAGGATTGAATCGGAAGATCTCAATCGGGGCGGCACCATTGTGAGTTGCGATTGCGATCGGACGGGGGTTGCGATTGAGCGAAGACCGTTGGATCTGTGACAGATCAACAGTCATGAATGGATCGGAGGATCGCAATCGGAGCACGGGTGAAAGCACTTGCGATCAATCGGAGGGAGTTGCGATTAGCGCTCAGTCGTCGATCTGGTGATAGATTGACGGTGTGGAACAGATCGGCTGACTTACATTATAACAAATCGCATTGGGGCTGTTTTGATATTACAAAGGAAATTGTGCATCCGCCCGATCTTCCGATTGCGATTAGCGCTTGGGACTTAAGCGCTTGGTCCCAGCGCACGGGCATGTGTGGGAAGTGGTTAAGGGACTTGCGGTAAGGGGCTAGGCCCTATATTAAGGTCGGAGTATGGGTTTTTTTCCCATTTTAAGGGGTTTTAAGGGATTTAAAGGGAAACGATAAGGGGAAAAAGGGGAAAAAAGGCTAAACAAAGGGTAAGAGAGGGAATTTAAAGGGGATTTTAGGGGGATTTGAGGGGTAAAAAGGGGAAATGGAAGGGGAGCCAAGGGGGAATAAAAGAGGCTAAATGAGGGTAACAGAAAGGGAATTTGGACAAAGGAAAAAGGGGGGGAATCGATGTATGTTGCAGGGGTAGAGGAAGGAATGACAGGCCCTTTTTAGCAGTTTACTAGCAGAAGGGGATTTGTATTAGGCACAACAATTGAGAGACTTCAAGGAGGATGGATTTTAAGGGGAAAGGCATTCCTTGAAGACTCAACAATGATTTAGCCCCCTATTTTCTTGTCAAAAATTTCATAGGGGGGCTAACAGTATCAGTCATATTTTCAGAGCCCTTTCCTGTTTTTAGGGGAATTTGGGTTGTATTTTTATCTCATGTACTCAGATACTATTGTATAAGTCCTGACTGTCATCCTAGGCACAGTGTGTATGTGGGATTCATTATCATATTTTTATCTCGCTCATTTTTATGCTAGTATGTACTATATAATTTAGTCCCTTGTTTATTGGACACATTATTCTTTGTACTTTGTCTCGGCGGGAATAGGTATGCCTCCCCTGCCGCCTATAGCACAGGTACTCACTCATAAAAGGGATTTGTTGCACCTGTAAGTATCGCCTCCTTAGGGTCTAGTCCTCTAGCGCTTTGGTCTACCTTGTATTTATTTCTCTCTGAATTCCCCTTCGGTGTCTAGTCATTGAGTTCTTACAACGTACTTTGGTTATACGACTAGCTCCTAATGCTCACATGCTAGGGGGAAATCTGTTACACCATTTTCTGGTCATCTAACCTGCTACTATTAGATGGACCTAAGTACACCATGTAAGACCGATCTTACCCTAAGTAAAATTGATTTCAATATGAAAAATAAATTAGTAAACCACATTTATTAGGTTGTTTATGGTCTAGATAGGAAACCCAATAAGGAAATATTAAATAAATCCACATTTGTTTGATTTTCCTCAAGGAATAATTAGTTAAACAATATTTTAATTAATATTCTGGGTCATATTTAACCCAAAATAGGAAAATTAATTAGATAAATTATTATTTATACTATTATTTTCTAGGAATAATTATTTAAAACTTATTTAAGCAATATTCCTTGTTAAATTTGACTAAATCAATTATAAATAATTAAATAAATAACTATTTATTTGATTATTACTCAACCACATCCATAAAATAATAAATAAATCATTTATTTATTTATTATTTACAAATAAATGGATTTGACCCAAGTCAAATTCTTTTTCCCTCCAACAAATATAATAAAATGTTCCATAAAAGTTGGATCTAGAATTAGTTAATAATATTTTAATTATGCACCAATATCTAGACTAACTCAATATTTTGTTATAAATAGAAGGGTTTTTCCATTCACTCACTACCTTTTATTGCCTAAAGATCACTATGGATCTATACTTTTCGTCTGACTTTTATCCACCATCATTGTCATATTGTGCTACCATTTTTCTTGTGAGCTCCCTTTTAGTTTCATTTTTGTCTGGGTTTTCTACACCATCAAGAGAGAGAGATTTTAGATCTAAAGTGCTAAGGACTTACAAGAACCCATCCCATTGAGGAGGACTAGTACCATCCTTCTATGTTCTCCTCCCAGGTTCCATAAATACAAAATTCTTTAAACATAATCTTGTCTTGTCTATTGGATGCATAGAGCAACTCTTGTTTTTATTTACTGCTTAATGTATTTTAATGCATAGTCTAGATTTTGTAGCATTTATCTTGGTCAACTAATTGCAGATCTAAATATATTGGCAACCATCTCTGTTGTTAGGGATATTTGTTATGAACGGCTAAAGTGAGCCTTTTTCGTACACTTGTGATTAAGATTCATACTAACACTAACTTTTGGAAATATTTGACTTTTAAGGCTTTTCAATAACTTTTACAATAACTACTAAGTAGCTGAGAAATATTTTTGACTGTGTCAATAAATTCTTATGTCTTTATTGGAATAAAACATGTTGTAGGTGTTCATATGTGTCCTTGAAGAAGTAAATGATTTTGGTTGAGTCATTCAAATCTGCCTATGTGCTAGTATTTGCTTTAATTTATCCTTTAAGCTCTATTTAGGCTATTTTAATCTTGGATTTGTCTTCACTGTCTGCTTTACTATATTTTCTTTTAATTCTTCCTTTATCTCTGATTTGTGACTAACCTTTTTAGTTTTTCTTTTAATCCTTGATTCCATCTCTAACCCTATAATCTTCACTGCCACGGTCTTTTGACTATTTTGTTTTCCTTCACCTTTATCTCTTTCTATATTTACTGCGCAGTGGAGCATCTTCTGCTGTCAGAGTGCTTAAGTAAACACCAATGGTCATGATCCATTGGTGATTATGCTTGATCTTACGCCTCTGGTCCTTTTAATGAAACAAGCTCTCTAGATCATCACCCAGAACTCTTATTCAAACCATTTTGGACCCTAGGAATGAAATAATCTCATTTTTGCCATGATACCTGCACGATAAAACAACCAATTAGTTTTTAAAACCTCTATTCATGGCTTTTCTGTGTATGTTTGGGGTTTTCGGGTGTTAAGAGAACTTGCAAAGGTTTCATGGAGGTTGTGAGGCTTCATCGAAAATCCACAGGGCTTTGGAGTGTTTGAATTGGATGGTGGTATCGTGATTTGGCAGGAGGAAGAAAAGTGGTTTTTGGGAGTGGGGAGGTGGTTTTCGCATGGGATGGAGGCGGTAAATAGCTTTAGCAGAGAACGTGAGATTCCACTTAGCAGGTGATGTGTGGTGGTTGGGACATGAGCGAATATCACCCATTTCACAAGGTTTGGGTTTTTTTAACCCCCACATGAATAGATGTGTGATCTCGGACTGAGGCTGTCGGATCTTGGGGGATATAGATCGATGGTGGTCAGGGTGAAAAGAGCGGTGGGAAGGTTAGGAAAGGCGGGGCCGAGGGGTTAATAAAACAAGCAGAAGTGCTTTTTATAAGGAGAGGGGATAGGGTTATATGGGGTATTTAACAAAGCGAGGGGTCCAAAATATATAAGGGGTTGGGTTTTAAAAGACATAAATGGTCGAGTTTAATTTTATTTAAAACAAAGTTTTAATATAAAACAACAGGTCCCAAATGATATATTTTTTTATTAAAAACAATGTAAAAAGGAGTTTTTACATTTTTTCAATGAAATGAGGGAAAGGGGTGAAGGTGAGGGGGTTAATGGGGGTTTTCAATGGGGAAAATTAAGAAATGAGGCTTTTAGGTAGGAAAGAAGGATGAAAGTGAGAGGATCATGCCTAGACATGAGTTGTTAAGAGTAGGAGGGTGATTTTGAGAAGGCATACTGAGAGATGGTGAATTAGGATAGATAGAGATAATGAAGGCATTGATATTTTTGAAGATAGTTGATTGTCAAGGAATGTTATCTTCAACAGTTTGTAGAAAATCCATAGCCACCTAGTGAATCTGTAGAATACAAGAGGATAACACTTTTGTCAGAGCTTCAATGGTTTCATTCACAAATTGCATACCTAGATCACTCATAAGAATCTTAGGGCATCCAAACTAAGTAAAAATGTTCTCAAAGATGAATTGTGTAGTTGTGCCCAAACTACAATCTTTCAATGGCTTAGAATCGACCCATCTGGTCACATTTTTCGCAGTGATTATGTAATGACACCTTTCTTCTTCCATGGAGGGTCAATAGGTCCAACAAATTCAATGGCCCATTTATCAAATGCTTGCAATTCCATCTGTAGTTTCAAGGGCATGTCATCTCTATGTGATGGATTTCCTGTCCTTTGGCATACATCTCATGTGTGATAGTGCACATATGCATCATTGTGCAATGTGGGACACCATAAACCAACTCGCAAGATGTTCTGCGCAGTGGCTTTCCCTTCATAATGACCTCCGAAAACCCCTCGATGAGCTTCAACTAAGATGTATCGTGTATCAAATTCAAATAAATATCTTCGCAAGACATCATCTACACCCATCTTATATAACTGACCAGAAATTAGAGTGAATTCAGCTGCATGCGTAACCATCTCTTTCTTCTGCTACAATGTATACTCGATGGGCGCATGTCTAGTAGTCCAGAAATGAAAGATATCAAGGAAATGATCATCAACCACCTTGATAGAAAATAACTATGCATAAGGTAAACCATATTCTAAACTAGTAGGTTCTTATCCATTCTCAATGCGTGACAGATGTTTTGGCTTTGCATTAAGTCTCCCTCACTTCACAATAACTTCAAAATCATAGTCCCGAAATAGCAGCAACCACCTGCAAATATTCCCCCCAAACACAGGATTATTGACCAGGTAATTCAAAGAAGAGTTTTCAGTAGATATCTTAAAGTGTCCTCCTAACATATAGTGGCATAATTTCTACATTGCATAAACCATCACCAATCCTTCTCTCTCGGTAGTCAAATAATTACGCTTTGCGCTTGATAGCTTCCTACTCACAAATGCAATGAGGTGATTGATCTCCCCAGCTCTTGGTTGCATTAACATAGCTCTGAGCGCGATGTAAGAGGCATGAACATGGACATGGAATACCTTCGACCAATCTGGAAAGACCAATATGGGCACAATTACCATCTTCTCCTTGAGAAATTCAAAACTCTTTTCACATTCTTCATCCCAAAAAAATGATGCATCCTTCTTGAGAAATTTCACAATCGACGTAGTGATCAACGCATAACCTTGGATGAACATCTGACAGTATCTAGTATGCCCCAAAATTGAGCGTAGTTGTTTGACATTAGCAAGAACCCCCAAATTAGCAATCACTGTGATCTTCGCAGGATCTACCATCAACCCTTGCTGGCAGAGAATATGACCCATCAATATCCCGAATGGCACACAAAATATGCACTTTTTAAAATTAAGTGAGATCTGATACTTCCTACAAGTATCCAACATTAGGTGCAAACTTGATACATGCTTCTTCAATAATCCAAAGACAATCCAATCATCAAAGTAGACTTATAGGAACTTGTGGATAGACTCCTTGAATGCAGCTACTACTACGCACGAGAAGATAGGAGGCACATTCTTCAATCCAAATGGCATGATTGTATACTGTAAATATCCTCATTCTATCGCAAAGGTTGTTTTACTTCTATCCTTTGGCACAATCCCGATATGATGATATCTTGAGAACCCATATATAAATGAATATGCTTCCTGTCATCCTACACTATCCAATATCTCATCAGAAAATGGGGTTGGGAATGTATCATGCACACATGCATCATTCAGTTCGTGCAGATACATGCAAATACTTATTTCTCCTTTAGTCTTCTTATCCTGTACCACCATAGGACTCACACAATCAGACTCTTCCACTGGTTCTATATTGCCCGCAACAACCATTTTATCCAATTCTTATTTAACTTTGTGCTTGTATTTGGGGTTCAATCTATATGGGTGTTGCTTCGCATGTCACACATCAGGTTTCAAAGTGATCTTCATGACCCCAAGATCTCCATTTATCCCTTTCAACTCAGAGAAATTTGTAGGAAATAGGTCCTGATACTTAGTCAGCAACTCAACAATGTTTCACACCGTATCATCATCCGAGTAAGCACTCATCTTCGCCAGTTTTAGTTTTTATTTAGATCCAATGTTCACTTATCAGATATTCAGAGGCTTTGTGACATCCATCAATGTATTATAAGCCCCAAAAATTGTGCGTTATCCTTCATACTTAGGGATTGTGATATTCCTTGGATCTTCTTCAATTTCTTCAACTGTCGAATTTCTGCAATTGAAAATATCCATCATATGCACATCCCATGCTTGCGAAGTTGTTATACCTCTGGATTGGAAGTATTAAAGATAGCCTCTTGAATTACTTGCAGCGCTTTTCCAAAGCAGTCAAACCCAGTTTCAAAGTTGAAGGTTAAAATGAAATTTTTGGTCAGCACAGACCATTCATTGGTTCCTCGGTGCAGCTCTGTATCTGAGTACTAATCATAAGGCACCTTCCCCAATGTGTGCATGCACATGTGCACCCATTCTAGTCTTGGCTTTGCACCCCATACTTCAATCTATTTGGCAAAATTTCTGCATAGATCACCCCTTTCGAAATAAACCTCTTCCATTCTAGTAGTTGGACACTCAAAGTGAAATCTCATCATTTGAGTACATTCTTTTCAGTTTCCTAATTTTCCTTTGTGAGTCTCCCACCATCGTGATGGGGTAGAGCACAACACTATGTCCAATGCATGGAATCCATGTGCTTCTAGAATAATCCTTTCGAGCTCTCCTAAAAATATGCTCACATTATTTAAAACATCATAATATGGAAATTATCGTACCTATAATGATATGCAGTGAAGGGATATGGTCACTCGGTTGCAGCACAACGTAGATACTTCATGTAACTGCTTCTTCTAGTTCTCCAATTATTCATCTGAGTCTGAGAAGTAGGAACTATCTTTTTACCAGTTAATTCTTCCATCATTTTTTGGATTGATCCAATCATCGTGTCATGCAATCAGCTTATAGATATGGTCAAATCATTGTTCGCACACACCGACTCTGTATATATTGCAATTTCTGCAGGATCTAGGGGCCCTGCAAATCTGGTTCCATTATTCTCAAATTCCATCCATATTGATAGCCCAATCCAAGCCCAACAATGCAAGATATGGATCGGTATCATCCATAATCTGTATGACTACAAAATTTTCAAGCACCTTAACTCCTTGAATATCTACTACAACCTGTGAGAGTCTTCCTAATGGAATGATTTTCAGTTGATTTTCCATGTGCAGCTAAATAGTAGACCACTCCAACTTAGGCTCTCCCATGCATTGTCAATTTTTCTTTGGTGAGAAACTTGCATCAGATCCTAGATGCATAATGATCTGATCCATCTCATAGGCACCGATCTGAGCAGTCAAGTGCATATCTTGTCTTGTTCTTCTTTGGTTCTTATCGATATTGTTGACAACTTTCTATTCCATATAAGTTTGTTCCTTTTCTGTGAAGTTATCTATCAATACTTGAATATTCTCCACTACCTTCTTATTGCACAATAGTTTTATGAAAGCTTGTAAAAATGGCTTTATTTCTTCATATAATCCATCCACATCCATAGGTCTGCTTGATTTTGATGTGCTTGCTTCTGCAAACCCCTTCTTTGCTTCTACAAAAGTGTATTTTTCATGTTGTAAATCAAATCCATCCTTTTTCTTAGGCACCTTTCAGATCTAGGGATCAAGATCTGTCTTCTTCCCTTTGTCCTCACCAGTGGTTGTGCCACTTATAGTGACAACATTTATGCTAGGATCCTCTTTGCGTAGCTCCAACCTAACCATTTGAATTTTCTACGTTGGAGTCTACGTTTTCTTCTCCTTCATCTTAGCAATCAAAATAGGACAATCTTCAATTACATGATCAAACTACCAATAGTACCTGCATGATTGTCACGCAGGATTTGGACAGTCACGTGCATAATGACCAGCATCTCCACAATTGTGGCATATTATTTCCCCCCTTCCTCAACCATCTTATCCTCGTCCTCTAGTATAGAATCCACCACGCCCAGACGGGGATGTTGGTGAGGTAGGTTCAGCCCGCATTTTTTACAGCTCAACTTTGTCAATCATCAAATCAAAACTTTGATAGTGTTGTTCATCATGTCCAAGTGACGAGAAAAATATACAAAAAAGCTGCTTTAGGTCACGCATATATTTCCCAATCCTTGGACAATAATTTGTTGCATGTAGACCCGTAGACTGACAAATTATGCACCAAATTGTTATTTTCCCACTAGGTTCAACCGTGATCTTCAGCTGGATTGGTCCTCCAATGTGAAGATAATAATTGAATACAGGGCATTGATATTTGTGATGCCCTAAAAATTTACATCTTATGCACCATATGTGTCTGCGCACATCTCCTTTCCCTTATATTTGCGCATATTCTAAATTTCCAAATGCATTGCTGATAACTGACTCTAAATCTGTTGAGTTTTGATCACAACAGGAACTAGTGCAACTTCTAGTTTCATTGCAATTTCTACAGCCTCAGCCCGCTTAGAAATATTCTGTTGACTCAATGGATGACACAGATGCGGGAGAAGCATAGCAATAAACCATTCGTTGTGTTGGGTATCATAATAGTGAATCCATCGTCTCTGATAGTGTGCTTCAATACCTGATCCACATACCATACAACTTCATTCAATTCCTGGTGAATCTCTTTCAACTCCATAATACATTGCGCATATGATTTTGGCTTCTTGAATTGTTCTTTTAAGGCATCCTTCAGATGATTCGTGGTTGCATTAGGGTTCACCGATACATATATTATATACCAATCCAGTGCACGGTCTTGGAAATAAATGGCTAACTATGCTTTCTTAACATTGTCACTATTAACCTATTGTGCTCTCCATAAAGCATCAGTGACAAACTAGAATTACTCCATATATTAATTGCTAATACCTTTGAAAGAAGGCAAATTCATAGATGCGTCCATATTTACACCTGGGGGAGGTGGAGGTGGAGGTGGAGTGGATGAATTATGAGATGATTTTGGAAGTGGAGTGGATGGGATCTAAACTATGGTCATTGCTCCTTGATTATTCTGATCTTGTGAGACTTTTTCTTCTTCAGAGTGCACAGATTCACTAGAACTACTAGTCTCTCGATCATCATCACTATCATATCTACCCTTGAGAGGACTCTAAATAAACCCTTATTCAAGATCTGCGCAGTAAATTCTTCGGCTACGTGTAGTCAGGCCTCTTCGGGACATTCATGAAATATACTCACATAGAGAACCCTATTCATGCAATAGCATCATAATCCACAACTTCAAAGAGCACATGAACTTACCTCTGGGACCCTTGAAAAATATTCTTTCCACTTTAGAATAAGACACAAAATTATTAATAGAAAACTCAGTCATGAATCTTCCGAGAACATAATAGATTGAATGATCTATTGCACGGGTAATTGTATTGCTGGTCTTTTCTAATTGTTGTACCAATTCTAGAGTCCACTAAGTGACTGCATCGTCCTTTGCGTAGGTATTAAATTCAATCATTCGAGACAAGCACTCATGCAACTCAGTTGAAAAGGAAGCAAAGAATATCTAATGAACTTCTATATAAATATACTTTTAAACCCAATCTTCTATAAATATTTTAGAACTTAGATTCTCTTGGATCTCGAATTCAAGGATATTTCTATCTAGCCAGTCTTGTAATTCATTCTTCATAGGATACCAGTACATCAATTCTCCCTCAAAATCATCCCTAGTCTCGACAACAAAACCATTTTTTGGCTTGAGGGGTCCTGACCTGGGTTCAAATTTGTTTCACAACCAACAAACCCTCCAACTACTGGCCCTTTCGGCAATGACCTGCTTGCACAGATCAAAGTCTCACCCAAAGTAGTATGGGGGGGTGCTGGAACCAGTTTTCCACACCCTAAGGAATAATATGATGTGGTGGCCCTAAACATACTTATAACAGAACTTATCACAGATAATATGCAGATTCATGCAAAAATAGAAAAATAGAACAACAGATCAACTCTGTCACAGATTATCCCAGCATGAAATATATTTGTATTCGCGTATAGTAACCAAATATAATTTAAGCAGATATATTCATCAGCAATGTACTTCACACATAATAGACTTTACTCAATTGTGCATATGCATTTAACCATAAACAAAATAAAATATAACACATCTTAGAACAAATTTTGATCTCAAAGAAATTAAAATAACAACAATTGCATAACAATGTTTAGTTCGCCAAAATAGACTTATATATTAAGAGATCCAACGGTTCAAGTACATTCAGACTTCCCATATAATTTTCCCTTCCGCACACACAACCAGTGGATTCCGCACACAACCAAGACTAAGGTCTCCACGCACATGGCTAGTAGTATCCTTTCTACCCAAAAACCCATACTTAGGCCGAAATCCTTAACAAACATAAATCATAAAACATAAGCTTCATATCTACTTGACGCAATCTATCCATATTTATACTAATATTAGCGTGCAGATACCATGGTTTGAGACTCAGTTTTTCCCTTAAATCCCATTTACATTGATTATGGACTTTGACCCGCCCCAAATCCCCTTTCACTCTTTCGCACAATGTGCACAAAAAAATATATAAAAAATTATACCAAAATTGAGTCACGGGACCCCGCTCCAACAACTACCATTGTTCCTTATTAAATCTAATCGTTCAAATATGATTTAAACTATGGTGGGAAACGATATTGGGGTAGGGGCTAGGAATTAGTCCTGACCCTACAAACAAAGTTTCATATAACGAAAGGCCATGAACGTGGTCACTAAGGTGTAAAATTCCACTCAATCTACTACCCTAACCGCCATCAACCTCCCATGTGACTGCTACACTATAAACCGCTGACAATTAGAGTTAACCGCTCATATTTATATTATTTTTTTTCTGTTTAAACCATATTATAATGATTTTAAAATCATATTTTAGGCACCATTATGCATTTAAATGCTCCTACAATTTCTCCTAGAATTCCGGAAAATTGTCGCCCTGTTAGCTGAAAATGGGGCCAAATTGTAGGACCGGTCTAGATTTTGGGGATATTGTGGAACGGTTAGCAGAACAACTAGGGAGGCTCATAACTTCTTAAGTTTTTGACCAAATTCAGATGAGAAAGAGGCTAGGTAGGAATTTTTGGGTATTCTGAAGCTGATGGAGCAAGTTTTGAAGCTACTGGAGCACTATAAATGTATGTAATCACCATTTTGATCATAATGAAAGAGGGTCAAGCCATTAGAAGTTGAACCAAGGAGATGTAGGCCAGGATGGGTGAATGCCTTCATCAATTATTGTTGTATGGTTAATTTTATGGTGTATTTGTCTGTTGTTTATTCTATTTCAGAGTTTACTTCATGCATGATGTGTATAAATTTTTAGCATAAAATCCCTCAAAAACTTAGTTTTTAGCACTTGTAATTTGTAAACGCTCAAGCACATTTTAGTTAAGATCTCATACAGGTCAAGTTTGGTATTAGAGCTTTGGTTTATTTTCTAGTCCGAGGATTTAATTGTTTGCAAGTGTATGTGATGCTTACAAGGTTTAATCTCAAGAGAGGAGAAGGAAATCTTGTGTTTGCAAATCCTCAAGTTAGGTCAACGATAAGGAGAGAAATTTTTCCAAAATATCTACGACAAATACTTCCTCAAATTCCAATTCAAGTTTTAGCGAGTATGTCACATGAAGGAGAGCCTGCCAATATGTACGAGGATGAAAAATCCTCTAGGAAATCATTCTTTGACGTGACAATAATGGTGCAATTTCTCTATGAGGAGAGAAGCACAAGGATTCAAGGTGAGAGCTCCAATTATCCATAGGGAGGAAAGTCTTCAAAAGGAGAACAAGGAGATGGATACAAGCCTCCAAAATGTAATGGGAATGGTGACAAACCTCCTTTGACACGACCATTCTCCTCACCATCATCTTCACCTTCATCTTCTTCCTCTTCCACAACCATTGTTACTCAAACACCTCCACATATACCAAGGGTGCATGGTAAAAATCCCTTATTAAAACTTGATATTAAATTTGAACTGCCTATGTATAATGGTGAAGTGAATGTTGAAAGACTTGATAATTGGGTTTGTCAACTTGAATTTTATTTAAGGATCCAAAACATCAAATATGATGAAATAAATATTCAATTGGATTCATTGAGGTTCCAAAGTGTTTCTTTGATTTGGTGGGAAGCCAAAACACATGAGGATATGAAAAATCATGGTAAGGTCTTAACCTCTTGGAATGATTTTATTTCTGCACTTAGAAGACAATTTTATCCATTAGAATATATGCAAAAGGCTATTATGGATTGGCATAATTTTAGAAAACTAAAGGGACAAATTGTGCAAAGATATACTCAAAACTTTAGGAGAAGAGCACTAATTTTGGGTATATATTTGACATCTCAAGAAATTTTGTTAAATTACAATGGAGGTTTTCATGGTTCCCTAAGACATACTATTCTCATGTTTAATCCTTAAAATTTAGATGAAGTATATGTATAGACCACACTTCTAGAAATAAGAGGGAAACATGTTTCAGATGGTACACATGAGGATACCTTTGAGTCTAAAGAGAAAGGAAAGGGAAAATTCAAGGGTAAAGGTAAGAAGAATTCTTCTATCAATATGGAGAAAGAAAAAATCACATCCAAACATTGTTCCAAAGATGGACATGATGAAGATCATTTCTAGAAACTTCATACAGAGATGAGACCCAACAAGCTTAAAAACAAGGAGAGGGAGAAGACAGTTGGAAAAATAACACGTGATTTAGGTTATGATTTCGGAGATGAAACAAACGTCATCACAATGGGTTTGAAATGTAAGGAAATTGCAGGTACTAGCTCTTCAAGTTGTCAAATTAGTACTCAACATGAAGAAATAAGAATTGAAATTTTCTATGTTAGAGTTATTTCAAAGCATACCAACATTGACACCCAATTTGATAGTGGTTCACAAGAAAACCTTATTTCAGAAGACTTAGTCAAGAATTTGAATTTAGAAGCCATTCCTCATCCAACACATTATCCTTTAGGTTGGATGTGTAATAATGCAAATTTTCAGGTTATGAGGAAGTGCATACTTAGATTTGCAATCATTGAAAACTTTCTTGATGAAGTTGAACTTGATGTTGTTCTGCTTGATATTTCTGGTATTGTTTTGGGTAGCCCATATCTTTATGATAGGAGAGAAATATTTCATCGCCATGAGAATAAGTATCACTTATTCAAGAATGGGATTGAGAATATTTTTAGAGCGCATAATAGGAATGAAATTTTGTCTCTTATGCATGTTGGACAAATGAAGAGAATTCTGAATGCTAGTCCAAAAATTCTTTGTTATTGTTCAAGCATCAAGATGTTGTGAATGAGGATTTTCAAAGTGATGCATCAAATGAACATTTTGATTTAATTTAGGTTGCTAATGACTGTGATAATATTTTTCATGAATCTAACATGTTTCCTTTCAAATTAGGTAAACAAGATGTGGTAAAATTGCAGCAGCATGCATCATTGTTGAGCAGTGATGTGAACAAGATGCTGGTGCAAGAGAGTGCAAAGATCAAAGAGAAAGCACCAAAGAAATTTGAAAAAGAGGGAATTGGGTTCAAAATTTATTCTTGTGGGTTTCATAATGTGTTTTCTTTGAAATGGGATGTTGCATGGCAATGGAAATCACACTTGGTCAAAAGTTGAGGCAAGCACAAGCCAAGATAGGCTAAACATCATCATGTCGACAATGTTCAAGGTGAGAATAATTTCAAGTTGTTTAAGTTTCATTAAATTGATGACCAAGGATGGAACATGTTTCTTTCTTCAAGGACAATTTTTTGTTCTACAAATTCTGGGAAATTGCAGCAAGGTGGTATCTACAACAACAAGATAGGGTCTCGAGAATCAAGGAAAAATATCAGTTTTTTTGAAAAGCAAGAATTGTTGAATTTATGAAAATTCCAGTGGATTGAGACTGGAAGGGTGAGGGAGTTGTACCCTCATCCACATGTTCATTAATGAAAGGGATTTTGGGTTCCAAAAACCTAAAGTGGGGAGGCATGATCGGGTGCTCAAAATTATGCTAAAAAATGAAAGTTTTCAGAATGGCGTGGAACCTAAAAAACCATGTATATCTTGTGGTTCTGAATCTGGTGCAACTTGTTCATAGCAAACCGACACCATATTCTCCCAAAAACACAATCTATTCATTTTCCCAAACACGAAATTTTTTAAAAAGTGGCAACTGATAGTGAAAAAATTTGGGCTAGTGGTAGGCTGCCTTGTGGCCTCTTCTGGTTGGTTGAAAGCTAGTTGTTTTAGGCTTGTTAGGCCTTGCCACTTGTTCGAATCTTATTGGTTTTGTTTGGGTGAATTTTAATTGGTTGTAAGATGGCCAACCACATGCTCTCACATGGACCAACTAGAGGCCACCACGTGGCAGCACCGAGGCCACACAAAATTAGTTAAGTGCAAACAACACTCTGCAAGAGTCGACATGGTGACCTCCTTTGTAATAGCACCAAGCCTTACTAGTAGACTACCGTTGTTCCTTATTAACTATAATGACAAAAATATTATTTAAAATATGGTAAGCGGAGATATGGGGGTAGGGGCCAAGGCTTAGCCTCGACCCCCCTAAACAACGTTGCATATAACCAAAGGTCAAGACTGGGGGCGCACAAGTTTAAACCTCCAGTCAATATAATGCCCTAACCACCATGAACCTCCCACATGACAACTACACTACAAATTGCCGACGATTAGAGTTAACCACCCAAATTATATAATAAGGGTTTTAAAATTGGATTTTAGGTTCCATTATGCATTTAAATGGTCCATAAGTTTCACTTGGAATTCCGAAAAATTTTCACTCTGTTAGCCGATGGGGTGAAATTGTAGGACCGGTCCAAATTTTGGGGAAATTGTGGAACCGTTAGCAGAAAAACTAGGTAGGCTCATAAATTCTTTAGTTTTGACCAAATTTGAATCACAAAGTGGCTAGATAGTCATTTTTGGCTATTTTCAAGCTGATGGAACAGGTTTTGAAGCCATTGGAGCATTGTAAATGTATGTAATCACCATTTTGAGCATAATGGAAGAGGGCCAAGCCATTGGAAGATGGAACAAGGAGATGTAGTCCAAGAGGGGTGAACTCCTTCATCAATTATTGTTGTGTGGTTATTTTTATGGTGTATTTTTCTGCTGTTTCTGCTATCTCAGAGTTTAATTATGCTATTTTTAACACTTTTAATTTGCAAACCCTCAAGCACATTTTAATTAAGATCTTATACAGATAAGGTGTAATATCCAAAAATGGGGAAGCAGCAATATATGAACACAAAACTGGAAATAGCAGTGTAAATCAACTCATTAACATTGGAGACCAATATGGAGATATATCATCATGTATTATATCAGCATATCAATACGTAATAGTGAGGCATGAATCATATACAATGAGGAAACAAGCCTCCCATAAGAAATCACTCTTAAATCTTAATTGCTGCTATAATACAAAATGTCGGAAGACTGCTACATGTTGAGATTGCAACAAGATGATGAGCTTAGTGAAAAGAGTCACCTTCACTAAGTGGGCCCGCAGGCTATTTTTGGTGCAAGTCTATTTTTAGACTATGTCTATTTTTAGACATGTCGATCATATTCTATGAGTTGCAAGATGCTATTTGTGGATGGTTGGTCAAGTTGGAAAAATAGATGGGCTTCTAATTTTAGACATACTGGGCGGAATCTATTTTTAGATTGCCAGTCTAAAAATAGATATGTTGAATATTATTAGCTCTTAATAATATTTGGACTATAAACATTACCTTATTCTCTTGGAGCACTTCAGTTAAGTGCACAGATGTGGCATAAGAGCTGACAGAAGGAATTATGCTATTCCTGAGGGTTAAGTGGAGCTATTGAGGTAGTTGGTGGAGTTATTGAGGTAGTTTGGTGGAGTTATTGAGGTAGTTGGTGGAGTTGTGTTCAGTTTAACTTAGTTAAACATAGTTGAGATAGTTGTATCTAGTCTAACTGATTGATACACTAGTGAGAGTGGTGTGAATTAATTATTAATTAATTCACTAATTATTAACTCATTAATCAACTAAAAAATACATCAGTTAACTACAATGCATGGACAGTTTCAATGGAGACCAGTGAAGAGGTAGGTGAAAGAGCAGTGTGACTATCAGTTGTGACTATAGTGTTGCATGATTTGAAACACACAGTGGTTATAGATGCCAATGAGGATTGCATGAGAAATTCTAGACCAATTCGAGTTCATTCAGATCCATTCTTCAGCAGTGATTGCGCAGTAGAGGCAGGCTAGCAGGTGGCAGAGATTGGAGCATGAGATTTGCTAGATCGGACCTGATTAGGGTGTAGCAATTGGAGATTGTATTGAGAGCTTGTGAGGAGCTTTGTATGATTATTTTTACATGATCTCTATGAAATATAATATATAGATAGTTGGGGGTTTTCAGCTTTAAGCTTTCCTATAAATTACTGTGTTCATATGTTTGAATTTTTATGGTTTTAATGTGCGCATGCAATTGATTTTATTTCCGAAATTAATGATCAATAGTAGAAGAGATTTTGTATTTTGCATGAAGTCAAATAGTGTGTGATCAGGAGAATATTGGATGTATAACATATCAGTTATATAATTTCTACATGGTATCAGAGCGATATTGATCATTGGAGCAATTGCAAAACATTGAAGCGGTTGAGTTTTGTGCTAGTGGAATTCGAATTTGCAGCAGTGTTTTCTTAGTGTCGAAGTTGAGATGTCTTTCAAAGGATTGCGATTGGAGTATGCCCTTGAGAGCAGCTCGAATTATATTTCATGGAAGGACAGGACGGAGGCGGTGCTAGAGGACAATGGGTTGAAGGAGTTAATAGATGCAGAAATTCCAAAACCTGCTTCTAGCGATGCTGCCGCACTTGACACATGGCAAAAGAAGACAGAAAAATGTCGAAGGATTCTGTTGGAAGGTGTGAAGGATCACATAGTGTCGAGCCTTCATGGTAAATCTTCTCCATTCTTGATTTGGAAAGATTTGACAGACTTGTTCCAAAGCAAGAGCGACCAGAGGAAGTTGGCGCTCAAGGATAAACTCAAGAACATAAAAATGGAGAAAGGTGACAGTATACCCAAGTACCTCATGAAGTTTTTCCAGTGCAGGGATGAGCTGGGAAGTGTGGGGGTTACTGTAGATGACAAGGAATTGGTGAGCTTGGCTCTCCTTGGGCTTCTGAAGATTTTTCATTCCTATTAGGACTCTGTCAATGGTCGAGACAAACTGCCAGGATGGGAGCGACTTTGGTCAGATCTTGTAGGAGGAGATAAGGCGAAGCACCAGGGAAGGATCTTCATCAAAGAATACAGATGAAGAAAATTTCACTTTGGTTGCCAAAGCAAGGAAGGGGAAGAGCAAGAAGAATTCTTCTCAATCCAGTGCGAAAGGCAAGAAGAAGGACATGTCCAAGGTGAAGTGCTTTCACTGTCACCAACATGGACATTATGCCACAAATTGTCCACAGAAGAAGAAAAATAAGCAGGCTGCTATATTTGCAGCTGGAGAGGCCTTAGCCTCATATTTTGAGCTTGATTTTTTGCTGATTTCATGCTTAGTCTCAAGTGTGATGGGTTCAGTGTGGTTTCTTGATAGTGGTGCATCTTTTCATATGACTAGAGACAAAGATTTTTTCAGTGATTTGGATGAGAAAGATCTTGGAGTGCACATCAAAATGGGAAATGATGGTAGATACAGTGCGACCAATATCGAGACCATTTCCTTTGAGAGGGAGTCTAGTAAACCCTTCATATTGAAGGAATTCATGCATGTTCCAGGATTGAAGAAGAATCTTATCTCTGTGGCTATGTTGGAAGACAAAGGATATGATGTTGTCTTTAGCGAGGGAAAGGCTTTCCTGTGCAGTAAGGAAACTAGTGAAACCCAGAGGATAGGGGTTCGAGTTAAGAACCTTTATCAATTGCAGGTACAAGGATACATAGCAATGGTAGGCAAGGCAGAAGGAGTGGTGAGTTGGGATTAGGGCGAGCTATGGCACAGGAGATTGGGCCATCTTCACCATGGTGCTTTGAAAATTTTGTAGCAGATTTCTACCGGGCTTCCTAAAGGTACACTTGTGCAGTCAAATCAGTGCAAGGGATGTACTTTGGGAAAATTTGTGAAATCCACCTTTCACGAGAAGGATAGTCACGCCATGCCGATCCTTGAGAGAATTCACACAGACGTGTGTGGACTTTTCTCAGTAGCTTCGACAACAAATCACAGGTATTATGTGATGTTTGTTGATGATTTTTCTCGTAAGTGCTGGATCTTATTCATGCAGAAGAAGAGCGAGACATACTCAAAGCTATGTGAGTTCAAGGCACTAGTTGAGAAAGAATCGGGGAAGCAGGTGAAGGCTCTTAGGAGCAAAAATGGTGGTGAATTCATCTCTGGCGAATTCAAGGACTTTTGCAGCGTAGAATGAATTTGAAGAGAGCTCATAGCGCCTCATAACCCATAGCATAATGGGGTCGCGGAGCGAAAGAACAAAACAATCATGGGTGCTGCACAGGCGATGTTGCATGATCAGGGCCTTCCCATACACTTGTGGGTTGAGGCATGCAATACTGCATTTTATGTGCAAAACCATTGTCCTCACAGAGTACTTGGCATGAGTACACCTGAGGAGGCGTTTTCTAGTAAGAGGCCTAATATTTCTCATTTAAAGATTTTTGGCTCACCTGTTTACATTCATGTGACGAAGGATGCCAGGAAGAATTTAGAGCCGACTGTAAAGGTTGGGATATTTTTGGGGTACACTGATACACCCCACAACTATCGTGTGTATTTTCCAGACAGTCAGAAGACTGTTGTGCGATGAGATATCAAATTTCATGAGGAGAAAGCCATGAAGTGTTCGCTTGAGAGGGAGCCACACTTGCATGCATATGAGGAGCTATTAGTTCCTAAGGATGAGACTGAGGATGTGGATCAGCCACAAGAGGAGGTTCATGGAGTGGAAGAAACCACTCATGCAGTGCCAACCATCAGAGGGCGGAAGCGCACTACAGAAGCTGAGCGACTGAATCTTGATGCAGAGAAGATTGTAGGATCACCTACATCATAGCGCAGATAGAGATAGTCACCTGACCGATATACTGGATACATGGCTCTGATGAGCAAGTTTTGTTGGGAAAACTACTGAGAGGGGGGGGTTGAATCAGTATTTAGTGTAGACAATCAAACTTTTACTTTTTCCTTTCTAAAAACCCATACGCTACTTTACTGAAGGAAACTAGCATATATACGTGGATATCCTTTACAGTACTCGCGTATGTCCAGAGATCTAATTATGTGTTTGAATATTAAATCATATCATTGCATTATTCATTCATTAGATATTTCAGAAAAAATAAACAGGTGTAGACAGAACAGAATAATCATCACACATATGCAACACACATGAACACCGGGATTTTTAGGTGGAAACCCAATTCGGGAGAAAACCACCGCTGCCGTCGTTTCAGCCTTCAAAATTTATTATTAAGAAAAATTCTTATAATCATGTACTGGTGTAGACTCAAACCAGCACGCAGGCACCCACCTGCAAAAGGCTACAACCTTCTCTCATTTACCAGCCTCTCCTGGAAGGGAGCTTCGACCCCCTGAACTTGTTTACCAGCCTCTCCTGGAAGGGAGCTACAACCCCTTGACTGAAGGCTTCGACCCTCAGCACCACTGCAGACCACGTTTCATCAATTTTCAAACTGGATCAAACAATTTCAACACAACCCTTCACTTATCAACAATCATACCTTGCTCATTGCTTCAAACAGAACAGTGAGACCACTGTAACCAGAATATCAGATATAACCCAGACTTCAGAATAGATATGCAGAAACACATTCAACCTTCAACAACCATTAGATTAGAAATCATACGTGCTTTTATCTAATCAGACCCACGTATATACGCGCTTTCCAGAAGACGAACCCGTGTATACTTCAGTGCATTTTCCAGGGAAAAACCCTAACTGCGTATACGTGCTTTTCCTTCCACAGACCCGCGTATACACGCGCTTTTCATGAAATGAACCTGCGTATAGATCTATAAAAGATAAAATTTGCAGTACAGACCAGATCTATAAACTTACCCAGATTTCTTCAATCTCTTCAATAGGATTGCACCAGCTCTTCTTCACTTCTTTTCAGATCATCCTTGACATTCACCATTTCTAGATCTAGAGATCTTGAGCCTTCATCATGTTCATAGGTGCATCATAGATTTAGATCTATCAATTAGGAACAAGGTTCAACCATATAGATATACTTCAGAGTGAAGTATTCATCAAAGCCTAGACACATGCACACCTTTTGCACAATGATTTTCTTCTCCTTATATAGGGTTACCCTTCATCAATACCATGAGTCAAAACCACATAACTTCCAATGGTATTCCTGGACAGGATCACATAGGCGAACCATCATTCAATACAATGGGTCAATACCATGGTAGTTACCCCTGGTTTTACAAATTTAGAGCGCTTTTTCCCATACGCGACTTGGCACGTTATTTCCCGCATGCATACACTACGTAGTCTAGACAAATCTGCGTATGCCTTGAGACATACTCTTTTCATCATGTTCTAGCACATACTGACATTCCTTCCATCATTACCTTCTGTACTCATTGTAGATACATCAGATTTAAATCATTTAACATGTTCATCAAGTCAAGAACAACTTCGTCAAGTAGTTTGCCATCATCTTCATCAGGTGGGTTGTCATCAAGGACAACACTCTGCATCATATTGCCAATAATCTCCCCCTTTGGACTTGATGGAAACCACGATGGTGTTTGATCACCATAACAGATAGATACATTAAGCACAACCATGATTCATGATATTCAAACACCATGTCACTCTCCCCCTTTGACATCAAGGGCAAAGGGCGGATCAAAACCAACACAAGGTTTTTCCCTTCATGTAGACATAAGAGCTCTGCAGATCTGATGTGCACTGAAGTTACCATGCTCCCCCTGAGATCATGCTGAATCTTCAAACATATTTTTCAATGAAGTACATGATTCTATGACCTTCCTATCACCAAGACTCATACTTACATTAAAGATCCAACCAAGTGGATTTACATATGCGACTCTAATACCCAACCAAGTGGGTTTACACATTTTGACTCAACTACCCAACCAAGTGTGTTTACAAATTTGAACAAGTCCTTACATGATTGAATATTACAATTTACATCATGGGTCTCAACATGACCTTTTCATCAAATTACAAGTATGAATTTTCACAACCAAAACCAAAAAGACCTCAAGAAAGAGATCAAGCTTCAGAACCATCATAATGCCAACAATGCATTATTCTCAGCCAGGCTAATGCTCCCCCTGAAACTGTGCATCCTTTCCATATGACCAAAACTCCTCCTTAGCTTGAGTAACCTGAACACTTTCAACAGCCAATCATCAAGGCATCTTCACCCAATATCAGAGAATGAAATAGAAATATAAGAGCTGAAACATCACCAGAGAAGCCATACAACATCAAAGATACCAAACAACACCATAGCTTGTGCTGAAGAATGCTGACCCAGAAAATTTGTCAGCAACCACCCATATGCGGTTTTCTATGTATGAACTCGTGTATATATGCGACTGTCTTTCAGGAAACCCGCATATCCAATTTAATCTTCTGAAATTAAGCAGATCTGATCTTCCGAGAGGCAGAGACCATTCCCAGCTTTTTTCTAAGATATTCGAATGCTTCCCTGGGCAGAGGTTTGGTAAATATATCAGCAACTTGTTCTTTGGAGGGAACATACTCCAACTTCACCTTTTTTTCAAGCACTTGTTCATGTAAGAAGTGATACTTGATGGGAATGTGCTTGGTCTTGGAATGCATAACAAGATTCTTTGAAATACTGATGGCACTTGTATTATCACACATAATGGAGATAGGAGGTGAACATTTGATTTGAATGTCTTGTAAGGTTTGCATCATCCAGAGAAGTTGAGTGCAACATGATGTGGCAGCCACATATTCTGCTTCTGCTGTAGATAAGGCAATAGAGCTTTGCTTCTTGCTGAACCAAGATACCAACCGGGGCCCCATATAGAATGCACCACCACTTGTGCTTTTCCGATCATCAACATTTCCAGCCCAATCTACATCAGTGTAAGCATGAAGAGTAAGATCAGCATTCTTTGGATACCATAGTCCAAAGTCTTGAGTTCCTTGTATATATTTGAATATTCTTTTGATAGCCTGAAGATGAGACTCTTTTGGATTGGCTTGGAATCGTCCAACAATCCCAACTGCATGCATAATATCTGGTCTAGTCCCAGTGAGATATAGAAGACTTCCTATCATAGATCTGTATTCTGGTTGATTCACCGTGGGAGAATCATCATGAGAACTGAGATTACATCCGGTTACCATTGGTGTACTTTACAGGTTTGCACTCTTCCATCCCATACTTCTTTAGAATTTTCTTAAGGTATTTTTCTTGAGATAAGAATATACCTTCTGTAGTTTGATGCACTTGTAAGCCAAGAAATAATGTTAGTTCCCCAAGTAAAGACATTTCAAATTCTTGCTGCATGACAGAAGCAAATTTCTGACTCATAGATTCTTCATTACTTCCAAAAATGATATCATCAACATATACAACCACAATCAATAGTTTTTCATTTTCAATTTTTGTGTACAAGTTGCTATCAGTAGATCCCTTTGAAAATCCTTGTTGATGAAGATATTTGTCAAGACAATAATACCATGCCCTTGGAGCTTGTTTGAGACCATATAGAGCCTTTTTAAGTCTACAAACAATATTTTCATCATTTCCCAAAATTAATCCTTCTGGTTGTTCTATATAAACTTCTTCTTCTAGATCACCATTGAGGAAAGCAAATTTGACATCCATTTGATAAACTTTGATTTGTTGAAAACTTGAAAAAGCAATAAACATTCTTATGGCTTCAAGTCTAGCTACAGGAGCAAAAGTTTCTTCAAAGTCTATACCTTCTTGTTGAGTATACCCTTTGCAAACCAATCTAGCTTTGTTTCTTATAAGGTCCCCATTCTCATTTAGCTTGTTCTTGAATATCCATTTGGTTCCAATGACATTTTTATCATGTGGTCTTGGTACCAATTCCCAAGTGTGGTTCTTTTCAATTTGATCAAGTTCTTCATTCATGGCCTGAATCCAACATTCATCTTTGCTAGCTTGATTGAAATTGTGTGGTTCAATCATGGATAGAAATGCCAAATATCTAGGAGATCCCACAAGAGTCCTCCTTGTTTGTACACCTGATTCCTTGTCTCCCAAAATTTGAGATTCAGGATGACTCTTTTGAACATATCTGGATGGAGCCTTTCCAGATAAATCATCTTCAGGTTCTTCATTGGATCCACTGTCTATATCATTTCTATTTTATGTATAAGGACAAAATTCACCATCATCTTCTTATGTTGTTTGTCTTTCTTCTTTAGGGACTACATGAGACTCATTAATAACAACATCAATACATTCAACAATTTTTCGAAGCCTTTTATTGTAACATTTGTATGCCCTGCTTGTAGATGAGTAACCAAGAAGTATTCCTTCATCTGATCTAGGTTCAAACTTGCCAAGCTTTTCATCATTATTTTTGATAAATCATTTACCTCCAAAAACTCTAAATTTTTCACAGAGGGAGAATTACCATACCAGAGTTCATATGGAGTTTTGTCACTATTTACCCGAACATGTGCCTTGTTAAGAATATTTGCTGCTGTGTGAGCTGCTTCTCCCCAAAAAATATCAGGTGTTTCGGAATCATCAAGCATAGCTCTAGCCATTTGTTGAATTGTTCTATTCATTCTTTCTGCTACGCCATTTTGTTGTGGAGTGCCTGCTATAGAAAACTATCTTTTTATGCCATGTTGTTCACAAAATTCAAAGAATTCATTTGATGTATATTCTCCTCCTCGATCAGATCTAAGACACTTGATTTTTAGATCTAATTCATTTTCAACCAGCGCTTTGAAGGTCTGAAATTTTTCAAATGCTTCATCTTTGTGTTTGATCAACCCAAACCAACACATTCTAGAGAAATCATCAATGAATAAGATATAGTATTCTTCACCACGTGGTGACTTTTTCCTCATAGGTCCACATATGTCAGTATGAATGAGTTCAAGAGGCTTACTTGACGATCCTTCCTTGGCATTGAATTGCACTCTGGTTTGCTTACCGAATTGACAGGATTTGCATATGATACTTTCAGGTAGAGAAATATTGGGAAGACCACGAACAGCATTAAGTTTGCTTGATTTTTTGATTTGAGAGAAGCTTAGATGCCCCAACCTTCTATGCCATAGCCAGTTTTCTGAAGATTTACTCAAGTAACATTGTTCTTTGCAATTCTTCAATACATATAGGTTGCTTGGAGTTCTTTTTCCTTTTATAATTGTTTTACCTGTATCAAGATCACGAACCACACATTCTTTTGAACTAAAGACAACTTCAGTTCATTGATCACACATTTGACTTACACTTAACAGATTATGCCTTAATCCATCCACATACATGACATCATTAGCCTTCACCTTTTCTTTTAGAAACACAGACCCTTTTCCTTTAATTACAGCAGGAGTATCATTTCCAAAAGTAACTTTCTTTTCCTTTTCTAGAGCACTATATGCATGAGGTTTGTGTTTATCACCTGTCATGTGTCTACAGCATCCACTATCAATGTACCATTGATTTTCTTCACCTTTCGCAAATAACGCTATGCCACAATTTTCAACCTGTGATTCCTTCTTTTTCCATATTTTGGATTTTGAAGAAAGATGCTCTTTTGGCTGAACTTTGCTCCTGCATTTAGATTCTTCGTGCCCATAGTTATTGCAATAAGCACATTCAACTTCATTTAGAAGAGGAGAAAAGTTGTTATAGGTATTCTTCTTTGTTTCAATATCAACCCTTTTCTTTCTTGCTTCTCTTGTCATGATGGTTTTATATGCAACACATTGAGCAGCTTTATGGCCAAAATTGTGACATGAAGAACATTGTCCATTGAAGAAGAAATTTCTGCGATCATGAAATCTTCTATTTGAATTTACCTGTTGATTGGGGCTTCTTTGAAAGATATTCTTGTTAGTGTTCCTTGCATTAAGATGATCATGCTTTACTTATAAAGATTCTTTATTCCCTTGCTGAGTGGCAGAATTTTGTAAACCAGCTGTAGCTGCTTTTAGATAATTTGGTGCTGAAGCTTGAGAAGATTCTCCAATATATCCAAGACCTGTCTTTATAAGAGGAGAACGTTGTACCTTGATAATCTCATCTAAGGTTTCAAATCCTTTAGCAAATCTGAAATTCAGAGTCTTTGCTTTCTCAAATTCTTTTCTTACACTTACCACTTCACATTCTAATTTCTCATTGTGTTTCTTTGCCTCTTCAACTTGCTTTTCCAGAGTCTCGATGGTTATTTTCCTTTCTTCTAAGAGAATTTTATATTCTTCTAAGAGAATTCTACTTTGTTCTAAGCGTATTTTGAGTTGATTGTTCTCTTCAAGAAAATCATTGTCCTCTAGAGCATCCACAAAAGTATCATTTTCTTCTTTAGATTCAAAAGCCATGAGAAGTATAAGATCTTGTTCACATTCTTCCTCACTATCAGATACCCCATCACTGTCATCATGAATATAGTAACTTCTTCTAGTGGTAGACCGGTTCTTATTTCTAGCTACTTCCTTTCCTTTTGCAGGTGTTTCTTTGTGAGGACACTTAGCAGCATAATGACCAACTCTTCAACAATTAAAACATTTGAAAGGAAGCTTACCTCTAAACCGTCCTGTACCAAGTTGAAGTTTCTTTACAAAATTTGCCTCATCTTCTTCCGAAATATATCCTGATCCTTCTGCTTCTTGTACTTCTTTCCCTTTTGTAGAAGCTCTAAAAAAATCTTCTTTGACTTCATATGGTCCTCCTCTTCTCATTTCATATGCAGTCAGTATGCCATGAAGTTGCACCACAGTAAGATTTTGAAGATCCTGTTTTTCTTCAAGAGCAGAGACTTTTGACTCAAATTTTGCCGTTAGCGATCTCAAAATTTTCTCAACCAAAGTAGTTTCGGTTATTGTTTCTCCCACATTTTTCATACGATTTACAACATCATCAAGATGTAAAAAGAAACTGGCAATACTCTCATCACTATGCATCTTTAAATTTACATATTCAATTCTGAGAGTTTGGAGTTTTGCACTTTTTACCTTTGCATCACCTTCATAACTCAGAATGATTTTGTCCCATATTTCTTTTGCTATATTCAAATGCATGAATTTGACAAATTCTGATTCTGTTAGACTTCCTGTTATAGCATTGACTGCTTTTGCATTTGATTCATAATTATTCCTTTCAGTTGGATCTGTTGGTGTAGCAACTGGATGTTGATATCCTTGTTCAACAATGGCCCATACATCTTCTCCCATAGACTGAAGAAAGGATCTCATCCTCATTTTCCAGAAGATGAAATTGCTTCCATTGAAGAGCGGAGGATTGATAGATGTTGTTCCTTCTTGAAAGATCATCTTGCTTGATCGTCCTTCTAGCGGCTAAGCTTTTTCAGAAGGACCTACTCTAATACCAATTGTTGGGAAAAATACTGAGAGGGGGGGGTGAATCAGTATTTAGTGCAGACATTCAAACTTTTACTTTTTCCTTTCTAAAAACCCATACGCTACTTTACTGAAGGCAACTAGCATATATACGCGGATATCCTTTACAGAACTCGTGTATGTCCATAGATCTAATTATGTGTTTGAATCTTAACTCAGATCATTGCATTATTCATTCATCAGATATTTCAGAAATAGTAAACAGGTGCAGATAGAACAAAATAATCATCACACATATGCAACACACATGAACACCAGGATTTTTAGGTGGAAACCCAATTCGGGAGAAAACCACCGCTGCCGTCGTTTCAACCTTGAAAATTTATTATTAAGAAAACTGATTATAATCATGTACTGGTGCAGACTCAAACCAGCATGCAGGAACCCACCTGCAGAAGGCTACAACCTTCTCTCATTTACCAGCTTCTCCTGGAAGGGAGCTTCGACCCCCTGAACTTGTTTACCAGCCTCTCCTGGAAGGGAGCTACAACCCCCTGACTGAAGGCTTCGACCCTCAGAACCACTGCAGACCATGTTTCATCAATTTCAAACTGGATCAAACAGCTTCAACACAACCCTTCACTTATCAACAATCATACCTTGCTCATTGCTTCAAACAGAACAGTGAGACCACTGTAACCAGAATATCAGATATAACCCAAACTTCAAAATAGATATGCAGAAACACATTCAACCTTCATCAACCATTAGATCAGAAATCATACACACTTTTATCTAATCAGACCTGCGTATATACACGCTTTCCAGAATATGAACCCGCGTATACTTCAGTGCATTTTCCAGGGAAAAACCCTAACTACGCATACACGCTTTTCCTTCCACAGACCCGCGTATACACGCGCTTTTCATGAAACGAACCTGTGTATAGATCTATAAAAGATAAACTTTGCAGTACATACCAGATCTATAAAATTATCCAGATTTCTTCAATCTCTTCAACAGGATTGCGCCAGGTCTTCTTCACTTCTTTTCAGATCATCCTTGACATTTACCATTTCTAGATCTAGAGATCTTGAGCCTTCATCATGTTCATAGGTGCATCATAGATTCAGATCTATCAATTAGGAACAGGGTTCAACCATATAGATATACTTCAGAGTGAAGTATTCATCAAAGCCCAGACACATGCACGCCTTTTGCACAATGATTTTCTTCTCCTTATATAGGGTTACCCTTCATCAATACCATGAGTCAAAACCACATAACTTCCAATGGTATTCCTGGACGGGATCACATAGGCGAACCATCATTCAATACAAAGGATCAATACCATGGTAGTTACCCCTGGTTTTACAAATTTAGAGCGCTTTTTCCCATACGCGACTTGGCACTTTATTTCCCGCGTGCATACGCTACTTAGTCTAGACAAATCCGCGTATGCCTTGAGACATACTCTTTTCATCATGTTCTGGCACATACTAACATTCCTTCCATCATTACCTTCTGTACTCATTGTAGATACATCAGATTTACATCATTTAACAAGTTCATCAAGTCAAGAACAACTTCGTCAAGTAGGTCTCCATCATCTTCATCAAGTGGGTTGCCATCAAGGACAACACTCTACATCATATTGCCAACAAGTTTATCGTGACAGAGCCATCCTCTTTCAAGGAAGTTGTGGAGGACCCTGCATGGGTAGATGCCATGGTGGAAGAGTATGATTTGATTGTCAGAAACAGTGCATGGGAGACTGTCCCAAGGCCGGAAGGGAAATCAGTGGTAGGTTCGAGATGGATCTACAAAGTGAAGCAAGTAGCTGACGGGAGTGTGGAGAAGTACAAGGAAATATTTGTTGCCCGAGGCTTCTCACAGATTGAGGGGATTGATTATGAGGAAACCTTTGCACCTGTCGCAAGGTATTCTTCCATACGGACGATTCTTTCTCTCTCAGCACAGATGGGGTGGCACATTCATCAGATGGATGTGAAGACTACATTCCTCAATGGAGTCATTAAGGAGGAGGTGTACACAGAGTATCCCGAAGGTTTCGAGATCTTCAGCAGTGAGTCGCATGTGTGCAGGCTCAAAACAACATTGTATGGGTTGAAACAGGCACCTCGTGCTTGGTACACACAAATAGACAGTTATTTCACTGGACTTGGATTCACCAAGAGTGAGGCAGATCCGAACCTATACCAGATTTTGGTGGAGGGTAAGTTGCTGATCATTGTACTTTATGTAGATTATTTGATTCTTACAGGTGATGAACTTTTGATACACTCATGCAAGGCTTATATTGCAAAGGAGTTTGAGATGAAGGACTTGGGCCTCCTTCATTATTTCTTGGGATTGGAAATCTGGCAGTGCAATGATGGATTGTTTGTGTCTCAAGGCAAGTATGCCTGAGAGATACTAGAGAAGTTCAACATGCATGGTTGCAAGCCTATCGACACTCCTCTTCCTGGTGGATGGAGGAAATAGGATGCTACATCGACAGAGGTAGTGGAGGCCACTATTTACCGACAGTTGGTGGGGTCACTTATGTATCTAGTCAATACATGACCTGACATATGCTACGCTGTTAACCAAATTTCACAAGCTATGGTTAAGCCTACCAAGCTCTTTTGGAAGGCAGGAAAGCATGTATTGAGATATCTCAGAGACACATCAGGATATGGATTATGGTACAGACAGTCGGATGTGGTGAAGCTGTGTGGCTTCACGGATGCATATTGGGCAGGGAGCCCAATGGACAGAAAGAGCACATCTGGAGGGATTTCCAGTATCAGGTAAGCAATAGTTTCTTGGTACATCAGGAAGCAGAGATCCGTGGCACTCATTTCAGTGGAGGCTGAGTACATGGTAGCGAGTTTGGCTGCAAGCGAGGCTATATGGATGAGGAAGATCCTCGTCGAGTTGTTCGGTTCACACTTAGATCCTACTTTGATATATTGTGATAATCAGAGTTGCATCAAACTATCAGTTAATCTAGTATTTCATGATAGATATAAACACATTGACATCTGGTATCATCATATCAGAGATTGTGTGCAGCGGAAGATCATGTTACTTTCTTACATTCCTACAGAAGATCAGGATGCTGATATCTTGACGAAGGCACTCACCAAGAGCAAATTCAAATACCACAGGGGCAGGATCGAGGTGGCAGATAATCCCTATATTGCTGAGAGGGAGTGTTGAGATTGCAACAAGATGATGAGCTTATTGAAAAGAGTCACCTTCACTAAGTCGGCCCGCAGGCTATTTTTGGTGCAAGTCTATTTTTAGACTATGTCTATTTTTAGACATGTCGATCATATTCTATGAGTTGCAGGATGCTATTTGTGGATGGTTGGTCAAGTCGGAAAAAATAGATGGACTTCTATTTTTAGACATACTGGGCGGAATCTATTTTTAGATTGCCAGTCTAAAAATAGATATGTCGAATATTGTTAGCTCTTAATAATATTTGGACTATAAACATTATCTTATTCTCTTGGAGCATTTCAGTTAAGTGCACAGATGTGGAACAGGAGTTGACAGAATGAATTATGCTATTCCGGAGGGTTAAGTGGAGCTATTGCATGGAGACTTTAGTTATAACTCATGCAACAGAGTTTTGTGGAGTTATTGAGGTAGTTGGTGGAGTTGTGTTCAGTTTAACTTAGTTAAACATAGTTGAGATAGTTGTATCTAGTCTAACTGATTGATACACTAGTGAGAGTGCTGTGAATTAATTATTAATTAATTCACTAATTATTCACTCATTAATCAACTAAATAATACATCAGTTAACTACAGTGCATGGACAGTTTCAGTGGAGACCAGTGAAGAGGTAGGTGAAAGAGCAGTGTGACTATAGTGTTGCATGATTTGCAACACAGAGTGGTTGGAGATGCCAATGAGGATTGCGTGATCAAGGCTGGACCAATTCGATTTCATTCAAAGCCATTCTTCAGCAATGATTGTGCAGTAGAGGCAGGCTAGTAGGTGGTAGAGATTGGAGCATGAGATTTGCTAGATCGGACCTGATTAGTGTGTAGCAATCGGAGATTGTACTGAGAGCTTGTGAGGAGCTTTGTATGATGATTGTTACATGATCTCTATGACATATAATATACAGATAGTTGGTGGTTTTTAGCTTTAAGCTTTCCCATAAATTACTGTGTTCATATGTGTGAATTTTTATGGTTTTAATGTGCGCATGCAATTGATTTTATTTCCGCAATTAATGATCAATAGTAGAAGAGATTCTGTATTGTGCATGATGTCAAATAGTGTGTGATCAGGAGAATCTAGGATGTATAACATATCAGTTATATAATTTCTACACTACAGCGCAGTTATAAACACACTGCTACAGAAAAAGAGTGTACAAAATATGTATGGCTATTATATGCCTCAAAATATATGCCCAATACATTTCTATGCTTAATACAAACTCCTTCAAAGAACCCAAAAAGGGTTTTCAGAAATACACCCTGAATAAGATGGGATCTAAAGCCCTAGGGCTGAAGATTCACTGCAAATAGAAGAACATGAGTGTAGAAGGATTAAATATAGCATATATTGTGTAGATCCCCTCAAATGCATCCTCCAAAGAAAGGTTGAACCCTTCAATCATAGGAAAACACTCCAAAGGAGCCACAAGATCCCTCACTGAATTTGCCCTAAAAAATAACACAATTCCCAGCTGGAAAAATGCTTGAAATGATGGGAAATAGTTTCCCTTGTGCCAAAGATTTGAAATATGTCCAAGAGCCCTCCAAACTGATCTCCCAAGAGAAGGAATCCTTCCTCCTATGAGAAACTAGCTCAAAAAGTGGGTTTCTAAACCCTCCACTGCAACACCTTGCAACACAGCAGAACAACCTGTAGAAATTGCACTGATGAAGAAAGCTATAGCTTGGCCTGAAAAACAGAATGTGGAAATGAATGTAATGCTCTTCCAATATGCCTCTCAAGGAAAGATATGGGATTATCACTCGGGAATACCCGGTGCTAAACAACACAACAATCTCAACTAAACAGCCGAAGAATGCAAATAGTCTAAATAGACCATACACAAAATAATAATCCAAAACATAACCTCATATGGCTTCCATCCTCTTCCTTATATATATTTTGAGCTTCCTTGCCCTTTTCCCCACTCAATTAGGTCATTTCCTTCATGAAATCAATCTCCCTCCAAAACTGCGTTATTCCTCAATTAATCTCCACTCCTCCATAACAGCGTTGTTGACTTGGTCAAAGTTGACTGAATCAACATGATCCAACCCCTCTTCACACTTGGGGGTGCTTATTTTAGTTGCTAAAAAGGTTCTCCTTTCACACTTGAAGTGTTTTAATTTCTTCTTAGGAGACTTATGGGCCTCTCCACCCACTTATTCACCTACCTAGTGATAAAACAAACTATAATATTCCATTTAGTTGAAGGCTAATTTTTTGGAATATTACAGTCCTCCCCTCCAAAATGTTTCTTGTCCTCAAGAAACTGTATAGGGAGAGAAAAAATTCCTCCCCTACTCCTCTTGTGGCCTCCTCATCAATAGTCGCCACCACTTTTCAAGATAATCTACAATAAATCTGCCCTCCAATGGCTCCTCCCAAGTATTCAAAACCCAATGGTACACATCATGAAAAGGTGGAAGGTGTAAGTGGAAACCTTCTTGTTGTCTAATTTCCTCCTCAAGGTAGGAGTGATGACAAACATGGGGAACCAAATTCCCAATGTGAGACTCCCATACCCATGCTATCATCCAAATGAAATGAGCCATCCTAGGTAGCTCATCAAAGAAATCATCAACCCATGGGTCTATGCAATGTATTGGGGATGCATGGAGAGATTATATTTTTCCATCCAAGTTGTTTCTCCCTCAATTTATGGTAAGTATAGGGTTGCTGCTGATCTTGGACTAAAATTTCATGGCCTCTAATAATGGCCCAAGTTACCCCACCAAACAATTCAGCCATGAAGTGCCTCCTCCAAGAACTCAAGTTCTCCAAATGGCTCCTTCCACATGAAGAAAAGAGATGTAGTATGGAAATCATGGTTTTCCCATTGTTTCTCCTAAAACATGAAACATGTAAAGTAGGGAGAATCATACTCCCAATGAGAACCTTCAACTTTTGTGCCACTCTCCCAACAAATCTTCTCATAAAAATAAGAACATCACCAAAATATGGAAGAAAAACACAATGAAAACAAGTTGACATATGACAACTAGGAGGTGGATCATAGTTCCCCATATGGAACCAGCGCAGTGCATCCCCTGCCGACCTAAAATCAAAGAATAACAACTTCCCTTCTAGCCACTTGTTTGCTGCCACAATCATCCTACAATATAGGATCATGAAGGTACAATGTGGTGTCAATGGTGCACACCAAGAATCATGTGGCTTCCCCCACAAACCACCAATAGAATAGCCAAACCAAAGGTTACAATTGGCCTCAAGTACATCATAACATAATATGAAATAATGGATAATCCTCCTTGGTACAACATGCTACTCATAAAAAGTAAAGAAGTACAAAACATAATTCAAAATGTACGTTCTCTACTATGTACTTTGGTCATTGAGCTGAAATGGCTTAACTAAAAGCTCTCCCTCACTCCCAATGAGTAGGAAAGTGATTGTGACAAAATCTCCATCACGATTTGGGCTATGCATCTCTCCATATGTTCATATATATCCTACTGGATTCTCTCCCAAATGAACTCCTCCATCAAAGAATGAAATGCATCAAAGTGCATGGAAATAAAGTCCACATGTGTTGCATGTAACAACTTCTCCTTGAGCTCAGAAGCTCCAGTGAAGAAGAATTTGCCATAAGAATAGATGACGTCATCATTCACCATGTGTCTTTCATCTCCCTCCAGATCATCAAAAATCATGCAAGCGCCAAGATCCTTTGGGTACTCTACCAAAAGTTGAGACCTCCAATATGGATCAACCCTCCTAAGAGACAACGCTGAAGATCTGCAATGTGAAGCTCCCCACATGCTGATGTCTTCTCCTTTGACATATTCCATGCCAAAATCATCCACCAAAGTGCATCCATTCCCATCATGCAACTTCTCATGCTCAAGTAGAAGGGGTGGCCCTTGGAAGTTGGCCTCCCATGAGAAGATACCCTCCAAAAAGAACCTCCTGACCTTGGCTAATATAAGCATGAGTGGACTCCATCTACTTAAACGTATGGAGGATTCCTTCCTGAAAGGAAGTACCCTATGTTTCTCCAAATCCATGGAGAAAATTCCTTGCACCATGGTGGTGCCATCCCCCAACACTGCAACAACTTCTGTTAGCACATAATATGTAGCGAGAATGGGTAATGCTGAAATTGGGAGAATGTATCCCTTCTCCTTGATTATACCCCAGACTCTCTGCACTGTATCAAGTCCTCCCATGGTCGGCACCCCTCTGGAATCAATGAGTGGTGCAACCAAGTGCATAGCATCTCCCATCATCTCTTGATATGGTGCTCTCCCCCGTGGAATGCCTCCATGTAGTGAGACATCAATGTCAAGAGTAGATTGCTCATATGGATGGAAAACTTTGTCCCTTCCCTCACTGCGAAAATCAGTCTGCCTCTTCTGTTCATCACCCTTCTAAAATAGATAGGTGTATGTGATCCTCATTATGTGATGTCGACCTTCCTCCCTACCTTCTTCCATCTACAAGGTTTCACAACCATGTTGTTCATTGATTTTGCCTTGTCCTCTAGATATAAAATCCTGGGAAATTCCTTGCAATGATACAATAATCCCTCTTTTTGGAGCAACTGGTCCATCTTCCTTTGCATTAGGTGCTAGATATGCTCGATATGTGACAGTGTTGTTACCCCCAACCTTCTCTTCCTCTTCAATATGAATGGGCAACCTTTCAATAAGGGGATCCTCTCTTGAAAAGAAGTTTCCCATGCCCTATTTTCCAAGAGTATGAGATACATATCTTGCCTCTAGTAAGGTGTTATGCAAGATATTAGCCTCTTCAATAGTTTTTTGAAGTGGAGTTGAGTTTATAGGTCCTTCCAACCCATGCAAAAGTTTGGTTTGTTTTGGTTGATTTAGATCCACCAAGGATGTTTCAGAATGTTTTCCATCAAACCTTTCCACTAATCTCTTTGTGAAATTTGCATAAGAAGAAGTATTTTCATTTTTTAATGAAAATGACTCAAATATCCACCAAGCATAGGCCTTACCTCCAAAATGCAGCGCTGCAACTTTGATGGCTTCATCTTCAAAAAATTGGTGTTGCTGCAAATAGGTGTCTAGCTCCTCCACCCATGCTCTAGCTGAACATTTTGGCGAACCATAAAAAGTAGATAGAAAAAATCTACCCATATCATGTTGCTTGCTCCTCTCCACCTTGATCTTGAAAAACTCTTGGAAGCTGATGTGATCTTTAAACCTCTTAGTTTGAGATTCATATTCTTGTAGATAATCACTAAGAGTCTCCATCTTTTGGATTTCTTCTTCCTTCCTCTCTCTCATAGTAGATCTAGGCATATTAATATGTTGTGAATCATAATGTGTGGCTACATCCTCACACTCATCATGTGAAAATATAGAGTTTTCTTTAGATCCAAACTCCTTTGGAGATTCTCTCTCCCTTCTCATCTTTTTGAGATCTCCCTTAATGTTCTACATAGTTTGAAAAAGAAGCTTTGAGAGCTCCTCTTCCTCTCTTCCTCCAAATAATGGAGCCTTCTATTTTTTTTTCCTGTACATCTCTTCTTCTTCTTATTCTCCTGATATCATAATGGCTGAGATCCACAGGCTGAGCCAAGATTATGCTCTGATACCACTGTAATATCCCAAAATGGGGAAGCAGCAATATATGAACACAAAACTGGAAATAGCAGTGTAAATCAACTCATTAAAATTGGAGAACAATATGGAGATATATCATCATGTATTATATCAGAAAATAAATACTTAATAGTGAGGCATGAATCAGATACAATGATGAAAAAAGCCTCCCATAAGCAATCACTCCTAAATATGAATTGCTGCTACAATAAAAAATGTCGAAAGACTGCTACAACGTAGTTATAAACACACTGCTACAGAAAAATAATGTAAAAAATATGTAGGGTTTTTATATGCCTCAAAAGATATGCCCAATACATATCTAGGCTCAATACAAAGTCCTACAAAGAACCCGGAAAGGGTTTTCAGAAATACACCCTCAATAAGATGGGATCTAAAGCCCTAGGGATGAAGATTCACTACAAACTGAATCACATGAGTGTAGAAGGCTGAAATATAGCATATCAGATGTATATCCCCTCAAAGGCCTCCTCCAAAGAAAGGTTGAACCCTTCAATCACAGGAAAACACTCCAAAGGAGACAAAAGATCCCTCACTGAAGCTACCCTAAAAAATAATGCAATTCCCAGTTGGAACAGTGCTGGAAATGAAGGGAAATAGTTGCTCTTGTGCCAAAGATCTGAAATATTTCCAAGAGCCCTCAAAAATAATCTCCCAAGTGAAGTAATCCTTCCTCCTATGAGAAACTAGCTCAAAAAGTGGGTTTATAAACCCTCCACTGCAACACCCTACAACACAGCACAATAACGTACGGAAACTGTGCTGATGAAGAAATTTATGGCTTGGCATGAAAACTAGAATATGGAAATGAATGCAATTCTCTTCCAAGAGGCCTCTCAAGGAAATAGATGGGATTCCCGCTCGGGAACACTCAGTGCTAAACAGAACAACAATCTCAACTAAACAGCTAAAGAATGCAAATAGTCTAAATAGACCATACACAAAATAATAACCCAAAACATAACCTCATATGGCTGCCATCCTCTTCCTTATATAGATTGTGAGCTTCCTTACCCTTGGCCCCACTCAATTAGATGATTTCATTCATGAGATCAATCTCCCTCAAAAACTGCATTATTCCTCAATTAATCTCCACTCCTCCATAACAGCGTTGTTGACTTGGTCAAATTTGACTGAATCAACATGATCTAACCCCTGTTCACACTTGAAGGTGCTAACTTTAGCTGCTGAAAAGGTTTTCCTTTCACACTTGAAGTGCTTTTATTGCGGCTTAGGAGACTTATGGGCCTCCCCACCCACTGATTCACCTACCTAGTGATAAAACAAACTATAATATTCCATTTAGCTGAAGGCTAAATTTTTGGAATATTACATAAGAAAGGTAAGATATTTGAATGGATAAAGGAATACATAGTCAATTTTGAGAAGTTGAACCAGTTGTTGACAAATAATCCAGTTTTAAATATTGCAAATCCATACAAAGAGTTTGTTGTATTTACATATGCTTGCAGGAGAGGGCTTCATGTCGTCCTTATGTAGGAAGGATAAGTACTTTGCTATTAATCAAGGAATCTGAATGAGCATGAGCATAATTATGTCACACACGCTCTTAAATTAGAAATGATCCTTCATGCATTGACTATGTGGAGACACTATCTTCTTGGTAGGAGGTTTATACTAATGAGTGATAACAGTGGATTAATGTATTTATTTGACCAACCGAATCTGAATGTTAGGAAATCTATATGGTTATCCATGATTAGTGAGTTTGACTTTGAGATCAAGTACATTAAAGGTAAAGAGAACAGGGTTTTTGATGCTTTTAGCAGGCATATACATGTAAATCACATAACAACTATGAGTTCTTATAGGACATATCTGCAAGATCAGATCTTAGAGGCAAGTCAATAGGATAATAAGTATAGGGAGTTTATGAATAGCTTATAAAAAGGTACATGTGATTAGGATGTGGAATATTGCCTTGTAGTTGATGCTTTGGTCACATTTAGGGACAGGATCTATGGGTTGGACAAATATGAGCTCAAGAAGCTTATATTGAGGGAATTTCATTTCAAACCATATTCAAGTCACCCAGGATATCAAAATACATTGAAAGCAGTGAATAATTTTTACTATTGGAAAAAATTGAAGAAGGAAGTGGGGATTTTATGGCTAGATGTTTGGATTTTCAACCGTTAAAGGTAGAGTGTAAGAATATAGGTGGGTTAATACAACCGATTCTAAATTCATAGTTGAAATGGGAAGTCATTTCTATGGATTTTATCACAGGTTTTTTGAATACATCTTGACAAAATGATTCAATCATGGTTGTGGTGGACAAGTTTACAAAGGTAGCACACTTCATCCCTGTGAAGTTGTAATATTCCCTAAGGTATGCAGCAATACAAGGCACTAAAAACACATTTTTCAGAAAATTATGCTATAACAGTTAGGTGAAGCCCATGGATCCATTATATTATACATTATAGTAGCCAAATACAGAATGATATCTGAAGAAAATTATGATAGATGAGTTAAACAAGCCTCCCAAGCCATAATAGCCCAAAAATCATGAAAAAAGAGGGGTTGCAACCATGTATAGAAGCTGGAATACCCTGACAGCATTATTTTATTGCTTTGACAATAGTAGTAGATTGTACATCAGATATAGAGCTGCTATGTGCATAAAAATTCAGATCTATATCAGATCCATGCACTATACAAGCTCCTCTAAAGAAACCCCTTGGGGTTTTCAGCAAAACAATAAGTACAAATTGTAGATCTGAGATTTAAGACTGAAGATCTATTGAAAATTACAGATATGGAAAGTTTTTCTGGTCTGATATGATCAATAGAGTAGCCTCCTCCAATAGATCTCCAAAGTGAAGGGCAGATCCCCAACACTTATAAAATCAGCTCTCCAAATGATGTGTTGAACCACCCTGCAACTGTACCTTCAGAAATTACGTAGATATGGATCTATGCTGTGCTGTAGGGATCAAAATTTAGTTGGCATGATGCCAAGATCTGGAAATGAGGCTCAATTCCTTCAATATTGTCCTCCCAATGGAGTAGAAACCTCCAGTAAAAATGAGCACTGAAATCGCCTAGATCTAGAGATCTAGTTTCCGCTTGCTGCAGCTTGCCGAAACAACGAAACCCTCAATAGGATTTACGCTGTAAAATAAATTTGAAGCTTGGCCCTAAGCCATATAGTGGAAAATGTGGTGCAAGACTCCTCCAAGATCTCCTCAATGGAAGATGTGGGATTCCTGATTAGGAACACCCAATGCTAAACAACATTCAATCTCAGCTAAACAAGAAGAGAAAGTTATATGTCTAAGCATACCATATATTCAGAAAATCATAATCATAAGCTAACCTCATATGGCTGCCATCCACTTCCTTTTAAACAATGTGAGCCTTCTCACCTTAGGTCCCACTCATTAGGGTTTCCATCATCATGCAATTAATCTCCCTCCAAAACTATGTTGTCCCATCATCAATGCCACTCCTCCATAACAACGTTGTTTGATTTGGTCAACCTTGACTTAGTCTCCATGTAATGTCTCCTTTTACACTCAAGGTGGCTTTATTCTAACTTTCTAAACTGATCCATATTCCCACTAGGTTGTCTTTATTAATGATCCACTCCCTCCATAATAACTTTGTTGACTTGGTCAAACATGACCTTGTCCACATGCATTAGCCCTTGTTCACACATCAAGGTGCTTTATCCAGATATGAATATCATCCATTTTCACATTAAGAGGTATTTTATTCCTACTAAGGAGATTTATGGGCCTCCCTACCCATCGTATTCCTCTATCTAAGAACAAAATCAAAATTTAATATTCCAATTATTTGCAAGCTAATTTAGAAATGTTACAATCCTCCCCTCCCAAATGTCGCTTGTCCTCAAGAAACTGCAAGGATAGAACTGAATAGCCCCTTCTCTTCCTCCTATATCATATTCATATGATAGGTTCCTCTAAAGAACAAGATGCTCTCTCAACAATATGTCCTCAAGTTGTCCTTTCCATGTGTATAAGTATGCCTTTGATGAAAAATCCAAATGGCTCTCATCATGAAAAAGTGGGATATTCGTGGAAAAAAATATATGTGGTCTAGAGGCCTTCATGAGGCATGGAATCTAAAATATATTGGGAACCATCATCCCTATCTGAAGCCTCCATCCCCAAGATATCATCCACAAAAAGTGAGTCACCCTCCAACATGGTAACTCCTAAAATATCTCCTCCACCTTAGGCTCCTGCAAAGACGGTGGGTTGCAAAGCTGAATATGATGGATCTAAATTTCCATCCCACACTGTCTCTCTCTCCACTTATGATAAGTGTAGAGCTGCTACTGAATATGGGCTTCAATAATGTTGCCTTCATGGAGAAAAAAGGCAATAGGGTCCTAAATTTCCACCCTTTGGTTCTTGCCAAGATCATCCCATAAAAAATGAATATGAAATTATTATCATCATATTGAATCCAAATAAGAGAAGTACTTAAGGTTTTACATAGCGTTGGAAGGTACCAATAGTTTCTCAAGTAGTCACAATGTAGTTTTACCAACTACAGTTTCAGAATATGATATGGCAAGTTGTCCTCAAACAGTTTGCTAGTTGTGCATGTTATCTCATCTACTAGTAAATAGTAAATGGTATTGTATATAAACTGAGCATATAGGAAATAGTACAACACTTTCCCAAAGGCATATAGGAAAAGGCTCTCTCCATCATAGATGTTGGTCCCAAGATTACCATGAAGCCCAAATAGAGGCTTGCCCACTTTTGGAGCAATGAACTATATAGAGATGGTAAGAGAATGCAAATATTGTGCTAGATAATCAATAAGTGAAAAAACACAATTATTACCATGTAATGAGAGTAGTCTGATAATAAGATCCATGAATGAGCCCTCCATAGTGGTATGACATAGTACCATAAAGAGGAATGAACTATGTGCTGCATGTAGATCTTTCTTCTTATGCTTGGAAATCCAAGTTAAGAAGATCATACCATGGTAATAGATGTCTCCATCCACTAATCCATCTCTCATCTCCTTCTTGCCCTTCAAGTGCATCATATGTGAAGTGATCCTAGGGACACTTCATCAACAAACCCAAGCTCCCAAGTGACAACGTTGTTGGCCTTTGTGACAAGGCTCCTGTCACCTCATAGCTCCATCCTTTGACATACCACATGTCAAAGCCATCAGTCATAATGCTGCTATATGTGGGAGATTCCTTCCAATGTGGAAGTACCTCCTGATCCTCCAAGGCTAAGGAGTATCCCCTTTTCACCATGATAGTTCTATTTCCTACTCCTGCAACATCATGCAAAGTATGGGAGAAGATCAGCACATACTCTGTCAAGAACAACCAAAGGAACGACAACTCTTGTTGCATCCCCGCTGTAGAAATTTGCTGAATAATGATTAATTATACACCGAGACTATCCTGATCACATACAATTCGAATTTATATGCAACACATAATCTCTTCCACTCAGATCAACTCAGATCTCAGTACAATACTCCTTACAAGTACTCAGTACTTTCTCATGAAGTTACTCACAATCTAGCTCAGTTTTGAACAGGTTACTGGTTCAAAACTCACCGCCAATTGCCTTGCCTCTATTGCATGTTTCAATGCTATGGGATGACCTCTTTATATAGATAAACCTCCAGCCTGAACTGCGCAATCCTCATGGGCTTACTCCACCTATATGTGTGTTGCAAATAGCAACAGTATAGTCACAACTGATAGCTAACTCCACCCTTTCATCTACCTCTTTCAATGGTCTCCACTGAACTGATCATACACTGTAGTGAACTGATGTGTTCTTGAGTTGAATAATGAGTTACTAATTAATGAATTAAATAATATTTAATTCACTCCACTCATAATTAATTGATTAGCTAGTTAAACTAATCTCAACTAGTTCAACTAAAATAAACAGAACACAACTCCACTATCTGTCTCATTAACTCCTCCAAACTTCTGCCACTGAAGTCCAACTGAAGTCAACCATGCATAATGCCATCAAACCCTTGGGAACCACGTGATTCCTCTGTCAGATGCATGAGCCACTTCTGTAGCTCGAACTGAAGTGCTCCAAGAGAGTAAACTATTGTTTATAGTCTAAATATTATTAAGGGTAAATAATATTTGACTTCCCTGTTTTAAGGAGAGGCAGTCTAAAAATAGACTTCGACCTCTTTGACCTCAAAAATATAGTCTCATCTATTTTTACCAACATGACCAATGATCCAAGAATCTCAAACTAGAATCCCCGAACCATGCTCCATATGTCTAAAAATAGACATAGTCTAAAAATAGATTTTTGCGCCAGAAATATGGAGTAGCCTTTCCATGCAGGTTGGATACAATATGATCCTTGACGCCCTCCAACAGGATCCTTCGACACTTCGCCATCTTCTTTTGCCATGCATCGACTTCAGCAGGATCAGTGGGCTTTTGGACATCCGTATCTACGAACTCCTTGAGACCATTATCTTCTAATACTGCTTCCATGTGATCCTTCCATGCAACATAATTAGAACTGCCTTCAAGAGCATATTCGAGTCGCAAGCCGTTGAAAGACATTTTCAACACCGGCACCAAGAAAACAAAACTGCTGCAAAATTTCGAATTCCACCTCAAAGCTCAACCGCTCTAGATCTGTGAGAAAAAATTATTTCTAGCACAGAGATTGACTGCAAGGGGCATTTACCAGACCTTTCACTTTCTGAAGAAAGATAAATCCGGAGGCTACCTGGCCCGCATGCAGACTCTGTCTACCGAAATAAGTTTGTAATCACTGTGATGATCAATCTCTGCTTCAATAGCTCCGATACCATGTAGAAATTTGCTGAATAATGATTAATTATCCACCGAGACTATCCTGATCACATACAATTCAAATTTATATGCAACACATAATCTCTTCCACTCAAATCATCAAACATGCGGAAATAAAATCAAGCGATAACACATCAAATCATCATACACATTAACACAGTATGTATGGGGAAAGCTTATAGCTGAAAACCCCGCAGATATTGTGTATATTATAATGGAGAAATCAAGTAACTAAATCAGTACAATACTCCTCACAAGTACTCAGTACTTTCTCATGAAGTTACTCACAATCTAGCTCAGTTTTGAACAGGTTACTGGTTCAAAACTCACCGCCAATTGCCTTGCCTCTATTGTGTGTTTCAATGCTATGGGATGGCCTCTTTATATAGATAAACCAACAGCCTGAACTGCGCAATCCTCATGGGCTTACTCCACCTATCTGTGTGTTGCAAATAGCAACAGTATAGTCACAACTGATAGCTAACTCCACCCTTTCATCTACCTCTCTCACTGGTCTCCACTGAACTGATCATACACTGTAGTGAACTTATGTGTTCTTGAGTTGAATAATGAGTTACTAATTAATGAATTAAATAATATTTAATTCACTCCACTCATAACTAATTGATTAGCTAGTTAAACTAATCTCAACTAGTTCAACTAAAATAAACAGAACACAACTCCACTATCTGTCTCATTAACTCCTCAAAACTTCTGCCACTGAAGTCCAACTGAAGTCAACCATGCATGATGCCATCAAACCCTTGGGAACCACGTGATTCCTCTGTCAGATGCATGAGCCACTTCTGTAGCTCGAACTGAAGTGCTCCAAGAGAGTAAATTGCTGTTTATAGTCTAAATATTATTAAGGGTAAATAATATTTGACTTCCCTGTTTTAAGGAGAGGCAGTCTAAAAATAGACTTCGACCTCTTTGACCTCAAAAATAGAGTCTCATCTATTTTTACCAACATGACCAATGCTCCAAGAATCTCAAACTGGAATCCCCGAACCATGCTCCATATGTCTAAAAATAGACATAGTCTAAAAATAGATTTTGCGCCAGAAATATGGAGAAGCCTTTCCATGCAGGCTGGATACAATATGATCCTTGACGCCCTCCAACAGGATCCTTCGACACTTTGCCATCTTCTTTTTCCATGCATTGACTTCAGCTGCATCAGTGGGCTTTTGGACATCCATATCTACGAACTCCTTCAGACCATTATCTTCTAATAATGCCTCAATGCGATCCTTCCATGCAACATAATTCGAACTTCCTTCAAGAGCATATTCGAGTCGCAAACCGTTGAAAGACATTTTCAACACTGGCACCAAGAAAACAAAACTGCTGCAAAATTTCGAATTCCACCTCAAAGCTCAGCCGCTCTAGATCGTGAGAACAAATTATTTCTAGCACAGAGATCGACTACAAGGGGAATTTACCAGACCTTTCACTTTCCGAAGAAAGATGAATCCGGAGGCTACCTGGCCCGCATGCAGACTCTGTCTACCGAAATAAGTTTGTAATCATTGTGATGATCAATCTCTGCTTCAATAGCTCCGATACCATGTAGAAATTTGCTGAATAATGATTAATTATCCACCGAGACTATCCTGATCACATACAATTCGAATTTATATGCAACACATAATCTCTTCCACTCGGATCATCAAACATGCGGAAATAAAATCAAGCGATAACACATCAAATCATCATACACATTAACACAGTATGTATGGGGAAAGCTTATAGCTGAAAACCCCGCAGCTATTGTGTATATTATAATGGAGAAATCAAGTAACAAAATCAGTACAATACTCCTCACAAGTACTCAGTACTTTCTCATACAGTTACTCACAATCTAGCTCAGTTTTGAACAGGTTACTGGTTCAAAACTCACCGCCAATTGCCTTGCCTCTATTGCGTGTTTCAATGTTATGGGATGGCCTCTTTATATAGATAAACCACCAGCCTGAACTGCGCAATCCTCATGGGCTTACTCCACCTATCTGTGTGTTGCAAATAACAACAGTATAGTCACAACTGATAGCTAACTCCACCCTTTCATCTACCTCTTTCACTGGTCTCCACTGAACTGATCATGCACTGTAGTGAACTGATGTGTTCTTGAGTTGAATAATGAGTTACTAATTAATGAATTAAATAATATTTAATTCACTCCACTCATAACTAATTGATTAGCTAGTTAAACTAATCTCAATCAGTTCAACTAAAATAAACAGAACACAACTCCACTATCTGTATCATTAACTCCTCCAAAATTCTTCCACTGAAGTCCAACTGAAGTCAACCATGCATGATGCCATCAAACCCTTGGGAACCACGTGATTCCTCTGTCAGATGCATGAGCCACTTCTGTAGCTCGAACTGAAGTGCTCCAAGAGAGTAAACTGCTGTTTATAGTCTAAATATTATTAAGGGTAAATAATATTTGACTTCCCTGTTTTAAGGAGAGGCGGTCTAAAAATAGACTTCGACCTCTTTGACCTCAAAAATAGAGTCTCATATATTTTTACCAACATGACCAATGCTCCAAGAATCTCAAACTGGAATCCCCGAACCATGCTCCATATGTCTAAAAATAGACATAGTCTAAAAATAGATTTTGCGCCAGAATTTTCCTGCGGGCCCACTTAGTGAAGGCGACTTCATTTCACTAAGCTCCACCATCTTGCTGCATTTTCAACACCCACACCATCACCATATAAATCATGAAGCAAAAACATGATAGTTGATATGAAAGATATCACACCACCCCAATACACCCAAACTCCTTTCTGCCATATGATGTAAGTTCCATGCCAAGTTCTATCCACCAACCAACTCTTTTAAATAGAATGTGTCACAAGATGACCAAACTCTTTCAAGAGTAACCAACTAAGTCTTGCCTCCTATTGCCTAGTGTCATAAATCTGAAAGTGGTTTCCCAACCTCTTGCTCATCAACATCACCCATCCAACCAATGGTGAGTGTCGGTCATCATGTCCAAAAATGGCATTCCTCCAATGGAGAATACAATCCTCCCAAATCATATTTCTGTCTTTGGATTTCATGGGATGTTGAAATGTAATCTCCTGGAGATCTCCAAATGAAGACCACTCCTTAATTACCAAGTTGACCCCATAAGGATCCAAATATACTGAAGGAAAAATATTCTCATTGAGCAATGAAGTGCTCATCAAGAAATATCCATAATAACAATGGAAAATAAGATGCTTCTCATCAACCATCTGCCTATCCTCTGTTATACATGTAGAAATGTCATTGGAATGCTCCAATAATGGTTGGGCCCCCATCTCATCACTGCTGCTCAATGACAGCGCTGCTAATCTCCATGATGGTGAATCTACTGTCTTAAGATCATACTCAATGTTGAACACATAGTTCTGCATGGCATGGTTCAGGACAATACTCATCCCATCCTCCAAGAATCTACACTCCAACCCCAAGAGTTGTGTGCAACTCAACAATGACACACTAGGATGATTGTATATCTTCTCCTTCAAAAAATCAAGGCTGCTCAGCGCAGTGATATTCTGTTGCTCCAAATCAGCAATGTACATTGACCCTAGGTCATGCAATGGTATATTCCCACAATCCTCCATATGATGTGTTGAAGTAATAGAAAATGGAAACATGTGCATACCTTGGTAAAGCTTGGGAACATCTTGTACTACCACAAGGGTTCCTTCCTCCGATGTGATGGCTTCCCCAACTATTGATGATGATGGCTGCTCTTCTATGGCTGCATCAGCACTGGTACAAGTATCCTCCTCCTCATGCATCTACAGAATGGTGCATGTGACTCTAGATGTGAAGATATCAAGACCACTTTTCATGGGTGCAGGTGTTCTTTCTCCTTTCGCAAGTGCTCCTACAAAAAGTGGTGGTGAAGGCATCTTCTCCTATGATTTCTTCTTGTCAAACTTCTTGATCAACTTTTGAGTAAAATCTACAAATGCAGTCACTCTTGCATGACTCAAATTGCTGAACCACCAAATGTTTGCTTCACCCTCAAGGTGCAGCGCTACAATCTCAACAGTTTCTTTCTCTACTACTAGATGTAGCAGGAAAAATGCATCCAACCTCATTCCCCAATCCCTTGTTGTGCATGAGGATGACCCATCAAAGGTATACAATAGAAATCTATTGCCCTCTTTCCTTCTATTGCTACAAGGTCTCCTTTCTTCTTTGAGCTGAATGAACTGTGGGAGATTTATATTCTCCTTGAAAGCTCTAGGTTGAGACTTATATTATGCAAGATATTCACTTAGAATCTCATGATCTAAGTGTTCTCCATATCTATGCCTCTTGTATTCAAAATAAAAGGTCATAGTATGTTTATTTGGAGCCCTATGCAATGCTGGATCTTCTTTTTGCTGATAGGAAGTACATGGACCTTCCTCATCTTGAAACGCTAATGTAGTTTCACTTCTTTTCTCCATTTTTCTTTGCTTGACCTCCTTGGTGAGGTCATTCTTAGATCTGAAAAGAGATGAGATGAAACTCATTCCTTCCATCATTCTGATATCTTTATCCTTCTCTTCTTCTTCTTATAGCATATTGGCTGAAACTCATAGGCTGAGCCAAGATTATGCTCTAATACCACTCTAATATTCCCAAATGGGGAATGCAGCAATACAAGGCACTAAAAACAAACTTTTCAGAAAATTATGCTAGAAAAGTTAAGTGAATCCCATGGATCCATTATATTATACATTATATCAGCCAAATACAAAAGGAGATCTGAAACAAATCATGATAGATGAGTTAAACAAGCCTCCCAAGCCATAATAGCCCAAAAATCATGCAAAAATAAGGGCTGCAACCATGTATAGAAGTTGGAATACCCTGGAAGAATTATTTTATTTCTTCTGAATTAGAAATATATTGTACATCAGATCTATAACTGCTATGTGCATAAAAATTTAGATCTATATCAGATCCATGCACTATACAAGCTCCTCTAAAGAACCCTCTTGGGGTTTTAGCAAAACACCAAGTACAAATTGTAGATATGAGATTTAAGACTGCAGATATACTGAAAATTAAAGATCTGGAAAGTGTGGATAATATTATATGATCAATAGAGTATCCTCCTCCAATAGATCTCCAAAGTGAAGGGCAGATCCCCAACACTTAGAAAATAAGCTCTTTGGTGTGTTGAACCACCCTGCAACTGCACCTTAAGAAATTATGCAGATATGGATCCATGCTACGTTGTAGGGATCGAAATTTAGTTGGCCTAATGCCAAGATCTAAAAATGAGGCTCAATTCCTTCAATACTGTCCTCCCAATGAGTAGAAACCTCCTCCACTAAAAATGAGCACTGAAATGGACTAGATCTAGAGAAATAGTTTCCACTTGATGCAGCTTGCTGAAACAACCAAACTCTCAATAAGATTTACACTGTAAAATTAAGTTGAATCTTAACCTAAAGCTAGATAGTGGACAATGTGGTGCAAGACTCCTCCAACCGCTCCTCAATGGAAGAGGTGGGATTCCCGATCAGGAACACCCAATGCTAAACAACATTCAATCTCAACTAAACAACAAGAGAAAGTTATATGTCTAAGAAAACCATATATTCAGAAAATAATAATCATAAGCTAACCTCATATGGCTGCCATCCTCTTCCTTTTAAACAGTGTGAGACTTCTCACCTTGGCTTCCACTCATTAGGGTTTCCATCATCATGCAATTAATCTCCCTCCAAAACTGCGTTGTCCCATCATCAATTCCACTCCTCCATAACAATGTTGTTTGATTTGGTCAACCTTGACTTAGTCTCCATGCAATGTCTCCTTTCACACTCAAGGTGGCTTTATTGTAACTTTCTAAACTGATCCATATTCCCAATGGGTTGTCTTTATTAATGATCCACTCCCTCCCTAATAACTTTGTTGACTTGGTCAAACTTGACCTTGTCCACATGCATTAGCCCTTGTTCTCACATGAAGAGTATTTAGCACAACTTATCATCCACATACAGATGGAAAGACACAAGGTGTCAATAGTATTCTGAAGGAAATGTTGAGAATGTATGTGATGCATCAAAAATGAAAGTGGGAAGAGTATCTACCACTAGTTGAGTTCGCTTACAACAATGGGTATCCGAAATCTCTAAGCATGATTCCATTTGAGTCACTCTATGGGCGAGGTTGTAATACTTCTATTAGTTGGAGTGATCTAGTTAACATGGTATTAATTGGACTAGATATGTTCGCAGAGAAGACATAGGAAATGTAGGTTATCAAGTAGAATTTAAAGGCATCACAAGATATATAGAAGAGTTATGTAGATCATCACAGGGTGTTTAAGGACTTTTATATTTGGGGACGTGTGTAATTTCACATCAATCCCAAGAAGAGCTCCTTGAGGATTGGGTCATGTGCGAAGCTCAAACCTCAGTATTGTTGGTATTTTGAGATACTTGAGGGGATTGGATGAGTAGCCTACAGACTTGCACTTCCTCTAATAGTGAAATTCCATGATTTTTTCCATGTTTCACTGCTTAAGAAGGATGTTAAATATGTTGATCATGTGATTGGTTGGTATGTATTGCAGGTGGAGCCGAAAGGAGAATTCTAGATGGAACCTCAATGCATTTTGTAGAGAAATATGATCATGTTCCATAACTAAGTAATCGAGTAGGTTAAAGTTCAATGGAAACACTTTGGGCCTGATGAATCTACATGGGAGATGGCTGATCAGATGCTAGCTAGGCATCCTTCTCTATTCACTGGTTGTGAAACAATTTTTTCCATATGTTTTTGTGTGATTTTTTTGTATATGTATATATGTATATGGATGTAAATACCGCAATGAGTTGTGTTATAAAGCTCTGATAAGCGATATGGTTTTCATGTTGTTATGTTTCTCATGTTTGTTATGTTGGTTTACTTTCAGTAGGATGATCACTATAAATACGGAAATGAGCTATGATATAAAGTTACATAAGCAGTATATTTTTCTTTTCAATAGTTTTATTGGTTGTAGGTGTCATTGAACAACACATACAGTGTTCCCCTAAGGGGAGGGGTTTATAATAGCCTCGAGTTAAAACATCATATAATAAATTTAATCAAGGAAAAATAAGAGCATGGTCATGGGACAAACATTACAAGATAAATGTTGGGAAAAACATAACGATGGGGATCACTTGTGATTAATTAATGGCTATGGAAACTGGAAAAGGAAATAGAAAAGGCTTGGAAAAGGAAAAGTGGCATTTCTTGGCATTTATTTATGAAAATAATGAAAATTAGGAGAGAAAGAAGGTGAAGCATCACATGTTGCATGTGAGGAGGAAAATGAGAAAATGAGGCCCCATTAATAAAAAGGCTTCTAAGGATCAGTACACAGCTTTTGTCAGTTCATCCTTTTATTAGTTTAGTTTTGGAGCTGTCATTATATTCTCTCTCTCTCATAATATTGGACACTTAGAGTTTTCTTGGAGCACTCTTGGAGGAGTGTGGCATAATTGGGATTTGGAGCAAGAAGGAAAAGGAAAACCAGGAAAGCGCAAGAAAACATCAGTATCACTAGCTATATAGGGATTTTCTTGTAGGTACGATGTTGCATGTATGGTTTCCTTGCTATTTTTGGAATTAATGGCACATGCATGTTGTTTCTTGGTTACAATTTTTCATTGGCATGGAGGATTTCCTAGATTGATAGTGGTTTTTACTAACCTTTCCATTTCTTGGATAGCCATGGTGTTGTGGTTTTATCTTATCTTTTCTTATCAGTGATATTGTGCCTTATGGTTGTGGGTTGGCTTACTAGTTCCTAGAAGCCTTGGTTGGATAAATTTTCTAGAAACCCTATAACATATTGTGTTGAGTTGCTACTCTTGGAATCCTTGGATGGACAAATTATTTGGAAGCCCTTGGTGGGTTGAGTTACTAGTCCTCGAAGCCTTGACCGGACAAACACTCTGGAGCTAGATAACAGATTTGGGTTGAGTTATTAGTCCTCAAAGACCTGGTTGGAAAAAATCCTCTGTATCCTTGGAAAAATTGGGTAGAGACCGATTTGGTGATGGTTAGTGATGTCTGATCATGAGGTGGAATCATTGTTTTAGGGTTGAGGCAGTTTGGCCTTTAGAAGCCCTAGTTTGGTTTTGTTTTGTTTATTCCATGAGATCCCACATTCATGCCTGGAATATGGAATGGGGGGGATTGGTTGAAAGAAATATTTTGGTCGGGTGGTATATGCAAGTCCCAGACCTGGTTGCATATTTCATATGTTAATGAGATTTATTTTCCTCTTATATTTGATCGGTAAATGTATTTGTTAGTACATGATCTTAATGGTTGTTTTAGAACTATTATTCTGATGGTTATATGTTGGTTATGAGCATGGTTTATGATAGACTTTATTTATGGATATCATTGTGTTTTAGTTAATGTATGAAATGTTAATAAATGCATGACCTAATAGATAACATTGTAGCTATTGGGAAGGGGTATTGGTCCCTATTGACAATTCTCAGATAATTATGAGATCTCTATGATCATATCTATTGTTATGACCTATAGATTACATGTTTATGACATGTTTGACAAAATTTCTATCATTGCTAGTGGTGGCCAAGTCAATTCCTTGTTTAGGTGTTTGTATTAGTAACCTTGTAATCATGTTATTTATAATTTTTGGAAGTTTCATGAAGTTTTCAGTAGTGGCTTGAGACCTATCCCTAAAAAAAGTGGCTCAGAACCTAAGGTCTCTAAATCAGAACCACCTAAAAAATTCCATAATTACTGGCATGCCTTGTTGTGGGAGTGACTGGAAGGCCTAAGTCACATGCATGGCTTGTCATGGGAGTGATTGAGGGTTCAAATCAGTAAAATGATAATTTGTCTAAGTAGTTAAGCACATGAAATGGTTGGTTTCCTCCCGAAGGGTTTGTAGCTCTCAAGGAAGGTCAGATTGGTTTTGTTTTGGCAGTTCCACTTTCTTAACTATACTTGGGGAGTTGAATCATATCATAGTAACTCTCCGTCACATGTTTAACTAGGTGGACCAGTTAACTTGGGTAAATGTGGGATGAGGGTGTTACAAAAAGATTTCATTTTCTTCTACCTTTTTCAAAACTATAAATAAATGGCAATAACGCATTCATCTCATTGAGACAATTCCAGTGATGTAATATTTTTTCCAATATGACACCGAGATAATAAAAAAATAATAATTGAATTCAGTGCTAATCAAACAATTCCATAACATTAGGAACTCCCTATGGAATCCACGTGAATGACATAAGTGACATGTTAGATACTGAATCATTCATATCGTAGGTCATATAAAGATCTATTTCGTTGGCTTATAAAACCTAATGGAGGACCTTGATCCCACATATATGTATATGTATAAATATATTCACCTACTATGTGTAGGTGTGAGTCACCCTTGCCACCTCAACCTAAGACATCAATCTCATACTTTACCTTCATGATTATTTCCCAAACCTGGTAGGCTCATCATGATTAGGCAGATGTGGTGAATGAAAAGAATATCAATATTTAAATAGACATTGTGTAATATCCCAAATTGGGAACTGCTAGCAAGGCACGACTGGAAAATGCATTTTCCAGTAATGGCTGCAACAGTAATGAAAACCAACACTTGTATCCCTTAGACCTGTGCATATATGTCCTAAATCCAAGAGGAAATCAGAAAAAAATCCTCCTAGGTGAGTTAAACAGATCTCCCACACCTAGTTGTCTTCATAAATGCCTCAAAGAGAGACTGCGGCAACAACAAAGAATTTTGCTTAGGAAATAACGCAGTTTTTGCATAGAAGTGATAGGAGGCTCATAAAAGATGTTAAAATAGTATTTACAGTAGAAAATAAGTTTACAATTCAGTCCATCAAGTACATAGCTGAAAATACAAGGCAGAGATAGAAGAAATCTCCTCAAAAGAGGGCTACAACCATATGTTTGACAAAAAGCTGCCTTGACAGCGTTATTCTTATTGAGTTGCATTGTTTTATTTTACATGTTAGATCTAGAGTAGATATATGCATAAAATTTTAGATCCATATCAGATCCAAGCACTAGAAAAGATCCTCTTTTAGATCCCCTTGGAATTTCAAGGTTTGCACCAAGCATGAGCAGTAGATCTGAAATCTAAGAAAGCAGATCTGTAGAAATATTTAGAATTACTAAAGCATCTAGATTATGCATATCAGATCTAAAAAGTACAAGTATAGATCTCCTCCACAAGATCTCAAAATGAAGAGTGGATCCTCAACACTCCAAAATTAACTCTCCAATTGATGCACCCAAACCCCTTGCAACACCTCCTACAGGAATAACATAGATCTAGAGCAGAAACTATGTTGTAGGGGTTAGATAGCTAATGGCCCCATGACAAGATCAGAAACTGAGTCTCATGCACTTCAATATACTTCCTCCAATAGAGTATAAGTCTCCTCCACTCACAAAGAGCACTGATGTGACTTAGATCTGAGGAGATCTGATCTCCATGAAAATAACGCAGTCCCTCAAGGGATACTCTAATGTGGCTTGATTAACTGGGTTGGCCTGATGCCAATATGTAAAACTGAAGCTCAAAAATGGATACACTCTTCCAGGAGGTTAAAAGACACACTCATTGAGAAGAGGATCCAATACAGGCTAGATATTTACAGATCTAGAGTTCCACTTGCTACAGCTCATATAGACAACCCAATCTTAAGTAGAACTGTACTGTAGATGCAAGATGAGGCTTGGACAAAGGCCGGATAGTGGACTAGACAAATAAGGCTCCTCCAAGAGCTACTCAAGGAAGGAGGTGGGAGTTCCTAAACAGGAAACCCCAACAGAGGTATCTCTCAACAGACAAAACCTTCAGAAAATAATAACATCAACAACCTTCTCTTGTTGTCCTCCTCCTTCATTTATAGGATGAAAGCCTCCTCAAACCCTAAACCACCTCAATGATTTAACCCCTTTCACATGTGGAGCCTCCATCTATAATTGTGCTAGGTATCCATGAGCTTCATTGAACCTAGACTGCGCTGTTGATTTGGTCAAGGTTGACCCAGTCTTGTAATTTAAGCTCATTCACACTTGCAAGATATATTTGCATGGCCCAAGTATGTCTATGTTTACATAGGAATTGATTTATTCATGGTTTCTAGGAGTTTTACATGTCCTCCTTCATATTTTATTCATAAACATGAAATGCAATATAGAATAAGGCAAAATAAGATACTCCCATTAGCTAAGGCTAATTGGGAATATTACAGTCCTCCCCTCCAAAATGATGCTTGTCCTCAAGCAACTGATAAGGTGAGTGCTGCAAGACTTCTCCTCCATTGGTGATATCATCCAAGATCAAGCTTCCTGAATAAGCTGAGTATTCACCAATCCATCCTCCCATGAGTTTTCTCTCCAAAATCATTATGAGATGTTCATGATCTATCCCATAAGGTGTCAAGAATGACATTGAAACAAACATGGCTGAACCTCTATTGTCCATAAAATATGTAGCAAAGCACGTAAAGAGAGCCTCCATCCCATGTGGTACACACATGCCTCCTATCCTCCCTCCATACAATCCCAAAAATAGGACAGGTACATCATCCATGTATGGAAGAAAAACTACAAATATATAAACAGAAATTGGGACATGAGGAGGTGGATCATAATCCCATATATGGTACCAGTGCAAGGCATCTCTTGCCTGCATCAGATCGAGATGTGGTAAGTCATTTTCCCACCACTTACTTGCAGCCCATGCCATCTCACTATAGTTGAATGTGTGAGATATGTTTGGTGCTTTGGAAAGCACCCATCATGGAACAAGATCCCCCTTTGCCCACCAAGGGAGTGGCCAAGTACAGAAAGTGTTGTGGCCCAAAATTTTCCATGAGATTGACAAGATAAAACTCTCCTCCTTGGAGTCATGGCCTGCATAAACAAGGTGGAAGAATTCATATAATCAGAATGGAAAGTATATGTATTAAGAGCATGCTCTCCACCAACAATTCTCCTCCCATCAATGGATTGGTGCATAGATATACTCTTTCTATAAAGAGGAGGAAGAGAGGGCTAACTTAATTCCCCCTTAGAGCCATATTACTACTCCAACTCCACAGAATCCATGCATGCATGGAGATCCTTGGAATATTCCACCAGCTATTGGAATTCCCAATAGGGATCTAGTTTGCCCCATAATGACAGCACTGATAATATGCCAACTGAAGTGGCTGCCATGTTGCTGCTCCTCTCCTTGACATCCTCCATGTCCAAGGTGTATGTTGGAAGGCCATACCTCCCACTCTTCTCCTTTTTTCCATTTCCCATGCCAAAGGTATGAGATGAAAGGTTTCTATTCCTTCCTTGCTGCCCTCCTTGCTTATGCACATGCTTCAGAGAAGAATGAAGCTCTTAGGAGTTAGTATTCCATGGAAGGCTATCATCTATCCAAGGCCTCTCTGTTCTGGCCACAACATGCATGTGAGACCACCATCTCTCTTCCAGCAGGGAAGAGTGTTCCTCAAACAATCTTGTCTTCTGATTCAAATCTGGCCTTCCATGCTTCCTGATGGTGTAATTTTCTCTCCTTGTAGCATACCTTCTCAACACAATTTGAGATGTGAGAATGGATAATGATGTGAAAGGAAAAATTATCCTCCTTTATTTATACTTCCCCCACACTCTCAGTGCTGTAGCATGGTCTACTAATGCTCCCTCCTTCCTTGGATCTATGAAAGGAGCATCAATGTATGAGACATATTCCATCAAATATGATTCAATTGGTCTCCTAGATGGTACACCACAAGATAATGATGTCTCATGGTTCATCCCCATGTAAACGATGGATGGGAACATATCATGACTACTTCCACTGTGCAAATCCATCTCTGATTGCTGTGTAGAAGTACCATGAAACTTGGAGATCCCTCTTAATGGTGTAATAGTGCCTCTGATTGGAGCCCTTGCCCCATCTTCAGATAGTGGATCAGCTATGTGACCCCTCCTTTGTTCTGTCTCATTTCCTTTTAGCAAAGACACATGCTTCTCATGTCCTCCACATGGAAGAACCTCTAGAATTCCTTGCAAAGGTTCAAGAATCCCTCTAAGGAAAGCCATTGCTTCATCTCCATTTGAAAATAAATCTCCTCCTTATTGCACAATGCTAGAGGATCTTCTTCTCTCTTTCTCTCCCTTCTCCCCATTAGTGGATAATGCTTCTTCATCAAACCTCAAGTATTCTCTTTGGGAAAAGAGATATTGCTGAATTGGGACCTTTGCCTCTAGTACAAAGTGCAAAAAATTTTCAACCCCTTCAACAATGTTTAGGACTGGATTTGGCTCCATGGAATCTTCCAACTCATGCAAAGATTCATATTTCTTGGGCTTGATCTGATACCCCAAGAAATCTCAAAATTTCTCTCATCAGATATTTCCACTAGTCTCCTAGTGAATCTTGCATAAGAAGATATGTTCCTCCTTTTCAAGGAAGAAGACTCAAACAACCACCAAGCATAAGCCCTCCCTTGAAGCTATAGCGCTGCTACTCTTAAGGCTTCTTTTTATGAGACTTGATGTAGCTAAAACTATGTTCCAATCTTCTTTACCCAAGACTTGGCTGAGTCTTTAGGTGATCCATCAAATGTAGGTAGAGAGAATCTACCCAAAGCGAGCTGCATGCACCCTTTCCTCATACTGTCGCCACAGAACCTTTCTTCTTTGAGTTAACAGAACTTTGGGAAACTGATATGCTCTTTGAATCCTGCTGATTGAGATTCATATTCTTGGAGACATTCACAAATAGATCGCTCCTTTGGTGTTTCTCCTCTTCCTCCTTCCTTTAAAAAGAAAGAAGGTGTGCTACCATGTTGTGTAACAGATTGTGTAGTTGAATGCTCACACACATCATATGAAGTAGTGGGGATATCCTATTGTGCAAAACTCATCAAGAGATCTGTTGATCTTCCATTCCTTACTCCCTTGATTTCTCCCTCTAGATAATGCAAAGCTTGAGAAATAACGTTAGAGTTCTCTACTCCTTTTACTCTTTCAATGGTGTAACCATTTTTCTTTTGTCTTCTCCCATGATACCTCTGCTCTCTGTCATTGAGAAACTCTCCTCCCTATGAAGGCATATTGGCTCCAAGAATGCACAAGTTGTGCCAAATATTTTTCTATTTTCTTTATAGAACTTTGGCTTGAAGCCCACAGGCTGAGACAAAGACCTTTCTCTGATACCACTGTAATATCCCAAACTGGGAACTGCTAGCAAGGCATGACTGGAAAATGCATTTTAGAGTAATGGCTACTACAATAATGAAAAACAGCACTTGGATCCCTTAGATCTGAGCATCTAATTCCTAAATCCAAGAGGACATCAGAAATAAATCCTCCTAGGTGGGTTAAACAGATCTCCCACACCCAGTTGTCTTCAGAAATGCCTCAAAGAGAGACTACAACAACAACAAAGAATTTTGCTTAGGAAATAACACAGTTTTTGTAGAGCAGTGATAGGAGGCTCATAAAATATGTTACAATAGTATTTAAAGTAGCAAATAAGTTTAAAATTCAGTGCATCAAGTACGTAGTTGAAAATACAAGGCAGAGATAGAAGAAATCTCCTCAAAAGAGGGCTACAACCATATGTTTGACAAAAAGCTGCCTTGACAGCATTATTCTTATTGAGATGCACTGATGTATGTTACATGTCATATCTAGAGTAGATATGTGCATAAAATTTTAGATCCATATCAGATCCATGCACTAGAAAAGCTCCTCTTTCAGATCCCCTTGGAATTTCGGGGTTTTCACCAAGCATGAGCAGTAGATCTGAGATCTAAGAAAGAAGATCTGCATAAATATTTAGAATTACTGAAGCATTCAGATTATGCATATCAGATCTGAAAAGTACAAGTATAGATCTCCTCCACAAGATCTCAAAATCAAGAGTGGATCCTCAACACTCCAAAATCAGCTCTCCAATGGATGCACCCAAACCCCTTGCAACACCTCCTACAGAAATAACGCAGATCTAGAGCATAAACTGCACTCTAGGGGTTAGACAGTTGATGGCCCCATGCCAAGATTAGAAATTGAGGCTCATGCACTTCAATTCACTTCCTCCAATAGAGTAGAAGCCTCCTCCACTAACAAAGAGCAGTGAAATGACTTAGATATGAGGAGATCTGATCTCCATGAAAATAACGCAATCCCTCAAGGGAGACTGTGCTGCATCCTGATTAACTGGGTTGGCCTGATGCCAAGATGCAAAACTGAAGCTCAACAATGGATACACTCTTTCAGGAGGTTAAAAGACAAACTCACTGAGATGAGGATCCATTACAGGCTAGATCTTTGCAGATCTAGATTTCCACTTGCTGAAACTCACATAGACAACCCAATCCTAAGTAGAACTGCACTGTAGATGCAAGATGAGGCTTGGCCAAATTCTGGATAGTGGGCTAGACAAACAAGGCTCCTCCAAGAGCTGCTCAAGGGAGGAGGTGGGAGTTCCTAAACAGGAAACCCCAATAGAGGTATATCTCAACAGACAAAGCCTTCAGAAAATAATAACATCAAAAACCTTCTCTTGTTGTCCTCCTCCTTCTTTTATAGGATGAAAGCCTCCTCAAACCCTAAACCACCTCAATGAGTTAACCCCTTTCAAATGTGGAGCCTCCATCTAGAAATGCGTTGTGTATCCATGGGGTTCATTGAACCTATACTGCGCTGTTGATTTGGTCAAGGTTGTCCCAGTCTTATATTTTAAGCTCATTCACACTTGCAAGATATTATTTACATGGCCCAGATATGTCTCTGTTTACATAGGCATTGATTTATTCATGGTTTCTAGGAGTTTTACATGTCCTCCTTCATATTTTATTCATAAACATGAAATGAAAGATAAAATAAGGAAAAATAAGATATTCCCATTAGCTAAGGCTAATTGGGAATATTACACATCGGGATGACATTCCTTAATAATTATCAAAAAAATTCTACATGACAAAGACATGAAATTTCCTGTTTCACAAATTTTGTCTCCTGAAAGGAACAAAAATGCCCAATAAGGACCACTAAGAGGGACCATATGACTATTGATCTACCTCGATGCTTGAAGGAGTGGTGAGACTAGGATGACATGCTCTGGAGGACCATGGTCATAAGTCTTGGTTGCATGCGGAACAAAGAAAAGTGCAAAAATGACGAGGTTATAATGTTAGGACTATATTTTGTAGTCGATAAAGCACCATTGAAGAAGGCTTCACTAATGATAAATGTCGTAATGTAATTCTAAACCTGAAAAAATTTTTAATAGGAATAAGTGAATTTCTTTCCCCACACTCTTATATGAGCACCTTTCTCATTCCATAGTCATGATTAAAGCATGCATGGAGGGGATTAAATCCTGAATTTGGATGAAGGTAGTGCTTGCAATTAATATATGTGTTTGTGTACACACACACACACACACACACACACACACACACACACATATATATATATATATGCCCATGTGTAATCCCACATACTTGATAGCATTGTCCTTCCAAAGCTCAGATAATGAAAACGGTGTAAGAACCAATTTTATAAGCAATAAAATAAACAAAACATGGATCTTCCCATTTAGAATCACTATAGCCCATTAGACAAATTTCAAGCTCATCGAAACTTAGAGGCCTACGAACCTTTAAAACAAGCATTAATAAACATAAATAAAGCCCATATTATCTCATATATTCAATGGTCTTTGGGGCCACTAATAAATATACAACAACTCATGAAAGAGAACATGAATCATACAATGGTGAAACCTCAAGTGTGCTCATCGTTCATTTATCTTCCTTGTCCATTGCCATCCCTGCGCCAATTGATCAATGAATATAGTTAAAATTACTTCTAGAATGATTTACATGACTGAATTGCTAAGTTTTGTGATTTTTTCCATTGTAAAGCATTTTGACCGGAACTAGCTGCAGAATGCAGACATTCCGTAGCTAACCGGCGATTCTGCAGCTGCCTTCACGTTTGAGTATGTTCCAGGTGGCCTCTCAAGAAAAATCGCATATGGGCATAATCCACGTCATGTCTACATGGTTTGTTTCTCATCATGGAGGAAGAAACGAATTCTGTGTATGGTTTTGGAACGTGGGAACACATTTAGGAAAGCAGACTTCTATTAGGACTATCTCAGTCCAGATGTCTTTTTCCTCTCCACGCAGCCACTTCAAGAGTCCTAATGTGATTCCGATAAGGAAAGACAGTGTTCCTGAATTTTTGCAAGTCTTGTTATGAGCATTTTCTTTATAAACACTTGGGAAACCGAGAGCTATGTTAGATTTTATGTTAGATTTGATGCTAGATTTTGTTTAGACTCTGTGCTACATTTCTGAAGACGCAGCGTGTTATGTTCAAGTTCTTTCATCTTTAATGAAGCAGACAGTGTTGTTGTGAAGGCGTTTATTTAATTTGGAGTTGAATTCTGTTAGGTGGTAGAGGGCCCCTGCCTCTTGCATGGATTTATTTTGCGTAAATTAGATAAGTCTTCTAGCTGCCTTTACATTTTGAATTTGAATTAATAGTCGTTTTAATTAGCTACTGTAGTTGTACTCATTCTAACTCTTCCACAAGAAGAAGCTCTTCCAAAAGACTATAATTATGAATGGGAAATGACTATAGTATTGTAGAATTAGGAGTTGAATTCATAGTTTTCTTTAATTGGCTACTGCAGTTATATTCATTCTAACTCTTCCACAAGAAGAAATTCTTCCAAAAGATTATAATGATGAATGGAAAATGGCTATAGTACTATAGGATTTAGTTGTAATTTTTGTTGTTCACTATCATAGTTACACTTGTTCTAATCACTCTTCCACAAGAAGAAACTCTTCCAAGAAATCCTTAAGAAATTCAAGACATGACCGTGATAATGAATGATTTAGTTGTGTGTTTGCACTAAGTATCATCTCTGTTCTTGCTCTTAAACGCTTGCCCAAAACATCATAATGACGAGTAGGATATGGATATGATATCTTAGTTTTTCATTGCTTTCAGTCTTTTTTCTTGCATTTGCATTCAATTACACAGTCAGAATTGTTCTAAGATCTCTTCCAAAATAAGGAACTCTTCCAAAATATCACTAATGATGGACAAACAAATTGTGTAATTTCATAGAATAATGCATGATAGCATAGTTAGGATACTCCGGAGTTTAATTGCACTTAACTCATGTTCAGTTACTTTGTTTTGAAGTTTGATGATGACTTGTAGTTTAGCATTGTTCTAGATTAGTGGCATCTTAAGTTCATTCTTAGATTAACTCATTTCACTTGCACTTCACATTCAGATTGTCATCCACTGCACAATAGATTACTTCAGTTGTTAAGATTAACAAGACAGCCTTCATTATTTACAAACATCTTCTTGTTCTAAAATCTACAATTGATCCATAACCATATGAACAGAAGACAACATCACTATAAGGCCTGAAGTATCTCTGCAATTTCCTTATCATTTCATAAACAGAGCTCTCCCTCAAAATACTACTTTGAAAAGAAATCAATAACTTTTGAGTAAAGGTTTTGAGACATTCAATTGAATTGCAGAATAGAGATAGGAACTAGTTCTAGAATAGAAGATCTTATGATGATAACAATGTTTTCCTCTAAATATGTTTCAAATCTCTAATCAATGACAAAAATGTTGCATCATTGTAAGTTAGTTGTTTAACTGATTAGTTAGAGGATTTGCATACTTAGTGATCATTTCTCAAGTTTAGTTTGTGTTTTGAATCATTTGCTTAAAAGTCATTATCAAGCTTTGCTTTTACTTAGTCATAGTTTAGATTTGATCCTGCTTCAGTGTTTCCAATTGCATTTGTCATTTATTATCCATCAATTAGGCTTAACTCTGTTTTTAATCACCAGCTCCTTTCCATTAGCTTTCTAGGCATTTTTCCTGCAAACATAAAACCACCAAAAGACCAAAAACATCATAAATCATCACAAAAGACCAAAAACATCACAAAACACTACACACAACGCATTAGGAAACAAGCACCTAGGTACATACGGTACACTTCACTTCAGCAGTTTACAAATCCTGGTTGACAATTAAATGAGCTCAGTTTAGGAGACTAGATTGAGACCAAACATTTTGGCGCCGTTGCCGGGGAAGTGAAAACTAGGTAACCTTTGTTTCTTAGCATCCAAAAAAAAATTTATGCGTAGGGAGAGAGATTCAAGGGGAAGATTTATAAGCAGCAGAGGCAGAAGTTTGATTTCTAGAACACCACTTGTTTCATCTAGATCCAAAGCTAGTACACCTTCAACTCAAACCCATCTTCCATCCTCCCTTGATCCTGGACTTCTAGAAGATCTAAGGTCAACTATTCCATTAGAGAAACCTTCCACTTCATCCACTGAACCTGCCACAGAAGAATATCTAAAGACTCCTAGTAAGGATACAAACCTTTCCACTTCCACAGGAGAGTCAATCATGGCAGAAGAAGGAGGAGGAGGAGTATTTAATGGAGAAAACACACTGTTTGGAGGAAGAGGTAGAGGTAGAGGAGAAGGAGGTAGAGGTGTAAATGGAGGAAGAGGTAGAATAGGAAGCTCTTTTGGGTTCCCTATACTTGATGAAGAAACCAATACAACCATGAAAAACATTTCACCTTCTGTCCTTCCAAACTTCTATGGACTTAAAACTGAAGATCCTGAAACTTTCTTATTCGAATTTGAAGTGTTGTGTAGGACCTATGACTACCTACAAGATGCTCAAAAACTAAAATTATTTCCTTCAACTTTGAAGGGAGCAGCATTGAAGTGGTTTATGAGCCTAATCAGTAGTTCTATTAGAACATGGGAAGATATGAAACAAGCATTTCTAGAGAGATACTTGGATTATTGTATGTCGGTTAATCATAAGGAAGAAGTGTTCAAGATGTTACAAAAATAAGATGAAAACTTAGAAGATTTGTTGGAAATATTTAATTACAACATCAAAAGGGCAAAAATGGAAAACCTAGATCAAGACACCTTAAAAGCTCTTTTGTTGAAAACAATTAGGGATGAATGGTTGGATATTCTTAACATGATGGGAAAAGGGGATATATCACAACTTACATTACCTGAAATATCTGAGTTATGTATCAACCTTTCAAGAGGGAAATCTAAAACTGTCAAAGGTCCAAGAGATCTCGCTCTTGCAAGGGCAAGTAAATCTGCTTCTGGGATAGTAAGTAGATCAGAAATAGGACACATGCTTGATGACTTTAAATCTGATATCTTAAGGAGTCTTAGTGAACAAATAGACACCCTTAAGATACAAAACAAGCAAAAGGCTGAATCTGATGCTTTGGCAATCTTTTGTCCCAAATGTAGAAAGAAACATGCCCTAAGAGAGTGTCCTTTGGATGTAAAAGTTATAGAAACCTGTGTCATTTGTTCTAAGAAACATGAGACCAAGAATTGTCCTTCTCTTCCTGGTCTCAAGGCTGTTTTTCAGGAAGAAACTCCTACAGATTCCACAGAGTCTCTTAATTTTGTATCTAGAAGACCTTGGCAGGGACCTCAAACACAAGGATTCCATGATCAAATGTATAATCAACCTCCACCTTGGAATTCTTGGCAGCAACCTTGGCCCCAATTTCCAAATCAATCTCAATCTTGGGCACAAGGAACACAAAGTCCCTATGGAAGATACTCCCCATACTATCAATATCCACCATCCTATCCACCATATCCACATTTTTATCCTCAAAATCCTCAACAAAATTTTCCTCAAAATCTTCAACAAAATTTTCAAAAAAATCCTCAACAACATCATCAGAACCAACCACATCAAAATCAACCACTTCCATTACCATTCCCTCAAAAATCCAATCAATTGCCAGCTCAACCTATACCAAACCCCAATAATAAAAACCCTCAGAATACATACATGATAGAAGGTCAACAGTTTCCAACTTATTTAATCACTCCTCTAGACCTTAGTGATGTTCAACTTAGGTCTGGAAAGATACTTGAAAAGAGGAAACCTTCTGTGATCATACAAGAACAAGATAATTCTAAGGAAGACTCCCTACGGGTGAATAAAAGTCTTGAGGAAGACACATCCTTTCAAGACCCACACATTGAAAAACTAAAACAAAAAGATCCAATAAATCCAACTCTTGTATTAGAGCAACCATCCACATCTACTTCTATACCTCCCTTTTCGGAAAGATTACAAATTGATAGAGGTGTAGAGAAACAGATCATGGTGCCTAATTATGATTTCTTAGATGAATTGAGAAATGTTTGCATTAAAATTTCATTATTGCAAGCCATCAAGGAAATCCCAATTTTAGCCAAAACAATAAAGGAGTTGAGTATGAAGACAACAAGAAAAAGAATAAGAGAAACCAAGAAAATTCAACTGGTAGGACAAATAGCAGACATTATGATGGGTAAGATTACTATTCCAAAGTACCTTGACCCAGGAAATTCAGTTGTCAAAATTCACATCAATGGAATTGAAATTAAAAACACACTCATTGACTTAGGAGCAGCAATAAATATCATGAGTAGACAAATCATGGACAAACTGAAACTTCCTAATCTTCTCTTTACACCCACACTATTACAATTAGCAGATAGATCTGTGATCAGACCGGATGGGGTAATAGAAGACATTCCAGTGTCCCTAGACTCTTGGGAGTACCCTGTGGATTTTATGATCCTAACACCCAAGAATAATCTAGGAGGCCATCCTGTTATACTAGGAAGACCTTGGTTGGCTACAGCTGATGCTTTTATTAGTTGTAGGTCCGGTGATATGTATATTTCTGATGGTAGTTCAACAAATAAATTCACTTTGTATCCTCCAGCCAGGACAATTACAGATCTAGATGACACTCAATGGATAGAGGATGAAGAAGATTTATCTGTAGTTCCTACCTTTGTAGCAGATGTAGGGGTGTCCTTCTGATGACATAGACTACTCACTCCATAGGCTGAGCCAAAACCATGCTCTGATACCACTATAATATTCCTTTTTAAGAAAATTTATAGAACACAACAAACGACACAGCAATGGAATGTCTCCTTCATGAAATATTCAACAATGCATAAAATAGAAGCGGCATATAAAATAACAGGGACAGCCTATGCACAGATACATGTTAAACTGAGAAATTACTAAGCCATTTTATTATGCTGGGAATGATAATGATTACAATAAATTGCCCAGATGATAGTGCTCAATCCCGGCGCATACAGAAACAAAAAGTTATTCTCGAAAGATCTATATAAGTTCTGTGGTGTAGTGGAAATACCTCAGCATCTTCTTGTGACTTAGATTCTTCTTGAGCTTCCAACCTGTAACCTCAAAAATGATAACTATGCAGACTCCATGATAGATGGTCCCAGCGGCCTTCATACGGCTTTGTGTCGCCACTCCTGACGTTGCTTTCTGCTAACCCGCTCCACACCGTCCTCTTACAAAACGACGGTAGAATTTGCCTCACCCCAGACGGGCACTCGAAGTCCCCGAGGGCTAAGGTTGAGATCTCCGCTCGGAGACACTCGACGCACTAAACAGTGCTGCAGACCTGCTAAACAGCCGGCGTGCTCAAGTCTAAGCGACCAATTTCAATATCATAAACATCAATGACCAAAAATGAGGAAGCTATCTCCCCTTTGTACTTGGCCCTCCTCTCGAGCACCGAGCTCCCTCCTTTCCCGCGCAGCTAACATCCTCCTTTCCCGCGTAGTCCCCTCGGTCCCCACACTGCCAGCGTCAGCCTGCGTACTTGCCTTCGCACGCCCGGTTGAGTCCACGACCCGCTCACGGTTGTTGGCCACTTACTAGAGGTGGCAAAATTGATCCGGTTTGATATTCCAATTAGCTATTTGCTAATTGGGAATATTACATTTCTACTGTGGTTAATGTTGTCTTGGGAGCTGGCCTCCCTGTGGAGTCTTCATTATGCTTGGGACTGGTCTCCCAGTGGATTCTGATGTGAAACCAAGATAATCAGCAGGCCTACTGATCACCAGTGGAGTCTTTAATGTTTAGGAACAATGGAGTCGCCAGGCGGAGGGTTTAGGATGATTCTAGGGTACACTGTCCACCACAGTGCTCATCGTCAAAGGTGCGACTTACCGTCAACCTAGCCAGAGTTCTAAGTTTCTGAGGTTGTTTGAAATGAGGAGCACTCAGAATCCCCAGTGGAGTCGCCATTATGTTGGGGTTCCCATGTTTTGGCCAGGTTGACAGAGACCAAAAGATGAGACAACACAGAACCACTTTCGGACCTTAGGATCTAGCCCTCCTAGGTCCAGAGAGGGATCTCTCTATGATTATCAAAGGATATATGCCTTTGAAGTTATAAATTATGATTTTAGGCTAGTTATAGGCTTAAGGTTGTTTATTTGATTGTTTGAGTTTGGTTGTTAAGAATCAGGAAGGAAGGTTTCACCATAAGGCAAGGATGGGTAAAGAAGGAAGCTAGGCAAGAATAGATAACTCAGGGAACATCAAGGCCATTGGGCAATGGAGTCAAGAAAGGATTTACTTATGTTCAATGTGTAAGCTTCAGTTGGGCTAGTCATCTAGAGCATTTGGATCTTAAAGACTGATTGGTGAGATGGAACACTAGGGGATGAAAATGAAGGATGGAAAACCATCTGATTCCGTCTATAGATCAGGCCAGAGGTCATTTAACTCCAGGCCTGCTTGGACAAAACCATAGGCAACATAAGGGGTCTTGAAAAGGTTTGTATTGGAAGGGCAGGTTATGAAGAGGCAACGAAGGGCTTTAACCTCCCAATGTTCCTAACCTCTTTCAATTAAATCTTAACAAAGACATCTGAACACTGATTCTATCAACTTGCACATCAGAGAGCAGGCAATAATCATCCGCTACACTGGTTTAGTCAATTAAAAACAATATTCAGACACACATATGAGCAGAAAACATTAAATACTGAGAGAGCTGGGATATAAGGTACCTAACAAGGGTAAATATTATATCATGCATTCAGATGTCAGTCAGAAGAACATGAAATGAAATGGAAGTAAACACAAAGATAAGAAAAACATCACCAACTGCTGTAGATCAGGATCCAATGAAAACTGCTTATCATGTTAAACACAACACCAATCAGGTACATCACTGCCAATCAGGTACGTCACTACCCAAAGCTTTTACATTCAGCCTGAATACATCATATTTCTCAGCCTATCATACAACTGTTACACAGGAAACTTGGCTCGGGACAAAAATGCTTGCAATTCACTGATAATCCAACAACAACCATTACAATGATATCCCTCTATGCTTTATAGCAGAAGAGACACAGAGGACCGACTGAGGAGGTAGGTGAATTTTAAATGTTTCATTTAAGCACAATACTGAATGCAGGGCCGAGACCCATTCTGCTTGATGCACTGTACATTTAATCTTTGTCACCTTCCTCGTGAAAGAAAGATCTGCTCTGGATATGATTTGACCCTTTGGGCTGTAGTACTCCAGGTGATTTGAACAAAATGAAAGAACTTGCTGGGAGGTCTACCTCATGGATGTTAGATTTCTTTGAACTATAGCTGGGACGAAAAACTCCTTTAGGGACACGGCGCATAATAAATACTGCATGGAAGACCTGTCCTTTATGGAAAAAAATTCTGCTGATAAGAAAACCTTGATATTACCTCTTATTGATGTTCAGGATCTCTAGAATCGATCCTCGGGGTCTTCAAAATGATGCTTTGCCTCTTTAAACCTCTGTTTTAGGGCTGAAGATCTTCGTTGACGCGCATTAATCCCTCTGCTCTGTATTGAAAATCCTTGCTGCTTCATGACTGCCTCTGTTGAGTTAGCTCGTGCTTTTAATGGCGCCGGCAAGATTTTCGGCGTTTGAACTCTGCTCTCCATTAATGTGAGTCCTAACGGCCCCATTCCTTGACTTTCCTGATGGTACTGGTTCATTGGATTTGATCCTGACTGCGCCGCTAACCATTAAGGCAGTACACTGAACAGAGGCGGTCCTTTTCCTCTAGAAACTCTGCAACACGGCCAATCTGTGAAGAAACAGTGGACGGAGCAACGGACGCAGGGTGAGCTGAATGGTGGTGCGGCGGTGGCGGAAGCAAAGTTATTATGTAAACGAATGATGAAAATGCGGTGAAGTGGTGGAATGCGCGAATAACAGGGTTTGGTATGATCATGCAGCGTGGACCGTTGGATCCTAGCTCGGAGACGAAGATCAACGGTGGAGATTGATCTGGTGTAACCATATATGGAACTAACAAAAACAAACAAAACACATGAAATGCGATGGGGACGAATGAAAGAGTGGGACCCAGTGGAGGCGGAGGGCGATTATATCCTGACCGTTAGCTTGGAGAAGGATGAACAGCCCAGATGTAATCGGGGGGGAGGCGGAAGCAGTTGCAATTAATGCTGGACCGTTGATCTGCGGAGAAAAGGACGGTCCAGATTGAATCGAAAGACAGAGAGAGGACTCGCGATCAGCGGAAAAGGGAAGAGCAATGGCCGTTGGATCATGTAATAGACGAACGGCCAGGATTAAATCGGAGCGTCGCAATCGGGAGGTGCACAATGAGTGTTGCGATTGCGATCGGACGGGGGAAGCGATTAAGCGCTGGCCGTCGATCTGGAGGAGGAACGGACGGCTATGATTTAATCGGAGGACAGAGAGAAGAACCTGTGATTGACGATCGGAGGTCGGGATGCGATTGAGCACTGACCTTCCGATCAACTGACAGATTAACGGTGGGGACAACAATTGGAGGGGTAGGTGCGATGGAGCGATGACCGTTGGATCGCGGGGAGATCAACGGCTACGATGCAATCGGGGAATCGCAATCGGGGCGGCACAACTGGGGTTTGCGATTGCGATCGGGTATGGGCTTACGATTGAGCGCTGGCCGTTGATCTGCGGGACAGATCGACCGTCGGGATTGAATCGACAGACAGCAGGGAAGGCTTGTGATCGAAAGCTGCGATGACCGTCAGATCTGTGAGAGAATGGGCGGTCAGGATTAAATCGGAGCATCGCAATCGGGAGGTGCACAATGAGTGTTGCAATTGCGATCGGACGGGGGTTGCGATTGAGCGAAGACCGTTGGATCTGGTGATGGATTGACGGTGCGGAACAGATCGGCTGACTTACATTATAACAAATCGCATCGGGGCTGTTTTGATATTACAAAGGAAATTGTCCATCCGCCCGATCTTCCGATTGGGATTAGCGCTTGGGACTTAAGCGCTTGGTCCCAGCGCCAGGGCATGTGTGGGAAGTGGTTAAGGGGCCAGCGGAAAAAGGGGCTAGGCCTATGACAAGGTCGGAATATGGGTTTTTTGCCCATTTTAATGGGTTTTAAGGGGTTTAAGGGAAACGATAGAGGAAGAAAAGGGGAGAAAGGTTAAACAAAGGGTAAGGGTATAATTTCTAAGGGGATTTGGAGGGGATTTGGAGGGTAAATGGGGAAAGAAGGGGGAATAAAGGGGAGAGAAAACAAGGGCTTTGGGGAATGAAATACGAGGGAAAAAGGGGGCCTTTGGGCATTTCTTCATAGCAGAGAGGCTTTTGAAAGGGGAATCAACAGAAGGGATATATTCAAAGGCTAAAAGGCACAGGGAGGCTTCAAGGAGACTGTGTTTTCATCAGAAACGCATTCCTTGAAGACTCAACAACAATTTAGCCCCCTATTTGCTTGTCAAAATTTCATAGGGGGGCTAACAGGACAAAAAGATTTAATTCCCTATGCCATCTATTATACCAGTAAAAATTTGACTCCTGCAGAGTTAAACTATACTGTAACTGAAAAAGAGTTTTTAGCTGTTGTTCTCCTCATAACACCCTAGACACTATACAAGAAAGTTATGAGATTTTTGTTCACACGATCATTCTCGCCATTAGATACTTAATGAATAAATCAATCACTAATGGCAGAGTTATAAGGTGGTTGTTACTATTGCAAGAATTCAACATTACTATTCTAGATAGGCCTGGAAAACAAAACACTGTGGCTGATTTCCTGTCTAGAATCCAAAATATCAAAGATGACACTCCGATTGAAGATCAATTTCCCGATGAATATCTTTTTGCAATCTCTACTCAAACTCCATGGTTTGCTGATATTGCCAATTATTTAGTTTCAGGAAAATTTCCTTCAATTATGAATGCAAGGGATAAAAGAAAAATCATTAATGATAGTGCAAGACATTCATGGGTCGCTAATGAGTTGTACAAGACAGGTCCAGATTTTATCATTAGAAGGTGTGTTCGTGAAGATGAGATGCCTGAGATTCTCAAGGCATGTCATGATGAACCTTGTGGCGGACACTTTGCAGATAAGAAGACAGCCTATAAGATCCTTAATTTAGGATATTATTGGCCATCTTTGTTTAAAGATGCAAAGGATTATGTCAAAAGGTGTGACAGTTGCCAAAGGGTATGGAAACCTTCTCCTTCAGGTGAGATGCCATTACAACCTCAGGTACACATTGAACCTTTTGAAAAATGGGCCTTGGATTTTGTAGGACCTATTAGTCCTCCATCAAGACAAAAGAAATACATATTAGTTTGCACCGATTATGTTACTAAGTGGGTAGAAGCTAAACCATTACTTGTTGCTAATGAATCATCTGTAGTTACTTTTCTTTTTGAGGATATTTTTACTCGTTTTGGTGTCCCAAGGGAAATTGTTACAGATCAAGGAGCTCAATTTACTCTTGAATCCCACTTCAGGACCTTGTCCCCAACTTTGAAATTTGCTGCTTTGGTTCTTTTGTCAAACTGTCTCTTCATGTTTTCCTGCACTCTAACAGCTCTGTCATAAACCTACTCCCTTGTTTGCTGAAGATGGATTGTTTCATTAATTCTCCTTATCATGCTGTCTTCTACTGATTGGATTTCTTGAATAAGCTTTACCACTGGTATCCCAAGGCTAGTAGGAAAAACTGCTTCTGTCCCATAAACCAGCTGCAAGGGTGATGTGCCAATAGATTTCTTTGTAGTGAGCCTATCTGCCCACAAGGCATGTATCAACTTTTTATGCCAAGACCTTTTGTTTTATTCCAGCAGCTTCTTAATGATTGTAACCAGGCTTTTATTTGATGATTCAGCTAAGCCGTTACCCTGGGGGTAATAGGCAGTTGAATGTCCAAGTGCAATTCCGTACCTATGACAGAAATAAATCATTCTTTTGGATCCGAAAGCAGCAGCATTGTCGGTGATTATTTTCCTTGGGCAGCCAAACCGAGATAAGATGAAGTCTTCTAGGAACCTAATGATGATAGAATCAGTGGCATTCCTAGTGGGTATGGCTTCAATCCACTTAGTGAAGTAATCAGTAGTAGTCAAGATCCATTTGTGCTGCCCAGAAGAAGAGGGGTGGATTTCTCCAATGAAGTCTAAGCCCCATTGCATGAAGGGACCTTCTATGGTGATAGGTTGCAAAGGGAGGGGAAGGAGCTTTCTTTTGCCCTCAAAGATTTGGCATTTGTGGCAGGCAAGAATCATTTTATGGACATCACTAAAGAGTGTAGGCCAATAGTAACCAACCCTGAGTATCTTATTTGCAGTGGCCTTCCAACTTAGGTGGCCTCCACACTCCCCAGCATGGAATTCTTGTTTGATTTTTTCGGCTTCAGTTTCAGACAGGCATTTCAGTAAAAGGCCGTTTGGATTTTTCCAATATAGACTCTCATTCATAATGCAGTAATTTCTAGCTTTGAGTTTTATGAATCTGGCCTTTGTTTTGGACAGTTCTGGAGGGGCATTGAGGTGTGTGAGCACGTAAAGGATATCAACATACCAAGGAGAGTTCTGAAACTGCTCCTCAACAGTTGGATGGGGAAATCCTTCCTGCTCATCCAAGGCATTCATCATGTTGATATCAAGGGCCTGTAGATTAGATTCAGCCATCAGTTGGGCCAGGCCTTGACCCTTGATCAGCTTGGTGGGTTTGATTTCAATATCATACTCTAAAATTGTGGCAATCCATTTTCCCCTTTTCCCATCTAGGTCTTGGGACAAGATATCTTTGACCACTATATTTGGCACATAGGCAATGGTGTGAGAATGCATAATGTACACCCTAAAGTATTTTAAGGCCTTAATCAGGGCATAGGCCTGCTTTTCCATGATGTTGTACTTCAAGGGTGCATCTCTCAAGGCTTTACTGAAGAAGGCTATAGGCTGTTCCTTACCTTCCGAATTTTTCTGCAGCAAAACTGCTGCTATTGTGTGTGGGGAGGCAAATGAAAAGATCAGAAAATCTTTTGAGAAGTCAGGGCTGATAAGGACAGGGGCTTGGGTGAGTGCAAGTTTTACTGACTCAAAAGATTTTTTGGCTTCAACAGTCCACTTGATTCCTGCATCTTTCTTTAGCATTTCAGTCATTTTCCTAAGATGCTCAGCAAGATTGGGGATAAATCTTCTAAGGAAATTGATCTTCCCAATGAAGGACTGTAGCTTTTTGATGTTTCTTCGATGTGAAATTTGAAGTATTCCCTCAACTCTCTGGGGGTCTATCCTAATCCCTTTCTCAGATATAATGTGGCCAAGGAGCTTACCTTCTTGCAGCCCAAAAACTTAGGATTTAGGGACAGACCGTACCTTCTACATTTTCCAAAAACTTTCCTCAGATGTTTTAAGTGTTCTTCTTCTGTTTTAGAAAAGACAGTTAATTCATCCAAGTAGATAACTATAAAGTGTCCAATCTCATCTGAGAAAGCAATATCCATTGCTCTCTGGAAGGTAGCTCCAGCATTCATCAATCCAAAAGGCATTTTCACATACATGAAGGTGCCCCATGGAGTAGTAAAAGTTTTTTTGAGTTGATCTTCTGGGAGTACCAGGACCTGGTTGTATCCTGAAAAACCATCAAGCAGGGAGATTCGTTTAGAGCCCACTACCTTCTGTAAGATATGTTCCATTCTAGGCAAGGGGTAGTTATCTTTCAGGGAGGCTCTATTGAGGTTTCTGAAGTCTATGCACAGCCTAATCTCCCCTGTTTTCTTCCTTACAGCCACTAAGTTCGACACCCAATCAGAAAACCTCACAGGGACTATAATGCCTGCATCATACATCTTCTTAATTTCCTTTTCTACTGCAGGCAATTATTTTGGATTAATTCTATGGAGTTTTTGTCTGAAAGGTTTCTAATTTTCCTTCAATGGTATCTTATGTTGTATAATGTTGGTGTCATAGGTCTTTAAGTCTTCATAGCTCCATGCAAACACATCAATGAATTCCTTAAACAAGTCAATGTATCTTTTCTTCATGTCTGCAGGTATGGACTTAGCCAGTTTTATCATTTTGGGTTTGTCTTCAGTGCCTATGTTACATTCTTCTACATCTGATTCTGTATGTTCCATTGTGGGCTTCTTTGCAACATCATCAAAATCAAAGAGATCCTCTAAGGGTGCTAAGCCTCTTGGTATGTTCTTGTCTTTGGCTTGCAGCACCTCCATTTCTTCTCTATCTGCGTTTTCACGTTTTATGGCTGAATCTCCAGTTTCTTCAGAAAAAGAATGTATTTCTATACTACAAGGTGTTTCTAGTTCATCTGGGGAATCCTCACTTGGGCAGTTGTCATCAGAATTTGAGTCTGAATCAGAAAATTCAAACTCATTTCTGCCCATCAGGAAATCTTCAATCTATTTGTCTCCTTCAAAGACCTGCCAGTATTTTTCATTGTCTGGCACTGCAGGCCTGAATTTGGTCTGAATGATGATCTGTTGGTCGACTGGGGCCTTAGGATATGAGCTGGCTAGGCAGGCTAGTCCATTTGCAATAGCGTTTTGACCCCTAGGAATGGATACTAAATCATACTCAATGAACGTTTTCAGCAAATCTAGAGTATCATTCCTATATGCCCTAAGCCGGGGGTGTTTTTCCGAATACTCACCATTCATCTGTTTGACTACTAACTCAGAGTCTCCTCTCATGACTATTCTACGGGCTCCTAATTTTTTCAACAGATTTAAACCCAAGATCATAGCCTCGTACTCTGCAATGTTATTCGTGCATTTGAAATGTAGATTGACAGTGTGGCTCTCCACGTGATCATTTTCGGTGTTACGCAGCCACACTCCTGCTCCAGCGCTTTGTCTAGTAAAGGACCCATCAAAGTTCATTTCCCACAGGGGTTCTTTGTTTACTTCCACTTCACTTTCTCCCTTACAGCTGGGTTCGCCATTAGGTTGAGTTGGGAGGTCTGTACTAGGTTGTAAGCTATCTTGTTGTTCGTAGAGGCCATGGATGTCAGGGAGGTGGTTAGCCTGTTGTTCTTGTTCTGTTTCTATTTCACTTGGAGTGAGAGGTCCACCACAGATCCTACATGCTTCGTTTCTGATTTCCTCTTCATTTTCAGTGTGCTGCCCATGGTCTTCCTGATCATATTCTCCCAGAGTGGCCATTATGTGGAGGTCCATAGGCTCGGTGTTCTCATTTGTATTCCTATTCTGGGACTCTGGCTCTTCTAAGGATTCATCATTACAAAAGATGAAGGAGTCAAGGTCGGTGTGCACAGAATATAATGGTGAATTTTCAGGTTTCTCGGGGCTACTTACTAGGAATTTCATTTGGGATTCTCTATATAGTCTTCTTGATTGGCCAAATATAGGGATAGTGGCATATGAGCCATCCATCTGCATGGTGCCTTGCAGCTTGGCTCCCCATGATCTAGATAATAACATGCCATACTTGGGTGGCACGTCTGCCACCACTACATCCATGACCATACATTTCGCAGGAATTTGAGTCAAGCTCACACATAAGTCTTTGATGAGGCCTAGGCATTTTACTCTACTAGAGTCAAAAGAGTATAAGTCTTTGTAAGGTCTGGTAATTTCTAGGCCTAGCCTTTCCATCACTACCTTAGGCATTAGATTGTGTGATGCACCGGAGTCATGCATGGCATTATGAAGGATCTTGTCATGAATGTTAAGACTGATATAAAAAGGTGGAACTACCCCCTCCTGAAATTTCCCCTCAATCTTGGGACCGAATAAGAGGGCAGGCTGATCATCACTCAAATTTACCGTGTCATTATTTGTACTCAGATTTAATGCTTTCAAAATCTGGCCTTTATATACATCCTGAGAGGCCAGCTCAGATAATGGTACAGAGATTTTGATTTTTGCAATCTCACTTTCTAAATTGAAAATGGATTGGCTTTTGGGACTGTTCAAATCTATTTTATTTGCAACTACCTTAGTAGCTAAATCAGTTTGTGTTTTCTCATTATGTACATGTGTAGACACAGTTTTATTAGGAGCACTAACTGAGGTGCTAGTGCTACTGGTTGGTTGACATTGTTTTTCATTGTTTTGGTTGCCTTTCTATTGGTTTTTCTCAGAACTCTCAGCTGTTGATTTATCATTTACAGCGGTTGCTTTAGAAGATTTTTCAGGCCTCTTTTTGATGGTCACCTCAGGAGCTTTGGTTTTGGAAGTGTCTTGGTTCTTTTTACTCCTGAGCTCATATTGTTCTCTGACCTGTAACATGGCATTTCCGAATCCCAACCTATAATCCTCAGATTCAAACCATTCCTCCTCCCCATAAGAGGTTGAGGGTTGGTCCTCTTCTGAATCACAGTTTAGGATCGAATCTTCTGTTTTGAACATGTTTATCACATTCGCTTCAGACTCTTCTATGATTCCCTCATCCTCATCAAGAAAGTTTTGGAAAGGGGGAATGACTTGTTGATCTGACTCTTTATGTCTGTTGGGAGTGTTGTTGTTTCTTCTAAAGTTATGGTTTTGGTTTTGATTTTGGTTCCTGTTCTGAGTGATAGCCATCTTTTCGACCACTTGGCATAGCTTATCTATATTCTTAGACAATCTGTCAATATTAGGATCTGAAGTGGAGGCTATAGTGTCATCCTTGTATGTTACTCTCTTCTCAGCTCTCAGTTTGGCCCTTTTTTCAATCAAATTTGCCTCTATGTTTACTGCCCCTTTCTGCATGTCTTCCAAAGTGGTGTACTCTTTATCTCTAAGCTCAAAGGCCATGTCAGCATCAAATCCATCAGGATATTTGGCCAGGGCCATGCCCTGCGGAGGTTTCATGTGTGGAGGGAGAGCATTATAAATGCTGTTGAATCTAGTGGTGTAATCGTGGACATTCTCTCCTGCGTTCCTCTTAAGGGACATGTATTCTGCTAGGAGCTGACGAGGGTTCGCCCTAGTTTCCCATTTATTAATGAAAGTCTGGTATAAAGCAGGGAGATAATTGATACTACCAGCAGGTAGGTTTTTAAACCACTTTTTAACCTCTCCCCCCAGGCTCTGCGCAAAAATTCTCATTTTGATTGTTTCATCATCAATTTCCATATAGTCGAAAGAGTCCTCCATTTTATCTACATGTTGTTGTGCAGTTGTAGACTCTTTAGCAGGGAAGTGTGGGATTTTTGATTGATAATCACTTGGTAAGGGCAGTAGAGGCTGAGGTAAAACTAGAGGTGCATACCAGGCTGCCATGATGATGTTCTGATGAGGTATAGGGTTGGCTTGAGCAGCTGGTATTTGGATGACAGGGATGGTAGGACCAGCAGAAGACTATTGAGCGGATCTAGGGTGAGAAAGCCCCAAGTTTTGGAGAAAGTGGAGATCAGGTGGTGTGGAAGGAGGGGTTTCGCTGTCCCTAGTGTCTGGCTGGTCTGAAACACTGAATGACCTAGTTCTAGGTAATTTCTTCTGGAGGTCTAGGTCAAAGAAAGGGTCTAGTAGAGCTGCAAGATCTTCTGGTGCAGAATTGGCTCTATGAATATTGCTGGAAACAGTTGATCTCCTACTCACAGGTGCTCTTTTAAGGATTCTCTCAGGATTATCAACTGTTTCAGGTGGGTTTGGATCAGGGAAAGTTCTTGTATGAATGGTTCTGTGAGCCAGAGCGCTGTTTATAAGCCAAGCAGCTTAGCCCTACTTGTTATTTCTTGTAATGTTCCTGTTTAAGGATATTAAATAAACACAGCAAATGGTACAGCAATGGAATGACTCATAAGCGAACATTCACAGCACATAAAATAATAGGACTGCTCATGCACAAACATACGTTAAACAGTGAAAATCTGAGCCATTTTATTATGCTGGGAATTTACATGGAAATACAATACATATGCAGGTGAAAGCACCCGAAACTTGCCCACGGCAAAATAAGAGGGAATTAAAGAAATAACAGGGGCACTGCGGTGCACCGTTCCGCGTACAGGTGACGGGAATGCACTGCCGCGTGCTGCTGAGATGCTGCGACTGGAAAGGATCCACCCAGGCGCTCTTGATTCTACTTTAGACCCGAAACCTCCAAAATGGCAATAACACAGAGTTCTCACGAGATGAGCTGCGATCTTCCCACACTGTCTGCGCCGTCAATCCCAACGCGGCTCTGTAACAAGCTCCAAACCCGATCCCCTGACGAAACAATGGTAGAACGGCCTCACCCGAGCAGGCACTCGAAGTCCCCCGGGGCTGAGGTTGAGGTCTCCACTCGGAGACACTCGGCGCACTGAACAGTGCTGCAGACCTGCTAAACAACTGGTGTGCTCAAGTCTTAGCGACCAGATTCAATTTCATAAAATTCAACAGTGACCAAAATGAGGAAGCCATCTTCCCTTTGTACTCGGCCCTCCTCTCGAGCACCGAGCTCCCTCCTTTCCCGCGTAGCTAACATCCTCCTTTCCCGCGTAGTCCCCTCGGTCCCCAGACTGCCAGCTTCAGCCTGCGTACTTGCCTTCGCGTGCCCAGGTGAGTCCACGACCCGCTCACGGTTGTTGGCCACTTACTAGAGGTGGCAAAATTAATCCGGTTTGATATTCCAATTATCTATTTGCTAATTGGGAATATTACAGTCTCCCCTGGCAAAATGTTGCTTGACCCCAAGCAACTGTAGTGATGGGTGCTGCAAGATCTTTTCTCCTTCCCATGTAGCATCCTCATCCGGCAAGTTATTCCACCTTACCAAGAACTCCCGGACCGTTCTATTCCGCAGCTGCTTCTCTCTGACATCAATGATGGCTTCCGACTACAGCACCAAATGCCCTTCGTCATCTGTGGGCGGAAGCTCCTCCGTTACTGTCACCTGTGATCCCAAAGCTTTCTTCAAGCACAACACATGGAAAATGTTATGAATTTTGCTGCCTTGGGGTAGCTCCAACTCATAAGCAACTTGTCCCACTTGGCGTATCACCCGGTAAGGTCCATAAAAGCGGGGCTTGAGCTTTTCCACCCCCTTCCGCTTCAGAGTAGACTGGCGGTATGGCTATAGGCACAGGTAGACCAAATCCCCTACTTCGAACTGCCTCTCCACCCGACCCTTGTCGGCATACAACTTCTACTGATTCTGCACAGTGGCGATATTATCCTTGAGAGCCCGGAGGATGTCCTGACTTTCCTGGATCCAATCCTTGGCTCTCGGAGCCTTGCAGGCACCAAACACAAAATCAAAAAAATACATAGCATGATAGCCATATAGTGCATAAAACGGGGACATTCCGATGGACATGTGATATGTGGTGTTATAAAAATACTCCCCCAGGTGCAGCCACTTCAGCCATGCTCTTTGCTGCCCGCAGACATAATTTCGCAAGTAGCCTTCCAGCCACTTGTTAACACTCTCTGTCTGCCCATCAGTCTGGGGGTGGTAGCTGGTGCTTGGCGTCAACTCCGTCCCCACCAACCGAAAGAGTTCATGCCACAATCCGCCCATGAAGCGGCTGTCCCGGTCACTGACAATGGTCTTGGGAAGACCGTGCAACTTGAAGATGTCTTTGAAAAACAGTTCTGCCACCTGCGCGGTGGTATAGTGTGCGGATATGGCAAAGAAATGTGCGTACTTTGTCAGCCGATCAACGACAACAAATATGCTATCCTTGCCCTGCACTACGGACAATCCTATGATGAAATCCATAGAAATACTTTCCCACTTCCCCTCGGGAATGGAAGAGGCTGCAACAGTCCTGCTGGATGGTTCGTTTCCCCCTTGTTGTGCTGGCAGACTTCACACTCCTTAACATGCTGGAGTACGTCCCCTTTGAGGCCTTTCCATGCGAACCTCTCCCGGATGGTCCTGTAGGTCTTGAAAAACCCCTGATGTCCGGCTAACGGTGAATTATGAGTCACTTGAAGTATTTTATTCTTGAGCTGGGAGCCCACAGTCAGGAAGATCCTGTCTCGGTAATAGATAATCTCATCTATCACCCTGTACTTATCATCCACCACCTGACCATCCAAAATCTCACAAGCGAACTTGTCCTTGGAATACTCCACCAGGAGTTGGGCCCTCCAATCCGCCTCCCAACTCATCGGGGACAATGTAACTGGTCTACGTGAAAGTGCATCAGCTACCACATTGTTTTTCCCCCTAACATACTCGATGTTGAAATCATAAGCCTGAATTTTGCTGATCCACCTTTGCTGCCTCTCCTGAAGCTGCTTCTGCTCCAAAAAGAATTGGAGGCTGTTGTGATCCGTCCTCACCCTGAACCTGCTACCTACTAGGTACTGCCGGAATTTGGCTAACGCGTGCATCATGGCTAGCATCTCCTTGTCGTATATAGGGTAGATCCACTCATGGGGAAGGAGCTTCCGGCTCTCATAGGCTATAGGGTGGCCGTCCTGCATCAAAACTGCGCCGATCCCTTCTCCCGACACATCGCATTCCAAAACGAAAGGCTGTGTGAAATATGGCAGCGCGAGCACTGGGCAGCTGCTCATAACCTCCTTGAGCCTGTCAAAAGCTTGCTGCGCTGTCTCGGACCAACTAAAGGCCCCCTTCTTTGTCAAATCCGTAAGCGGAGCTGCGAGCTGAGAGAAATTCTTGACGAACTTCCGGTAATATGTGCAGATGCCAACAAATCCTCGAAGCTCTGTCACGTTCTTCGGCTCTGGCCAATCTCGGATGGCCTTGATCTTTTCTTCGTGGACCCTCACTCCGTCCACTCCTATGATGTGTCCCAAATACAACATCTCCGTCACCCCAAACTCACACTTGGAGAGCTTGGCATAAAACTGCTGCTCTTCCAAGATATGCAACACGGCTTCAATGTGTTGGAGATGCTCCTCCCACGTCCTGCTATATATCAATATATCATCGAAGAATACTAATACAAACTTCCTCAGGTGGCTGCGGAAGATGTGGTTCATGCAAGATTGAAAGGTGGCGGGGGAATTGGTTAGCCCAAAAGGCATAACCAAGAACTCGAAGTGGCCGTAGTGGCACCTGAAAGCGGTTTTGGGCACGTCCTGCTCCCTCACTCTAATCTGGTGGTACCCGGATCTCAAATTAATCTTCGAAAAGAACTGTGCTCCCCTCAATTCATCCATTAGCTCATCGATCCTGGGTATAGGGTACCGATTCTTCAGGGTCTTTTTGTTCAAAGCCCTGTAATCGATGCACATTCGCAACGTGCCGTCTTTCTTCTTAACTAACACCACGGAGGAAGCAAAAGGGTTGGTGCTCGGTCGGATGTGTCCAAGAGCCAGCAGCTCCTGGATAGCCCGCTCAATCTCGTCCCGATAGGCCTTAGGGTGCCTGTAGGGCGTGGTAATAATGGCCTGGATGCCGTGCTCCAGCTCTATCGTGTGCTCAAACCCCCGATCCGGTGGCCGCCCTGGTGGTATATCTCTGAATACTGCGTCATGCCTGTCGAGGACAGCCTGGATGTCAGGATGAACTGCCTGCCCAGTGGTTCCCGTCTCTGATGCCCAGAGCTCTACCGCCCATTCTATGTTTCCCTTCCGGAAAGTTGCCTCCATCCGGTGAGCTGAAACAACCTGAGGTGGGTAAGTGTGCATCCCACGTATCTTCTCATGCTTCCCTGTCTTCCTATCGTCCCACTCCATTTCCAAGGCCTCCCAATCCGTGGTGACCTTCCCCAGAGTGATCAGCCATTGTACGCCCAAAACGACATTGGTGTCGGGTATGTTGACCACAAAGAAATGGTCAGTCACTGTGTAAGTGCCCATGGTTACTGCCAGCCCCGGGACGTATCGCGCACACTGCATTGACTGATCTCCTGGGACCAATACAGAGAAACCATCGAAACCTTCTGTCAGTATGCCCCTCCGCTCAACCATCTGTGCGTCGATGAAGTTGTGGGTGGCCCCACTGTCCACCAAAACTGAAACTCGTTGCCCACGCACCGTCCCTCGGACGCGCAGCGTTAGATACTTAGGTACTCCTCGCAATGCTGCAAGGGTTCCCCCCATCGGTGCGAAAGCAGCACCTCCCGCTGTCGGTGGTCCATGATCGTGCACGACCTGCCTGTCTCCTACCTCTCCATCCTTGTACTCCTCTTCTTCCCCACTCTCGGAGAAGACTTCTATAAAATGCGCCTTACCGGCAGTGCATCTGTGCCCCGGCGCCCATGGCTCCCGACAGGTGAAGCACAGCTTTTTATTCCTCAATTCCTTCCTGGCGTTGTCATCTAACTGTCCCCCACCCGGGCTCCCCTTGGAGGGCGGGGTCCTCATATCCTTCCCTCTTGGCGGAAAAACCTGCTTTTGGGGGTAAGGTGTTCTTGTCCTAGGCAATGTGTCTTGCAGATCCCGGGTCTTGCCAATAGCGTCCTGAAGTGTGGATGGTCTCGCGGATCTGACCAACCCTCGAAGTGGCTTCGCCAGCCCTTCGATGAACATGAATATCATCCGTGCCACGGATAAATTGGGCACCCTTACTGAAAGCCTCATGAAGTCGGCAATATATGTCTCTGGGCTTCCCGTTTGCTTGAGCCTCGTCAGCTCGACGAAATGTTCTTCCGGATCCTTCCGGTCGAATCTCTCTATCAGTCTTCGGGTGAACTCGGCATATGTGGTCACAGTGGAATGCCCAAGTGTCACCATTCCATGGAACCACCAATTCTGAGCCTCACCATCCAAATGCAGCGTAGCCACCTTGATGGCCTCCGCCTCCGCCATCTGGTTGAGCTGGAGATATATGTCCAGCTTCTCCACCCAGGACCTTGCCGAACTGCTTGTTGAACCATCAAACGTGGGCAAATGATATCGGCTTGCTGAACGCTGGGTGTCTCCATCATGATAATGCCGATGCCCTCTGTAATGGTCACGGGGCCTGTGGTCCCGTTTGAGCTGGACAAAATCTCTAAACAGAAGTGCCTCCCTGAACTCCTGTCCATATGTTTGGTATTCAGCAAAATAATCACCGATGTGGTCAGGCTCTGGTTCCTCCTGTGCTCCTATCCCAGTGTCTTCACTTAGGAAAGTGGGCATAGTAGCACGAGTGGGGGCGTGTGATGCCTGGTGCGGGGTGGTAGCCTGTTCCTGCAAATGGTGGGATGTACCCGACCCCTCACCCACCGGAAAACCCCTCGGGGTTTCACGCCGTCTGGCTTCAACAGCGGTGAACCTCTGCCTCATCATCTCAATCTGTCGCGACAGATCCTGTACGGATTTGAGGAGGGCTTCCCCAAACTGTTTTTCATCGCTATCGTCTGCCATCGTCTCTCTCTCTCTCACACCTATCCCCGACTCCCCCGGTTCTGTGTTCACTACTCGAATAAAATCCCCTTCTCCATAGGTGTTTTCCAACCTACGCTCAATATCTCTGTAGTTCCTTCCTCTGTAGCAGATGTAGGGGTGTCCTTCTGATGACATAGACTCTTCACTCCACAGGCTGAGCCAGAACCATGCTCTGATACCACTGTAATGTTCCTATTTAAGGATATTAAATAAACACAGCAAATGGTACAGCAATGGAATGACTCATAAGCGAACATTCACAGCACATAAAATAATAGGACTACTCATGCACAGACATACGTTAAACAGTGAAAATTTGAGCCATTTTATTATGCTGAGAATTTACATGGAAATACAATACATATGCAGGTGAAAGCACCCGAAACTTGCCCACAGCAAAACAAGAGGGAATTAAAGAAATAACAGGGGCACTGTGGTGCACCGTTCCGTGTACAGGTGACGGGAATGCACTGCCACATGCTGCTGAGATGCTGCGACTGGAAAGGATCCACCCAGGTGCTCTTGATTCTGCTTTAGACCCGAAACCTCCAAAATGGCAATAACACAGAGTTCTCACGAGATGAGCTGCGATCTTCCCACACTGTCTGCGCCGTCACTCTCAACGCGGCTCTATAACAAGCTCCAAACCCGATCCCCTGACGAAACAATGGTAGAACGGCCTCACCTGAGCAGGCACTTGAAGTCCCCCGGGGCTGAGGTTGAGGTCTCCGCTCGGAGACACTCGGCGCACTGAACAGTGCTGCAGACCTGCTAAACAGCCGGCATGCTCAAGTCTTAGCGACCAGATTCAATTTCATAAAATTCAACAGTGACCAAAATGAGGAAGCCATCTCCCCTTTGTACTCGGCCCTCCTCTCGAGCACCGAGCTCCCTCCTTTCCTGCGTAGTCCCCTCGGTCCCCACACTGCCAGCTTCAGCCTGCGTACTTGCCTTCGCGCGCCCAAGTGAGTCCACGACCCGCTCACGGTTGTTGGCCACTTACTAGAGGTGGCAAAATTGATCCGGTTTGATATTCCAATTAGCTATTTGCTAATTGGGAATATTACATTTCTACTGTGGTTAATGTTGTCTTGGGAGCTGGCCTCCCTGTGGAGTCTTCATTATGCTTGGGACTGGTCTCCCAGTGGATTCTGATGTGAAACCAAGATAATCAGCAGGCCTACTGATCACCAGTGGAGTCTTTAATGTTTAGGAACAATGGAGTCGCCAGGCGGAGGGTTTAGGATGATTCTAGGGTACACTGTCCACCACAGTGCTCATCGTCAAAGGTGCGACTTACCGTCAACCTAGCCAGAGTTCTAAGTTTCTGAGGTTGTTTGAAATGAGGAGCACTCAGAATCCCCAGTGGAGTCGCCATTATGTTGGGGTTCCCATGTTTTGGCCAGGTTGACAGAGACCAAAAGATGAGACAACACAGAACCACTTTCGGACCTTAGGATCTAGCCCTCCTAGGTCCAGAGAGGGATCTCTCTATGATTATCAAAGGATATATGCCTTTGAAGTTATAAATTATGATTTTAGGCTAGTTATAGGCTTAAGGTTGTTTATTTGATTGTTTGAGTTTGGTTGTTAAGAATCAGGAAGGAAGGTTTCACCATAAGGCAAGGATGGGTAAAGAAGGAAGCTAGGCAAGAATAGATAACTCAGGGAACATCAAGGCCATTGGGCAATGGAGTCAAGAAAGGATTTACTTATGTTCAATGTGTAAGCTTCAGTTGGGCTAGTCATCTAGAGCAATTTGGATCTCAAAGACTGATTGGTGGGATGGAACACTAAGGGATGAGAATGAAGGATGGAAAATCGTCTGATTCCTTCTATAGATCAGGCCAGAGGTCATTTAACTCCAGGCATGCTTGGACAAAACCATAGGCAACGCCAGGGGTCTTGAAAAGGTTTGTATTGGAAGGGCAGGTTATGAAGAGGCAGCGACAGGCTTTACACCTCCCAATTTTCCTAACCTCTTCAATTAAATCTTAACAAAGACATCCGAACACTGATTCTATTAACTTGCACATCAGAGAGCAGGCAATAATCATCCACTACACTGGTTTAGTTAATTAAAAACAATATTCAGACACACAATGAGCTGAAAACATTAAAGACTGAGAGAGCTGGGATATAAGGTACCTAACAAGGGTAAATATTATATCATGCATTCAGATGTCAGTCAGAAGAACATGAAATGAAATGGAAGTAAACACAAAGATAAGAAAAACATCACCAACTGCTGTAGATCAGGATCCAATGAAAACTGCTTATCATGTTAAACACAACACCAATCAGGTACATCACTGCCAATCAGGTACGTCACTACCCAAAGCTTTTACATTCAGCCTGAATACATCATATTTCTCAGCCTATCATACAACTGTTACACAGGAAACTTGGCTCGGGACAAAAATGCTTGCAATTCACTGATAATCCAACAACAACCATTACAATGATATCCCTCTATGCTTTATAGCAGAAGAGACACAGAGGACCGACTGAGGAGGTAGGTGAATTTTAAATGTTTCATTTAAGCACAATACTGAATGCAGGGCCGAGACCCATTCTGCTTGATGCACTGTACATTTAATCTTTGTCACCTTCCTCGTGAAAGAAAGATCTGCTCTGGATATGATTTGACCCTTTGGGCTGTAGTACTCCAGGTGATTTGAACAAAATGAAAGAACTTGCTGGGAGGTCTACCTCATGGATGTTAGATTTCTTTGAACTATAGCTGGGACGAAAAACTCCTTTAGGGACACGGCGCATAATAAATACTGCATGGAAGACCTGTCCTTTATGGAAAAAAATTCTGCTGATAAGAAAACCTTGATATTACCTCTTATTGATGTTCAGGATCTCTAGAATCGATCCTCGGGGTCTTCAAAATGATGCTTTGCCTCTTTAAACCTCTGTTTTAGGGCTGAAGATCTTCGTTGACGCGCATTAATCCCTCTGCTCTGTATTGAAAATCCTTGCTGCTTCATGACTGCCTCTGTTGAGTTAGCTCGTGCTTTTAATGGCGCCGGCAAGATTTTCGGCGTTTGAACTCTGCTCTCCATTAATGTGAGTCCTAACGGCCCCATTCCTTGACTTTCCTGATGGTACTGGTTCATTGGATTTGATCCTGACTGCGCCGCTAACCATTAAGGCAGTACACTGAACAGAGGCGGTCCTTTTCCTCTAGAAACTCTGCAACACGGCCAATCTGTGAAGAAACAGTGGACGGAGCAACGGACGCAGGGTGAGCTGAATGGTGGTGCGGCGGTGGCGGAAGCAAAGTTATTATGTAAACGAATGATGAAAATGCGGTGAAGTGGTGGAATGCGCGAATAACAGGGTTTGGTATGATCATGCAGCGTGGACCGTTGGATCCTAGCTCGGAGACGAAGATCAACGGTGGAGATTGATCTGGTGTAACCATATATGGAACTAACAAAAACAAACAAAACACATGAAATGCGATGGGGACGAATGAAAGAGTGGGACCCAGTGGAGGCGGAGGGCGATTATATCCTGACCGTTAGCTTGGAGAAGGATGAACAGCCCAGATGTAATCGGGGGGGAGGCGGAAGCAGTTGCAATTAATGCTGGACCGTTGATCTGCGGAGAAAAGGACGGTCCAGATTGAATCGAAAGACAGAGAGAGGACTCGCGATCAGCGGAAAAGGGAAGAGCAATGGCCGTTGGATCATGTAATAGACGAACGGCCAGGATTAAATCGGAGCGTCGCAATCGGGAGGTGCACAATGAGTGTTGCGATTGCGATCGGACGGGGGAAGCGATTAAGCGCTGGCCGTCGATCTGGAGGAGGAACGGACGGCTATGATTTAATCGGAGGACAGAGAGAAGAACCTGTGATTGACGATCGGAGGTCGGGATGCGATTGAGCACTGACCTTCCGATCAACTGACAGATTAACGGTGGGGACAACAATTGGAGGGGTAGGTGCGATGGAGCGATGACCGTTGGATCGCGGGGAGATCAACGGCTACGATGCAATCGGGGAATCGCAATCGGGGCGGCACAACTGGGGTTTGCGATTGCGATCGGGTATGGGCTTACGATTGAGCGCTGGCCGTTGATCTGCGGGACAGATCGACCGTCGGGATTGAATCGACAGACAGCAGGGAAGGCTTGTGATCGAAAGCTGCGATGACCGTCAGATCTGTGAGAGAATGGGCGGTCAGGATTAAATCGGAGCATCGCAATCGGGAGGTGCACAATGAGTGTTGCAATTGCGATCGGACGGGGGTTGCGATTGAGCGAAGACCGTTGGATCTGGTGATGGATTGACGGTGCGGAACAGATCGGCTGACTTACATTATAACAAATCGCATCGGGGCTGTTTTGATATTACAAAGGAAATTGTCCATCCGCCCGATCTTCCGATTGGGATTAGCGCTTGGGACTTAAGCGCTTGGTCCCAGCGCCAGGGCATGTGTGGGAAGTGGTTAAGGGGCCAGCGGAAAAAGGGGCTAGGCCTATGACAAGGTCGGAATATGGGTTTTTTGCCCATTTTAATGGGTTTTAAGGGGTTTAAGGGAAACGATAGAGGAAGAAAAGGGGAGAAAGGTTAAACAAAGGGTAAGGGTATAATTTCTAAGGGGATTTGGAGGGGATTTGGAGGGTAAATGGGGAAAGAAGGGGGAATAAAGGGGAGAGAAAACAAGGGCTTTGGGGAATGAAATACGAGGGAAAAAGGGGGCCTTTGGGCATTTCTTCATAGCAGAGAGGCTTTTGAAAGGGGAATCAACAGAAGGGATATATTCAAAGGCTAAAAGGCACAGGGAGGCTTCAAGGAGACTGTGTTTTCATCAGAAACGCATTCCTTGAAGACTCAACAACAATTTAGCCCCCTATTTGCTTGTCAAAATTTCATAGGGGGGCTAACAGGACAAAAAGATTTAATTCCCTATGCCATCTATTATACCAGTAAAAATTTGACTCCTGCAGAGTTAAACTATACTGTAACTGAAAAAGAGTTTTTAGCTGTTGTTCATGCCATAAACAAATTTAGACACTAATGAGCTATGAAACTTTTGTTCTATGATCATTACGCAATTAGATACTTAATGAACAATCCAATCACTAATGGCAGAGTTATAAGATGGATTCATTACTATTCTTGCAAGAATTCAACATTACTATTCTAGATAGGCACGGAAAACAAAACACGGTGGGTGATTTCCTATCTAGAATCCAAAATATCAAAGATGACACTCTAGGTTGAAGATCAATTTCACGATGAATGTCTTTTTGCAATCTCTACTCAAACTCCATAGTTTCTTGATATTGCCAATTATTTAGTTTTCGGGGAAAATTTCCTTCAATTATGAATGCAAGGGATAAAAGAAAAATCATTAATGATAGTGCAAGACATTCATGGGTCGCTAATGAGTTGTACAAAACGAGTCCAGTTTTATCATTAGAAGGTGTGTTCGTGAAGATGAGATGCTGAGATTCTCGAAGGCATGTCATGATGAACCTTGTGGCGGACACTTTGCGGATAAGAAGACGACCTATAAGATCACTTAATTTAGGATATTATTATTGTCTTTGTTTAAAGATGCAAAGGATTATGTCCAAAAGGTGTGACGATTTAGCAAGGTATGGAAACCTTCTCCCCTTCGGGTGAGATGCCATTACAACCTCGGTACACATTGAACCTTTTTGAAAAATGGGCCTTAGTTTTTGTAGGACCTATTAGTCCTCCATCAAGACAAAAGAAATACATATTAGTTTGCCTTTGATTATGTTACTAAATGGTGACTAAACCATTACTTGTTGCTAATGAATCATGCGTAGTTAATTTTCTTTTTTGAGATCCTTTTTACTCGTTTTGGTGTCCCAAGGGAATTGTTACGGATCAGGGAGCTCAATTTACATCAAGGCTAGTGGGCAATTAGGAGAAGTACCAAAATCAGGACATAGAAAAACAACTCCTTATCATCCACAAGCAAATGGTCAAGTGGAATCTGCTAACAAAGTCATTGAAGGAATCCTAACAAAATTTGTTCATTTACATAGAAGAGATTGGGTAGATAGGCTTCGTGAAGCCTTGTGGGCCTATAGAACTACATGGAAAGGCCATACTCCTTATGAGCTTGTTTATGGAAAGCAAGTTTTGTTTCCCATAGAGTTTAATCCAAACCTTCAAAGATGCAGTTCAGCTAGGACTTGATCTAACGGAGGCACGAAAAGCATGGTAAAGACAGGTGTCAATTGGATGAGATCGGACAAGATGGAGTTCGGAAGACAAGTCTAGTCCAGCAGGCGAGGCTAGATGGCATGACAAATACATCAAGGAGAAGAAATTCAAGGTGACTGGGCTCTCTTGTTTGATTCAAAATTCAAGGATTTCCGAGGAAATTTTAGACACATTGGCTTGGGCCATATGAAATTGTTGAATTTTTATAATGGGGCGGTAAAAAATCAGAACTATAGATGAAAGAGAAAAGGAGTCCCCTTTTCTTTGAATGTTTATAGGCGAAGCTATACCACAAGCCACTCTCAAGAGAAGAATTTGTCAAGAAGGTTCCAGAAAGCAATGATAGATTAGTAAGAAGAAGAAGTCTCTCTTCTTCATCAACTTGATTAAATTTTACGAAGCATTTCTCTTGTGAAAAAAAAGAAAAAAAGGTATAAACATGAAAAACCAATCATTGATTGGCATGTTTATACAGTATGAGGTGAAAAATCGAGTCTCTCTTTGACATATAACTTTTCCCATTTTTGTTTTACAAGCGAGTGATACAAAAAATCATAAGTTCGGATCCATAGTGCTTATGGTCACTCTTATTCATTTCACTCCATTCATACTTCATCCATACTCCATCTCATCCATCATTCATATTTCACTCCATTCCACATTTCATTCATCTCATTCATCCTCCATCCATTTCATTTTCATGTCAAAATACAAAATTTGATGTCTTTGTATTTATGAATAAATATGTCTTGGTTCTTGATGGGTTCTTATGTTCTTTCACTCCATTTTATAAACTTAATCCATTCCATTTCATCATCCACTTCATACATATCATAATCCATCATCATATTCTGTTAATATCTTAACATTACTGTATTCCCAAAAACACTCCATTTTTGAGTTAAAATGCTCTACGGGAACATTCTGCGGCTGGGTAGACATTCTACGGTGATGGTACCTTACTAAGCCAGACGACCTTTGCTTGACTACAAACCACAAGAAGGCATCAATCAGCGAGACATTAGGATTGCAACAAAAGTGACCAGGTGTATCCATGAATCAAAAGCATCTAAAAGAAAAATTATGAAGACTCTTCCAAAGGTGAACAAGAAGACAAAGACTACAAAAATCAAATGAAAAGTAATTGTCGTTTAAATTATAATGGCATTTCATAAAATTTTAACATAGTTTTAGTTACGGATTGTTCGAAAAGGTTGTTTTAATTATTTTTATTGATCAAGACCAATAAACCCTCCACGAGACTTTGGATTAAAATCTCCCATTTCAAATTTCATGCCGATATCATTAAGCGGTTAAAATGGTCGAGGTATTTGGATTCTTTCGTCTCTTAACCAAATCATTCAATGATGATTCTCTTCTTCATTGTAAAAATCTCTGTCGTCTCTTCAATCATTAATTCATTTCCTCACCTCACTCCCACTACTTCATTAAGTGACCATATGCCATCATTCTGTAGCCGGCATTTCATGGTAGACGAGAGATATTCTTATCCGTAGAGCCAAAGGATATCGGTTTGAATAGCATTGAGCATTGTAAACACGGAAGCGGGAAAAAGGAGTAAATTCGGAGGTATAGCGAGCGTGAGAATTTGAAGCCATTTGATTAATTGGGTAGACAAAGAGAAGTATCCTTGTAGGCGGAGATAGAGAGCTGTTATCTAACACGGCAACGGAGAGGTATAGCGAGTATGGAGTTTGAAGTTTTTGTCACTAGAAGACGAAGTGTTGCGGTGTTGAATTAGAAACCATTTTTACGAGAGCCGAGAGGTATTGCGGTGGAGAAGTTGAAGCCGGTTAATGTCCTTGTCAAAAGCAGTCTCTCGAGTCCAAAGTTCAATTGTCAAGCAGAGAGGCATATCAGCGAAGTTTTGAAGCTGTTACTTACTATCAATCAAAGGTATGTCATTCCAAAGTTTGAAACCATTTCATTTAGAACTTGAAGCCATTTCAATTCGAAGGTGAAATTCATTGTTTTTGTGGGTAGAAGAGTGTTAATTTGAACATTGAAGAAGCAATCATGGGTTTCATTGTAAGGACTGAACCGGAAATTGGGTTCAAAATATTTAGAAGGCTACCCTCAATGCAAAGAAATGTTACAACGAATAGGATGGCTTCAATTTTTTGGAGAAATTTAATGGCTTCCACAAGGAAGTAACTAAAACATTTATGAAGATCATTTCAAGGAGCCAGAAGTTGAAGTGGGAGATGTCAAATTCCGCATCCTTTGAAGTTTTCATTGCGGAGGCTACGGTTGCTCGGAAATTTGGAGAGAGATGGTTCCAAAAAATAGAGAATTCCTGATGACTCCTGGAAACAAATTTTAAAATCACCGGTATGGATGTTACGTATTTAAGAAAGGAATTCCCGATTCTTGCCATTGAAAAATAAATGGAGAGGAAACATACTACTTCTTACGCAAAAATTTATTACATGTGAGGGTATATGGAACATTTTATGTCTACCACATTAGGCTGATAATGCATTTTACGGGGAGAAGACTTAAACCTACCACATATTTCTTACTTCAAATTCGAAGAAGATGGCTTCACAATGTTCAAAGAAGGGTTCAATTTTTAGAACAACCCTATATCATCATGGTTTGGTCAAAATTTTGATTGTGAACATAATCTAGCTAAAACAAATGATACATGGGACGATTTCTTGATAAGAAATCATTTTGAAGAAGTCAAGTGCCCTCCAGGAACCACGGCCTACAAAGAGAAGTAGGAAATGGAGGGCCTCAAAAGTTGAAATTGACAAAGCAGGTCAAGAGAAGCGGTGAGGAAATCATTTTTAGAGAAGTTGACCCAAATCAAGAGGCAACTTAAGAAAGAGAAGGTAATTAAGAAATACGCACGAGAGAAAGGAGGATCCTCTCGGCCAAGGAAAGCCACGAGACTAAAGGGAAAACTAAAAGAAACTCAAATCAAACAAAAACGGGGGTGATTGATATAGAAGATGAGGAAAACTCCATGGAAGAAGATATTGAAGGGATTTTTATGAAGGAACCCTACAGAAATTGACTGCAACTCAACAGGAAATTTATGACTATGTGGAAACTTTGGAGAGGAGAGCTTCGGAAACGGAGAGAGAGAACCCCGGAGTCCTCCTTTATACCGAAATAGATATATTAAGAAGGGATAGGTATGAGTTGGAATTCTTGAATAGACACTCAAAAATGAGAATGAAATTCTCAAGGATCAAGTCAAGCTCAAGCGAGTATGAACTCAACCTTATCTGCATATAGACAAGTGGAGAAGACCAATGAGAAGTTGAAGACAAGGAACAAAAAGCTAATCGGGCACTCACTGCCCTAAGGTTCAAACTTGTTATCGGAAAACCCGGAAGATCTCTAGCTTCTAGAAAAAGGAGAAGGAGAGGATTAGATGTCCTTGCGAAGCCTCTCTGAGTTCATAGGATAATTTGCATGAGGACATGCAAAGAGAGACGACGATTGGGGGTATGTTGAGCCTCAAAATTGTGCTTTCTTTCATTCCATTTCCTCATTTCCTTTGTCCATTGCCATCCTAGACCCGATTGATCAATGAATATAGTTAAAATTACTTCTAGAATGATTTACATAGTGACTTGCTAAGTTTTGTGATTTTTTCCATTGTAAAGAATTTTGACCGGAACTAGGCTGCGGAATGCGGACATTAAGTAGCTAACCGGTGATTAAGTGCCTTCACGTTTGGTATGTTCCGGAGCAACTCAAGCCGCATATGGGCATAATCCACATCATGTCTACATGGTTCGTTGCTCATCATGGAGGAAGAAATGAATTCTGTGTGCGGTTTTGGAACGTGGGAACACATTTAGGAAAACGGACTTCTATTAGGACTGTCTCGGTCCGGATGTCTTTCACTCTCCACGCGGCCACTTCAAGAGTCCTAATGTCGATTCCGATAAGGAAAAGACGGTGTTCTTTGAATTGTTTGCAAGTCTTGTTATGAGCATTTTCTTTATAAACACTTGGGAAACCGAGAGAAATTTATGTTAGATTTTATGTTAGATTTGATGCTAGATTTTGTTTAGACTACGCTGCTACATTTCGAAGACGCGAGTGTTATGTTCAAGTTCTTTCATCTTTAATGAAGCGGTGTTGTTGTGAAGGCGTTGATTTAATTTGGGTTGAATTCGTCGGAGTGGTAGAGGAGCCCCTACCTCTTGCACGGATTTATTTTACGTAAAATTAGATAAGTCTTCTAGGCGCCTTTACGTTTTGAATTTGAATTAATAGTTGTTTAATTAACTGTTGTAGTTGTACTCATTCTAACTCTTCCACAAAGAAGAAGCTCTTCCAAAAGACTATAATGATGAATGGGAAATGACTATAGTATTGTAGAATTAGGAGTTGAATTCATATTTGTTTTTAATTGGCCTCTGTGAGTTATATTCATTCTAACTCTTCCCCTGAAAAGAGAATTCTTCTTCCAAAAGATTATAATGATGAATGGAGAAAATGGCCATAGTATTGTCAAGTTTGGTTGTAATTTTTTGTTGTTCACTATCACGATTTCACTTGTTCTAATCACTCTTCCACAAGAAGAAGCTCTTCCAAGAAATCCTTAAAGTTTGAACATGACCGTGATAATGAATGTGATTTAGTTGTGTGTTTGCACTAAGTATCATCTCTTGTTCTTGCTCTTAAACGCTTGCCAAAAACATCATAATGACGAGTAGGATATGGATATGATATCTTAGTTTTTCATTGCTTTCAGTCTTTTTTGCTTGCATTTGCATTCAATTACCACAGTCAAATTGTTCTAAGATCTCTTCCAAAAGAAGGAACTCTTCCAAAATATCACTAATGATGGACAAACAAATTGTGTAATTTCATAGAATAATGCAGCATTAGCATAGTTAGGATACTCCGGAAGTTTAATTGCACTTAACTCATGTTCAGTTACTTTGTTTTGAAGTTTGATGATGAATTGTAGTTCGAAGCATTGTGTTCTAGATTAATTGGCATCTTAAGTTCATTCTTAGATTAACTCATTGCTTGCACTTCACATTCGATTTTCATCCACTACACAATAGATTACTTCGGTTGTTAAGATTAACAAGACGACCTTCATTATTTACAAACATCTTCTAGTTCTAAAATCTACAATTGATCCATTGCCATATGAACGAAGACAACATCACTATAAGGCACAGTATCTACTGCAATGTCCTTATCATTTCATAAACGGAAGCTCTCCTCAAAAGACTATTTTGAAAAGAAATCAATAACTTTTGAGTAAGGTTTCGAGACATTCAATTGAATTGCGAGAATAGAGATAGGAACTAGTTCTAGAACGAGAAGATCTTATGATGATAACAATGTTTTCCTCTAAATATGTTTCAAATCTCTAATCAAGGACAAAAATGTTGCATCATTGTAAGTTAGTTGTTTAAGCTGATTAGTTAGAGGATTTGCGTACTTAGTGATCATTTCTCAAGGTTTAGTTTTGTGTTTTGAATCAGTTGCTTAAAATTCATTATCAAGCTTTGCTTTTGTAGCCATAGTTTAGATTTGATCACCTTCGGTGTTTCCAATTGCATTTGTCATTTATTATCCATCAATTAGGCTTAACTACTGTTTTTAATCACAAACTCCTTTCATTAGCTTTCTAGGCATTTTCCCTTGTAAACATAAAACCACCAAAAAGACCAAAAACATCATAAATCATCACAAAAAAGACCAAAAAAATCACAAAACACTACATACAACGCATTAGGGAACAAGCACCTAGGTACATACGGTACTTCACTTAAATGGGTTTACAAACCCTGGTTGACAATTAAATGAGCTCGGTTTAGGAGACCAGTTGGACAAACACAATGCCCAAATTCTTATCGGAAAAATACATTAGTGGGTAAATAGAGATCTCGGTCACCATATTCAATTTGTAACTGACCCCTAGTTGATTTTCCATGTAAATAAATTAAGACTAAGGTCATGGGACATGTATTCTAAGCTAAATTGTGGGAAAGAATTGTGGGTATCACATGTGATTAATAATAGTTATTGAAATTGGCAAAGGCATTGAAAAAGGCAAAGAGGAAATAATTGGCATTTAATTATCGAGATAAAGGAAACTATGATAAAGTGAAGGTGAAGTGACACATATTTGTATGTAAGGGAAATTATGAAAAATGAAGGAAAATGAAGAAACCATTGACATCAATAATAAAAAGGCATCAAAGGATTGGTTTAAAAATTTTGTTAGTTTTAGTTTTTGATAGTTTTGAGTTGAGCTCTTCTTTCATTCTCTTATTCTCTCATACTCTTGCACACTTAGATAATTTCTTGGAGAATTCTTGGAGCACTCTAGCATTCATTTGGATTAGAGAAAGCCCGATGAAAGAAATGGAGCATATGGGAAAACAATTTTCGGTGGCTACAATAAGGTTACTTTGCGAGGGTAATAGGTTGCATATGTGTGATTTTCTTGCTGATGTTTTGGATGCATGGTATATGCATGTGGTTCCTTTGTTATGTGTTTCCATTGACATGGATATTTTCCTAGATTGAAAGTTGTTTTATCCTTTCTTTCCATTTCTGGATAGCCATGGTGTTTTGGGTTTCCCACATTTTTTCATGATTGGTGCCACGGAGTTCTCTTTCGATATGGGTTGGAACAAATGCCTTGGAGCCACGGAACAACTTGGGTTGAGTTACTAGTTCTGAAGCCTCAGTTGAACAAATTCTCTAGAGCCTTGTAGGTTTAGTTAGTAGTCCCTAGAGGCTATTTGGTTGGAACAAACACTCTAGATATGTCAGACTGGTTTTTGGTTTGGGTTACTAGTTCTTAGATCCTTAGAAAACTTGCGTAGAGATAAATATAGTTGATGTTAATGATTTATGGACTGTATGGGTGAGATATTGTGCTTGAGGGTTGAGGCAATGTGGCCTATGGTAGCCACTGGTTGGTTTTATTTTTTAACCATATCATCCCATTCCTTCTGGGAACATGGTGCACATGTGATTGGATGAAAGAGAGATTTGGTTTAGCCCAATCTATGATCGGGTGGTACATTAGGCTCCTGACTTGGTTGCCATTTTCATATGTTAATATGAGTTATTTTTCTATTATGATCTCTGAGAACCATGTACTATTTTTTATGTTGATATTATGGTTGATTTATTAGGGTCTATTACGGTTATATGTTGGTTATATATTTGGTTATAAGATGTGCTCTATCCATGGCTCTTCTTCATAATTTATTAGGTATAGATGGCTGATGAATGCATGGACTATAGAAACATTATTGAAACTAGCTAGAGAGGGATTGGAGCCTTATTGGTGATTATAAGATGAATTCATGATATATTATGGAATGTACATTTGTGACCTATACCTCTCATGTTTACCTTATGTTTGATGAAATCTTTGTTGTGTAATAGGTATGTCCTGGTTAAGATGTTAACCAATATTGAATAATTGAATTATTTTCCTCTTAATCATGGTTATGGAAAGTTACAAGCAATTTTGGGCAATGAATTAGAGAGCTTCTTGAAAAATTGGCATAGATCTCATGGCCACATGTAACTAGCAACTGAGTTTTTTGGGCTATATGCATGCAATCAAGCTTGTGGGTGCGGTTGGAGCCTAATAACGACACTCATAAAATTCAGGGTGTGTGTGGTTAGGGTGTAGATCATGTGAAAAATAGTTCTATCTTGGGTATTTTTTGAAATGAGGTGCTTTGTAGGCTCCCGAGTGGTGTATTCACACGAGGGATGGATTTAAGTTGTTAGTTATTCGACCCCACTTCCATACTGTAACTTGGAGTTGGTTCATATCATAGTGAGAGCTTGTAAAAGTGGGTAAATGTGGGAGAGGGAGTGGTTATAGGTTGGTATTAGATATTCTAGGTTCAAATACATGGATTGGATGGGATAGATGTTATTGTTATGAAATGATGTTAGTTGTTAATGTGCATGCATTGTAGGTATTGTGGTTATCATGTATAGTATTTCATACATGCTTCATGGTGGTAATTATTATGAGTTTGTGTCATCATGATGATGTTGGTGTTATGATGTTGAGATGTTGATGTTATATATATATATATATATATATATATATATATATATATATATATATATATATATATATATATATATATATATATATATATATATATATATATATATATATATATATATCGTGCTAATCTAGATTGATTTTGTAGATGAGATATCCTCTACGAGAAACATAAGGTATGATTTTGATTATATATCTATTTGTTTAATCTAACATGACATGTTTTGGAGATAGAAGATCAAATAGGATGAAAATAATGGTGGATTACAATTCATGACTCTCCTTACTAAACAATTAAGTGACAAGGAGATGAGTATTCTCTTAATATAGAATATACATTGAGAAGTTTGAAAGGAAAAGATCATAAGTTGCAAGGAAAATAATAGTAGGTTGATTGATGCACGAAAGAAAGTTTTCCGAGTTCGGGAAAATCAGCGAGTTTTAATATAGTCATCCTTAGGATCATACCATCCCAGCAAAATCAGAACGATGAAGGATCAATTGGATATGAGAGGAAAATATTAATGGGACATACGGTGACGGGTCTCGATCATGATAAAGGTTAGATAAATATGAAAAAGTTAGAGTTGACGGATCTTTGGATACACACGATGGCGGATGTTTATTTATTTACTCCTATTCTAGTTCTTGTTTTAGAATGTATACATCATCATTATAGCCAACATCCTTATAGGGAGAAGGGAGAAATAGTATTTTCCGGAAAGAGGTCAAGAAATCCAAGCTTCCTACTTTTTATGGGGATGCGAAGAAATCATGAAGACATACACATGGATAATTAGGATGAAGTTATTTAGATTTCATGATTATTTAGATGATATGAAATCCAATACAATTATCTTTGATCTCCTTGGAAAAATTATATATACGGTGGGAAAATGTGAAGCGTGTTAGAGGCATCGGGGTACGGAGGCTAAGTTGACATAGGTTAAAAAGACTCTTCGGGGAAAAAGTGCTTGTCGAGAGATATTTATTAGCAAATCAATTAATTCTATGATTTTAATATGGGTTTGATGACTATCAAAGTGTATGACTTAGTTGTTGGATTGTGAGGTATGTGAATGCCTTAAGGATGAGAAGATAAAGGTCAAGTTCATCATTGGATATTGAAGTAGAGAATTTTATGATTAGTCTAAGCATAATTTTGAGCCTAAACGGGATTGGAAAGGTAAAGATAAGTCTAAAAGAAAAGTGGGCTAAGAAGCGAGAAGGCCTCAAGATGCGGGTGATAAGAAAAATGTATCACCTTATAAGAAGTTTAATACAATTGACGAGAGGACGGGGGTCTCCAACTAAGTAGGAGAATAAAGGTGATGGAAGGAAGCCGCACAAGTGTTGGGACTTGTGGTGAGCATCACAGAAGAGATTTTCTATCACACAACGGTGGCCAGGACCTCATACTTATAGTGCTTGGGAGGCCGTTGACAATTGGATATCTTGGGTAGAGTATTCCTCAAATTTATGCAATAGTGGACCAATGGCTTGGGTTGATCATTTTCCATCCACTATCGAGATGGAAGGTAAGATTCATGATCAAGTTGTTTATATTTGATTTACCCTAGATATAATTATAGTTATTTAAAGTCTTGACTTGGTGGATAAGTGTTCTTGAATAAAGAATTTCTCTGAATATTAGTTGGTGCGGTTGGCTATAAGGACCAAGAGAAGAGTTCATCATTTGGTGATATATGGTGTGAGATTTGAATGGTATGAATGTTGTTAGCAAAATTCTTTGATAATTCATGGAGTCCATTTCATATTTTTTATTTTTTAGGATTAAACTTTGAAAAAATTTATGGTCGCTATCGGGAAATTCCGGAAGGCACCAATTTTAGCCTTTTCGTAAAATGCAACATATTCCTGTTTCTATATTTTTTATTTTTTATTAAGTGCTACCAAAAATTCCAGAAGCATACTTTGTTTTATAGCGAAAAATGGCATCCTCTTTTGTCACGCCAGAAGTATTTATAGTGTAAATATGCTTCAAATATTTTAAATATTTTTCTCATGATAGTTGTCATGTTACGGTCGATCCTAGTTGAAAGTCCAAGTCATGGTATACGTTAATTCCTATGTATCACTTTGCATTAATGCATATGATTAATACCGTCACACTGTCAACCCAGGTCATTTAGACATATGTCGATGTACATGTTTTTACGAATGGAGGAGATTGTGGTCATTAAGGTTAACACCATAAACATTTAGGTTGGTTGCACAATAGTGTTTCCAGAGAAATTTTAATCCAAATATCGGCAAGACGGCGGAGGTGACCCCTTAGTCATAGATCCACTTATCTTAATCGATCTAGAGCTCTCCATACGAAAATACGTAGACAACCCGAAGGTAAGGACTGATTATCACATGGTGAAAATCACGATGAAGAATATTTTCCATAATGAAGGTTTATTTGCATGGGGTGATGAACCATGTTTTGTTTTTAAAACAAAAAAAGAAGGAGCACTATCATTTGAGATTTTTGATGTTGGAGATCAAATTTCTTAGAGTCATAGTTTGAGGAGGAGTATGCATTCTAGATAAGGGTTTCAAAGAAAGAACTGAAAACACTTCTAGGGTGAAACTCCTCCAACTATGCCACCTATCTATTTCAAGAACGGAAGTCATTAATTTTGAAGATGAATAAAAACGGTGGAAAAATAAATCGAATTGAGCCACATGGTGGAAACCTAGTGGATGAAAAATAAAAGGGTAAGAAGCTTGTTTATCCAATCGGGTTGGTATTATCCGTGCACCAAGTTAGGAGTAGCTCAATAATTTACTAACTCATTTAATGGACGGGAAACCATTGTTGATGACCTTACCCTTGCAGTTTAAAGAATCCATTCTTGAAATACTAACCTTCCATAGGAGAGAATTAGTTTAAAACATATTATTATCATAAGAGGGAACCTCGATAGTTTCCTCAGGATGCATAGAGATCCAAATTGGGCCAAGGAATTCCAGCGTCTATCTTAATAATGACTCGGTTGAAGCTGTTAATTTTATCAAGATATACCAAACTTGTGAAATGAGGTATACATTTTTGTACCTCTATCACATGAGGTTTATTTTTCATGTTGCAACTATGAAGAAAATTAAACTTCCATATTTCTGGTTGAAAATCTGACAAAGATATCGGAGAAAGGGTTCAAACTCACTCTGGAAGTTTTCGGATTATAGCTTATATCATCAAGATTTAATCAAATTTCTAGTTGAAGAGGAATTAGGAAAGAGAAATCAAATTCAGGATCATTTTTTGTTTTACAAAATCCAACTTGCACCTTCACCTCCGGTTCACAACCACACCATATTTTCTGCAAAAAAATAAGAAAAAAAGAAAGGAAAAATATATATATATATATATATAGAGCCATATAGACAAGAAAAGAAAAAATTTACTGAGGTTAAATTTGAGAAAGTTGAAGAAATAGCTTCTCAACAAGTAAACCCAAATATGTAAATGAACACTTTGTTCCTCCTTTTCCTAACGTACGAACGAAGAGGAGGCTACAGCGCGGATAAATCAAAATTGTAGGCGCTGCAAGGAAATTCGGGGAACCACATGTTAAGCAGAATGTGAAAGAGTATCAGCCCACACAGTCGGATGAATAACTCTCAAAGGATGTTGGATATGACATCAACGGAGGTAAAAGGGTAGAAAAGCCAAACCCTATTATTGGTACCGAAAGAGGCATACCGGAAGACAACAACAAGTTTAGGCATAAGTCCAAGTCTCTACGTCCAACCCCAATGATAGAGGTCATTTCATATTGAAGGTAAACTTTGAAGGGTCAAAGACAAAGCAATCCATGACAAAACCCCTTCGGAAGGAAACACTCGAGCCCTCAAAGAAGAAAAATACAAAAAGAAGGTTCTAAGGAGGAGAAATCCTTGTCAAGGAAAGCGACAACAAGAGAAATCAGATCTAGATCATATGCTAACAACAAAATAGACTTGAATCTGACTTTTTAGCTGCAACACATAGAAGGAAGGTAAAGGTTATTGATACAAGTACCTTTTTGCTTATTAGTCACAATTTTGAACATACGACTTAGATGTCAAGGAATATAAGTCTCGACAAGATTTTCGACATTTTACGTATTTTTGAAAAACAAACATAGTGCTATAGAAATTAGGCGCATTCCGGTTTTACGCGATTCTGGGGTTTTTTCTTGAAATTTTCGGTAGCACCTATTTCGTGAATTTTGACACTGTGCGACAACTTTTCCGAGCTGGTTAAGGATGGATAAGAAACCATAACCAAATGGATATAACAATTGATGGTGAAAGCTAGTTATGAGGTTGTTGAAGGGTCTTATCAAATGGAGCTACATAGTTATTTAAAGACCCAAGACACAAGGAGATAAATCAGCGAGGAAAAGAGGGCGACTCATGAAAACACACTCAACATTTTAGCCTAGATTTCTTCTCTTACTATTTCTCCATCTATCCTTTCGGTTAGATTTTGATGGGATATGCATTGCTTGTAATGTCTTTTGACATCTATGTAATTTTAGGAGTAATGTTTCCCTCTTTTTATAATATATGGAGTTGGTGCCTTTCTTGCTATATATACCACTTGTAAATACCATTTCCGGAGTTGGATGTTGGTCTGCACAGATTGAATATAATAAAAATCCTTTTCTACTTCATGTTGGAGGATTTTGTAACTCAGGAATATCTAATGTGTGGTGTGTCTCTTTTCTTTGTTAATTTATTCTAAACATGAATTGCGAGAAACTAGTAAGGTGTGGTGAAAACTATTAAAAGATTTAATAGTAAATTATCTACTTTTAGTTTTCTACAAACTATATGTGTGTCATAGAACATGTTAGTGAAAAAAATCATAAAGGATTTGTGGAATAATTTATACATGCAACTTGTTTTTTGAATATTGTTTACTTTGCACAAATAGAGTTTGTGTAAAGAACATCATCATAGTTGTGTGACTGATTTAGTATAGGAATATTTCCTAGAATAGGTAAAAGCGGCTATCCATCTTCTTTCATTTGTACACTCTTCTCCCTATACTATCAATTTAACCACAAAATGTATACTTGCACAACTTTCCAAATGCATGCAAGTCTTAAAGAATATAAAAATCATTTCAAAAATATTTGAGAAGCCATCCCACCACTCAAAAAACCCCTTTAAAATTTGAAATGAAGTATTGTGTGCAGGCCTCCTTATGCCGGTCAAGGAGTGACTCCTTGCACTAACACCTACATCGACACATCTAAATGTGCTTCCTTTGGGTGCATATAGTATGCTTTTGGGCATGAATTGGTTTGTTCATTTCACAAGAATAAAGTGGACTACTTTGACTTTCAAGGATATTAAGCGCTTGTATGATAATGGGGAAAGGAAAATATTGTAAGGTAAGAAGAAGGCTACATCGGTGAGAATGTTTACAACCATGCGGGAAAAGCACGATTCTTTGGAAAGGATGTATATTGTTTGTAGTTCATATTTCTAGTGAAAAAGGGAAGGATGTTGAGGATGATGAAGTCCCTAAGAGGTATCCTATTTATAGTAGTTTCGGGATGTGTTTCCTACATATATTTTAGATTTTCCTTCTCATAGGGAAGTGGAATTTTATAATCGATTGATGTTGGGAGAAACACCATCATCTAAGGCACCATATAGGATGAGTACTACGGAAGTTGGTGGAATTGAGTTGCATCTTAAATAAATTCTTGATAAGGGATACAAGGCCAAGTTTATCACCTTGGGGTGCATCGATAGTTTTTCATAGAGAAGAAGGATGATACTCTCGGATTTTCCATTGATTACAACGAGTTGAATAAGGTAGCTATCAAAACGGTATCCATTGTCACGAATTGATGATTTTTTTGACAGCGAAAGGAGAATTAGTTCTCTCCAAGATTGATTTGAGATCAGGATATCATCAAGTTCACATTAAACAAATATATTTACAAGGCCACATTTCATACGAGTTTGATGAAACTATTTCTTTACTTAGTCTTTGCTACAGAATCTTGTATTACTACGGAAGCCTTGTATTGATACATGATGTGTTATGAGAACCTTTTGAGGGTGAAGATGGTGTCTTGGGGGAAATATAAGATGAGTGGAGGTAGGAGGGAGTGAATGAAGGTTGGGAAAGCCTCTAGCCAAGACTAGGACCTCTCATAGGTACGTAACGCAAGGTGGATGCCCATGGTGTCCTTAATTTCTAAAAAAAGGTGACTTTGGAAACCATGCAGGAGAAGTATGAAGGGTAAAGGAGAAGATGGAGAAGTCCAAGTGGAGATGAAAATGTGACCAGCCACAAACATATCAACACAATCCCACAACTAGCCAAATGCATGCATCAAATGATAAATAAGACATTGAAGTAAAGTGTCATGGAAAAGATAAGGCTGAATTTGAATAACATCTATTATATTTCACAAAAATACTTTGATCACTAAAATAACTCCTAAGTTGCGAGAAAGTAATCATGCAAAAGGATAAATAAAATCTATTTATTTTCCAAGAAATCATAAACAAGTAATTTTGTCTGAGATTGTAAATCTTTCCAACCATTCTCCCACAAGAGGGTGATAGGAAAACCACAATCACAAATTTTTATATCTTCTTTATCCTAACTGCAATAAGAGAAATACATAAAATGAACGGAAATAAGAAAAACAAATAAATACGGAGAGTGATAAAGCCTCTTCATTGGGATTCAGCCAAAGTTTTTATCCCTATAAAACTAGCTTAGCTATGGCTCAATAACAAAGTTCTCATTAGCGAGAAAATAGTGGTATCATACATCACATGAAAGTTAATATGAATGTCAATTCCAGGAGCTCAATAAATAATCCTATATGAATAAAAAATTTGAATCCTAATGAGCCGATACCTTTAGTTTATTTATACAAGAAGGTAAATGATAGCAACTCCCTTGAAAATAGGAGTGATTTCCTCTTGATCTCGAAAATTGTGGATCTGGTCCTTCTTAGCTTCACTGCTTGCCAGGTTACTCGAATGTCGGTGGGTCGAGCTCATGAGTTACGATTTCATGATCTCAAGTCAGTTAGGGGAAGTTAATGAGGTGGACAAGGCTCAGTATATTCTCTCCTGATTTGTCTCCATCAAACCCCTACATAGTAAATGCCTAAAAGATGCTTATTTTTCTTGAAATTTAATCGCATTAGGAAAAATAATGTGAAAAATACATTTTACTATTCTTATAAGAGTATTATAACAAAAAATGTGAATTAATGTGAGAAAAATATAGTTTTAAGGCAAGAGGATATCATAATTAACTTCAAGATATACCTATTGATGGGACTCATCATCACCCCCTTGTTGAAGTTGTTGCTCATCCCAATGAGAAGCTGAGTCATTCATGGCCCTGGTGTTCTCTCTCACATCCCAGGCACCTAGATGGTGTACCTTCTGAGGTGGATAAAAACATGCATTTCTCTATATCTCTATCCATAAATGTTGTTCCTCTACTTGGTTTCTTCCTTCTTTCAAGCCCAAGAACAAGAGGGTGGAATGAATTTGAGCCCCTATCCATTTCATTTTCGGTAAATAAATTATTATTTCATACAATGGGGTTCTTTTCAAAGCATTTTCTTAGCCTCTTAGGAGAGTGATATATTTTGATTCATAGATTATGGGGTAAAGCCTTCTGTCATCTTCTACGACAAGCTTACGGACTTTCTTTTCCAAAAATTATAAAATTATACTCAAAGTGTAGAATGGATTTCTCTAGGTTTCACATGTACTTAATTGCTAAATCAAAATCGGAAGAAGATGAGGTTATGATTGATGGAATTACAAACTTAAGACCTGTTTCATTGATATACAAGGGTTCATTCTCTTTTTTTCACATCACCTTTTTCTCTTCTTGACTCCTTTCTCCTCCTTTGAAATTAATAAGATTCAAATTCCATTAGTTGCATGTGTGCAATATTGAATTGGGATCAAAAAAATCAGATTTGTTAGAATGAACTTGTACATATAAAATTCGGCGGTGCCCTATTCCACATACTTTCCTACTTTTTAAATTTATTAAATCTCCTGTGGTCTTTAAAAGGGAAAGGCAAAAATTATGCTAGTGTCTTAATTTGGAATTGTGATCCTTTGTTACTTGAGGAAAATAGCATAGGGTTTTGATGGATACCTACATTGTATGGTTTCCATATAGAAGACTTGGCATAGTGGTAAGTTGTGCTTCTTTCTCTTGTCCTGCTCTCTCGACCTTATGTTTTACACTAGCTACTCCCTTATAAGTGAGTCTCTTGATCTTGAATATCAACCCCTTTCCATTTAGTGAATTTATCCTTAATAGAGGCCCACATATTCTACATTTCTGTGTCCATCAGGTACATCCCATCCATGTGTTCTACCTTTCTATCTCCAACCATAGAGGAGTGAGACTACAATTTTGAGGACAATGCTACCTCCCTCAAAATTTGTAGTAGGACTCTAAACTAGGTCATTGATCGGGATCTTGAAGCTCTTGGGCATTTTTCATCTGCTTTTGAGGTGTCCACCCTTCTGTGAAAGCTCCCTTTTACTGCTCTTGTAGCATCCCATCATTTCTCTTGTAGAAGCAAGCGTTTACCATGGACCTCTTCTTTTTATGCTTGCTCAAGGGTATTTTGTGTGTGGGTCTCTTGAAAGTCCTTTTCCTAGTGGTTTTCCTTCCTACGTGTCACGGAGTGGCTTGATTTTTCCTTAGCAGTAATATCCTCAAATTTTCCTTCACTAGGCCCCACTTCTTCCTTTTTACTTGGTGAATCATCAATAGTGATAGAACTCTAAATGAGGATGTGGTTCCCTACACGATCCTAGTTTTATTTCTAGTTTTTAAATATAGGGACTTTGCCTTGGTTGCATCCTTTTTGATTTGACATGTGTTCCCAATGTAGCCAATGTTGCAAATTCTTCTGCTTACTCGGTATTCCCTAGAGAGAGAGACTTGTCTATTGTCCTTGTTTCTCTATTACTTGGGTCTTAGAAGTATCCTTGGGCCTTGATATTTCATGTACTTGTTTCTTTCCTTCTTCTCCCTTAATCTCTTGCTTCTTCTCCCTCCATTTCAAGTGCCTCTTCTTCCTTTTCTTTTTCCTCCCTCTTCTTCCCTATGTTTTTCCTCACTTACCTTCGGTGTGAGAAGATGGTGTTTAGCGATTGTGATGGATTGGGTTTCAATGAAAACCTCCTTTGTCCATGTCTAAAAAATGATTCCATAGGGAAAGGGTTCCTTAAGTGGCTCAAAGATCCATCACAATTAACTTGATGAGGCCATGGTGGGCTATGTGTTGATGCTTTCCTTCCCTCACCTTCTAGACCATTTCAATGATTGATTGCGGGGAGGAAATGGGGGAACACTAAGTATTTAAGGGAGAAATTTTTCCTTGAATCTTAACTAATTGAGAAATTTTAAATGGTATGAAATTACAACACTCAATCTCCCTTCACAAGCTACTATGTATTGTGGATGTGATAAGCCACCTCATCCCACATGTAAGGTAAACTCTCCTTCTCACTCCATTCTTATATTCTACAATTTATCTTTTTAGAATTAAGAATTTTCCTACCTATGACATTGATTACTTTGTATTATTCTTTCATCGAATTCCCAAGGGTAAGGGGTAACTCATCTTATGATTTTCGGGCTTAAAGAGATGGCCAATCCTTTGAAGACAATAGTGGCACTATCTTCTCCTTGAGAATGCAATGCTATGGAAAATTCATGAGTGATGTCATCATCCTACTACTTTTAACAATTCAAAGAAACCCAACCATTGATGTCTTCTAAATATGTTCACTATAGGAGGGTGTTCAATTATCTTTGTATCTATGGGTTCTCTTCTATTAAATCCTCCCCCCATTTATTTTATTTCCCCCTTCTTGGTGTTACTTAGGTGTGAAATTGAAAAATTTCAAGGTAATCGCGGTGGAAGAAACAATGTTAAACTTGCTTCTTATCGGTGAGGGAGAATGATGCTATAATTTATATCAAACTAACCCTTTTTCCTTCTTCTCCTATATTTCCTTCACACTAGAAATAAACTCTTTGCTCAATTGTCTATTATGGGATATCAATTTTAGGCATAATTTCTTGTGAAATTGGATGGAAATAAAGAAGGGGCAAACCACATACTTCTTTTTCAAAATAATACTTGTATGTACATCAGGGTTTGAAGGTATTTTGAGTCCCATTGTGGCTCTCTTTCACCCTTCAATTCCTCTTGTAGCTCCTTCTCAACCATCTGTAACATTTGAGACCCTCTGTAGTTTCCTCCTATAGCACTTGCAAATAGAGTTTGAAATATCTTGGTGGCACCCTAGATAGTATGGTAGCAATAACTTGTACTTCACTCTAAATGCTTTTTGAAATGAGCAATGGTGAAAATGGAGTTGAGCGGGCACATAATATTCCCTTTGTGGTAAAGAGCTAGAAGCACTTTGGTGACATGGCACATACATGAGTTTCTTTTTTTGTACCATTGTCCCCACTCCTTGCAATCATTTCCCTTATCCTCGTGATTATCACCCTACTCCTCGTGAACACAACGTGACAGGTTGACGTCTCCACATTGTATGACTAATAATACAAAATTTAGCTTAATATCCAAGGGTGGGAAATTTCACTAGGCATTGCCTTGAGCATATTAAAACTCCTTTCTCAAGCATTAAAAATTTTTATCATTTTATGCAAGGGAAGAGGTGATAGTTTGTAATATTCCTTCTTAGGAGTTTTTACTGCACTATGGAGAGTAAAAAAAGCTCTTTTCAAAAATTTACGTTACAAAACTGAAAAATAGGACTTGAATAATTTATATTATACTTAATAACCCTTACATACATAATGGGAGCGAGGAAAACAAATCACTCTAGCTATGTTAAACATATCTCCCCATGCCAATACACCTTAAAAACACCCAAACCCCATGATTTCACCAAACAGAAGAATCAGGAAGCATGTATGCATCGTTATTACTAAGATGGGTTTCTATGATAAAAACATGATTAATAATAGATCTAGAGATTTCATTAATCAAAGAGCTGAGAAAAATGGAGGTTTAGCCTCTTTTCACGGAGAAATGGAGACAACCGTAGGCAGTTTTCATAAAAGCACAAGTACAAGATGACACCTTTGCATAAAATGACAGTTTTACTGCAACTCTATATATTATATGGGTTGAATAATACGTGAAATCACATTAAAAATGGCTTGAATATCCTCCCTATTTGCATCCCAGGAGAGAAAATCCTCCTTCTCCGAGAAAGCTAGCACCCAATCGAAGAGTTCAACCCTACCACAACATCACCTTCGAAATGAGCACGGTTTTACTGCAAGACACTACATTATAGGATGTGGTAACTTCTTGAACCCCAAGTCGGATAGTGGAAATTTGGCAATAATTCTCCTCTTAGATCCCTTCAACAAATGTGAACCCAAGCAAAGAGAGTGGAACTCACCCACTAAGAATCCCTTGCACTAAACGGTGCGTACAAACCCATCTAAACGATGTTGAAAGCATGTAAGAAGTCATAAGACTCAAACATAGACAAGATTACGAATGACCCTCATCGGCTGACTCTTCCCTTTCTCTTTTTTATTCTGTGGCTGAGCCTCCTTACCCTGGGCCCCACACATTCATGAGGTTACTATCATTACAAAGAATCCTCCATCAAAATTTGCGTTGTTGCTCACTAGGGTTTCCTCCTCTTACTAGTAGCGTGTTGAATTGGTCAACAAGGTTCTAGTCCTCATGCATTGCCCCCATTTTCACACCAAGGGTGTCTTTGTTTTTCCTTCTTACACAAACCCCCCTTTTCTCATTGGGAACGTTTATTTATCCTAAAAGAGATTTAAGGGTCTCTCTACCCCATTTATTCTTCCTAGCCTACAAAATAGAGAAAAATATAATATTCCAACTAGCGGTAGCTAATTGAATATTACGATCCTCCCCTCTCAAAAATTTGCTTGTCCTAGAGCAACAACAAAGAAGGATGTTGTAAGATCTTCTCTCCTTCCCCCAGCCGGCATCCTCATCGGGAAGATTCGTCCATCGAATAAGATATTCTTTGATTACCACTGCTCCTTAAATTTTGCCTCTCCCATGTATCCAGAATTTCCTTGGGTTCTGAGAAACAAGATGGCCCTCATCATCAATAGGTGGGAGGTTCATGTTGGCAGCTATAATACACTTAATGGCCTTCGTGGGGCATGAGACATGAAAAATATCGTGGATCTTTCTCCCCTTGGGGAAGCTCAACTCATATGCAACTTCTGCGACACGATGGATCACCTTATGTGGCCCATAGAAACGTGGTTTGAGCCTTATTTTGCTCCTTGAGTGTAGATTGTCTATAAGGATGAAGGCGAAGATAGACTAGATCATCTACCTCAAGAATGTCTCTCTATCACGACCATGTTACGCATATGTCTTTGTTGATTTTGGGCGGTAGCAATGTTGTATTTAAGGGCCCAAAGTATGTCTTGACTCTCTTGAATCCCACTCCTTTGCTGCGGGAGCTTTTCTTGCTACAAACATGACATCCAAAAAATGAGAGTGCATCATACCCATAGAGAGCTTGAAATGAGGGTCATACCAATGGACATATGGTAAGTGGTGTTGTAACAATACTCCCCCAAATGGAGCCAACGCGATGACCATGCCTTCTACTACCACCGCAGCATAATTTCTCAAGTATCCTTCCGGCCACTTGTTCACTATTTCGAGTTTGTCCATTGGTGCGAATGGTAGGCGGCACTTGGTGTCAATTCATTCCCCACTAATTGGAAGAGTTCTTGCCAAAAAATCCACCCATGAAGTGGTTGTAGGGATCACTCACTATGGTATTTGAGAGACCATGGAGTCTAAACACATCTCTAAAGAAGAGCTCGGTACAGGTGAAATGATATAATGTGCATAAATGGCAAAGAAATGTGAATACTTTGTTATTCTATCAACAAATACAAAGATACAATTCTTACCCTAATTATTAGGTAGGCGGTGATGAAGTCCATGGAGATGCTGTTGTTTTCCATGCGGAATGGGTAGTGGCTTCCTGTGTCAGGGCGGGATGAGTGTGTTATCCCTTATTTTGCTAAAAAACTATGCACTCCTTGATATGTTGGAGCACATCCTCCTTGAGACTACTTCCATGAGAATCTCCCCCTTATGGCGGTAAGTCTTTGTGAATCCTTGATGCCCTAAAGTGAGGGAATCTGTGTGATGCTTGCAAAGATCTCCTCTTTGAGCTTAGAATTCTTAGCCAAAAATACCAGTCCCGGTAATAGATGATTTCATCCATTACTACTGTACCTCTCATCCATTATCACCCCATCAAGTATCTCTCACATGCAAATTTATCCTTGGAGTACTCAATAACGGTTGAGCCTTCTAATCTACATCCATGCCCCTCAAGGACAACGTTGTTATGGTCTACTCCTGGATAAACATTAGCTACTATGTTCTCTTCCCCTTGACATACTCTATGTCAAAGTCATAAGCTTGGATCTTTCTTACCCATTTTTTTTGTCTTTCTTGGAGTTTCTTTTGTTCAAGAAAGAATGCGGGAAGCATTATGATCAATTTTTTCACCCTACATTGTTATTCCCCACCAAGTATTTCCCGGAATTTGGCTAAGGCATTCATGATAGCCAACATTTCTTTATCATAGATGGGGTATAGCCTTTCAAGTGGTAGCAGCTTCGTGCTCTCAAAGGCTATAGGATACCCTCCTTGCATCAAGACTACTCCAATCCCTTCACTTTGATGCATCACATTATAGCACAAAAGGTTGAATAAATCGGGTAAAACTAATATTTGAAGAAGCTACTCATTAACTCTTTGAGCTTATCCAAAGTCCCTGCGTTATAAGTGTCCAATTGAAAGCTCCCTTATTGTTCGAGTACGTAGTGGTCTTTTACATGAGTTGAGAGAACCCTTTGACAAACTTCCGTGTATGGCATATGCCTACAAATCCTGGAGTTCTATAACATTCCTTGGCTTGGGCCAATCCTTAATTATTTGGGATATTTTTCTTCATGCACTCTTATTCCATCCACTCCCGATGATGTGGCCTAAGTAGAGCATCTCAATGAGGCCAAACTCACATTTCGATAGTTTAGCATAGAATTGTTGCTCCTTGAGAATATACAACATTTCCTCAATATTTTAAATGTTCCTCCCATGTGCATTTGTAAATCATAATATCATACGAAAAGACCAATACAAACTTTCTTAAATGACCACGAAAGATGTGGTTCATGCAAGATTGGAATGTTGTTGGGCATTGGTCAAACCAAATTTCTGCATTACTAAGAACTCAAGATGCCCATAGTGACACTTGAATGTTGTTTTGAGAATGTCTTGATCCCTCACTACGATTTGGTGATGTCAGGATCTCAATTCAATCTTGGAGAAATACTTGGATCCTCTTAGCTCATCCATTAGCTCATGAATACAGGAATTGGGTATCTATTCTTCATGGTATTTTTGTTTAGTGCTCTATAGTCAATGCACATCCTCTTGTTAGTGTCCGTGATTTGGCTAATTGGCAAGCCAAGTGACGGGGTAACATCAAACCAATATTTGGAGCCAGGACCCTTCTTGGACTCGGTGAGGGTTCTCTCTATTTGTATAAGGGATATCTGTGTGTTTGCTTCTTGTGTTTCTGATTTTGAGCTAGTTATAAAGTAGTTTTTTTGGTTTTTCTTTTAGGTTTGTGAGGGATGAATTGATCAAATACTAAGATAGATAAAAATATTGTCGGATTAACTAGGCTCTTGGGTCGAAAAGGTCAAGAAATCTTTCGGATGGTGATACAAGGTTGTTGAAGGACGATTTGATTGAGGTGAAAATGGATCTTTGGGTAAAATGGAGTGGGATGGACATTAAATTTGTGAAGAACAAAGGATTTCAAACATAAATAGTTCAATGGTAGCATAAACATGGTAAGGCTAACCATTAATCATGAGAAATGTAACTATAAAGCTGATCAATGCATAGAAATAAACATTTAAACAATACATAGAGATATATGACTCTCTAACTTTAGGAAATTGCTATCGGACTTTGGGGAAATATAGTTAAGACAAACAAACAACTCAAATCACTATGAGGAAATGCCTAAGCATAGTATTTCAAGCTATTGGGCACTTTGAAGAAAGATTGCATAGTTTTAGTCAAAGGGAAATATTAGTACAAGACCTCTTTGGTTCAACAAATGACAATCAAACAATCAAAGAAAGGTTTCGAGAGGTGGAGCTATGACTAGCCATGAGTAAGTAGGGCATACCATGAATCATACTTAGCATGCATAAAACCATAAATGAAACAAGCAAACAATTTCTTCGGTTATCAAGAGAAATCAAGGATTCTTTGATATGACTAGAGAAGGAAGAAAACATAGAGAAGCTATAAAGAAATAGAAAATTTGAGGTGCCTCCAAGGGCATGTCTCAAATCTATTCTCTAACGTATTATAGCAAGAAATAACATAGAATATGAATGAAAACTAAGAATCATAATAGAGAGGGACACTATACCATTTTACCAAGTCAAGGAATCCTTACTTGATCCTCCTTCATCATCCAAAAACATTCAAGAAAATATCCAATGCATGAGACAAATTGTTTCTTCCAAGCTTTTATAACCATATATTGCTCTATATCATCAAGTTCAACTTTGTTTACAATGAGATCTCTTGGAATATATAGGCCAAGATGAGAAAACCTCCTAGTGCAACTAACGATCTCATTGGCCCATCAAAAATATCCCCAATTTTTGTCATTGAGGCTTTGCAAACCCAAGGCACAAAACATCTAATAAAATGTCTCAAAAATGCTAAAAAAAGGAAAAATATATTGACTTTTCATAACTAACTATTTTCAAAAATAGCTAAATGCACATTAGGGAAAAGCCACTTCGGAAAAGTGCATTTTTTCACAAAAATACTTAAGAAATATATAAATGAGAAATTCCTTTGTCTTCTTAGGCAACTTTTGGAGGCAACACGATGTAAAAACGAGGCACGTGATAGCTAGTTGGAAAGCTACGAATGTCTATTTTCTGAAAATTTTTATTTTTTCTCCAAACTGATCAACGAAAGTCACAATAAAATCTGACCTATGTAGAAACCCAAAAAATAGACTTTCTTGATAAACGGGGCGGTGTGGAAAAAGTGAGTGTTTTAAAGCCATTTTGAGACCAAATCATCTTCAATTGATGCGAAAACCACGATTAGATTCCCCTTAAATTATGGCATCCAATGATACCATTTTCATCCTTTGAGGATGTCCCAAACGAGAAATGGTGATGCCCATGATTTTTAGCCAAAAAACTTAAAAATGACAAAAAACCAAAACTTGTTGAATTTCGCCCAATTTTTGGCGAGCATGACCCTCGAGGTTTTCGAAACATCTTTGAGAAGAGTTTGAGGCCAAAATTGGAGCTTTGCGGTGTCTTTCTTCATTTTTTTTGGTGCCGAAAGCCTCTTTTTAGCTCCCTTGAGTTTCTGTGCTTGGCCTTCAATTTCCGTCGGGCGGCCAGTTGAGCTTCTTATAGTGCCTGGTCATCCTCTTTGAAGGTCCAAATCTCTGTGCTCCGTTCCCAACTTCTTTTCCAAGTGATCATTCCCTCTCAAGCCATGCTTCTTGATTATTCTCTATCTCTTGGGTGAATAAAGTAGTGAGGGAGAAAATATTGGAGAAGGCTGACTTCTTCGTCCTTTTGTTTCTCAAGGGCTCTTACGGAGTCCCATGGTCCTTGGCCTCTTTTTCCTTGGGCTAATCCTCATCCTCGCTATCATTGAACTCACCCATGAGTTCTTCCAACAACTTGTGCCTTGGAGGCCTCTTTTATATTTTATGGCACGTGTCTCATATCTGCAGTGTGGACACTCATCATTTGTTTTTGTTTGCAAAAAGTGAATGAAGTTTCTAGACCTCGCTATATCTGCCCTAAAAGCATCAATTTTTTCTTCTCTATTGATCAAGAGAAGCTCACTGAGATTCGGGGTCATTGTCGCTATCATCACTTTGGATCTGAATTATGTCAAAGTCCTCTCCTTCTCATGGCTTCTTTCTTCTTTCTCCTTTCCCTTGCTTTGGGTGGCCTTCTTAGTCTTCCTCCTCTTAGGTAATTAAACAGTGGGTTGCTTGGAAACTTCCCCTTGCTTCGGAGGCCCTAGTAACATTTGGAGTTATAGTTTGAGGCACCCTTTTCCTTGATGTACGGGGCTTGGCCACTTTTGGAGAAAAGCATGGCCCCTTGCCTAGGAAGAGCCTAAGCTAGCACATGCTCTATTGGCTCTTTGCCCTTGTTACTTCCCTCGTCATCCTTGCCATTGTTTTAGTTTCTTGTAATTCTTTATGTTGCCCTCTTGCATGTCTTTTTGAGGGGCGCCCTCTTTGCTCTTGTCCTTGCTTTCTTTATGAGTTTTAGGTTGTTTTACGAGTAATTTGTCACCATCCTTGCGATCACGCGTCCCGCACACATTGGAGGGCTCATTTTGTGACATAATGACGATGGGCATGGCTTGAAACCACTTTCATGACATCCTACGAACAAGAGCTTTCATTTCCACGAGGAGCATCTCCTTGTGAAAAACCCTAAAAATGGCCCTTTTAGCATTGGCGCTAGCAGCGCCGATTCCAATTCACCGCGTAATGGGGAAAATGCTTCAAAGAGGTTGCGCCGGTTGGTGCTGCGATACGAGTCGCACTCATACATCCCATTTAAAAAGTGTTTTTAAAAATAAATGGCGGAAGTTTCGTCCCTAACTAATCCACGAGGCGAGTATCTATCTTGAGTTGGTAGGTTTGGCTACGGGTTTCCATAGAGAGGAAGTGGTTTTCCACCTCATGGAAGCTGTGAGGATAGGACGTAATCCCATGATTATAGGGATCCCAACTCCCCTTCCTCCATCTATATAAAAGCTTGCCCATCTCCGTACACGTAGTCTTCAAATTCCCAAATTTCCAGAGCCTTATGATGCAGAGCTTTGATCCATTCCCTTAAGGCCAATTTCAAGCAAGGAGACTATCGTCAAGATCCGAAGAGAGAGGTTTTCCTATACACGACGGGCTTTTAAGAGACGTGTTCGCTGGCGACCTTAGAAAAAGGAGAATTATTTGTCCAATTATGGTTGCAATTTTCCTTTGATTGATTATTAATGAACGACTATTGGTTATGGTTCCACTCTTGTTGTTATTTATGATGATGAGTTATGTCCTTTATAGGCCGACATATAGTTGCATCTATTAGATTTTACGCTTGCGTTTGTTTTATTTCTTGCGTGTGCGGTGTCTTATCCACGAAGATCGTGAGGATCATGATGCGCGAGGAGCTGGGAACGGGAGCGCCACCTCTTCTACAAGCAACGGTGTTGGATTCTAGGTAAGCCTTCATCGTTAGTCGGTTTATTTGCAGTTAGGAACTGCATTATAGCGTGAACGATTGTTGCTAGACCCGGTACGGAGCTGGTAGGGATCACCTGCGGTCCGCGAGAGGGGATTTACCTCCACAACAAATTGGTGACTATAAGGGATCGTTGGCTTGTTGTCGTTCATTTTATAAGCTATAGATGGAGCCTAAAGTGTGGAATAGCCTTCAAAAACTCTTTTTCTCTACAATTTCGTTGTAGATCAAAGTACTTGATCAATCTCCGGTTTAGTTTGTAAACTAAACACTTGGAGCATTGTCTTGTCTTTTCGGTCGATTCTTGATCCTCCTTGCTTGATCGGCTCTTTGGTTAGTTGTTCTGTGAATTTGGGTCTTTGGTGACTTGATCATCAACGGTCTGCTTGTTGGATTGCTCTTTTTTATTTTTAGTGGGAAACTCGGCCCGGCGCGCTCCGGCTTGATAGTCGCGCCCATTGGCGCAGTTGCTAGTGTATTACCGTGCCAATTTTTTTCTAGCTAGTTTGACCTCACAGTCGCACCAATCCTGTGAGGTACTAGGGTTTCTTTCTTTCGGGCTTGATCCGTGTGTGTCTCATTTTGAACCTAGATCACATGGTTCATTTGAGTCTTGGAGTCTTGCTTGAAGTGGTGAGTCTGGTCTTGGTTGGGAGAAATTCTTTGTTTTTTCATTTTCGGGCGTTGGCTTATTGTCGATTCGCAACCCGCGCCAATTGGCCATTGGCGCTAGTTGTCGGTGTGCAAGTCCCGCCCCGTTGGCGCTAGTTGTCAATGTACAAGTCGACCCAATTTCGGGGTGTATGAAAATTGAGAATTTTTTTAAATCCTTCACCCGGTGTGTCTTTCCCTACCGATCTTTTCCACAGCCTTGAGCATAGATTACATTGCTCATTGTTTGGAATATCTTCTTTCTATGATTTTTTGATGTAAAAGGGAATGAATGCCTTTTTTTGATCTGTACTTTGGAAGTCCTCTTTGTGTTTGACCTCATATGTCTTGTCACCTTTTGAGAATTTCATTACAAAGTGTTTAAAACAACGATTTCATTTTAGTGTTTGTTTACATCTCTTTGCGTTCATCCTTCAATAAGAAGATTTTCATTTATTTAGTTTTCGTCTCAAAGTGTCCTTTTTTTAAAATGCATTAGATCATTGCATCGAAAAAGTATTTTTGAGATTTATCATTGAACTTAGATCACATTGTTTAATGATTGAAAACTAGAAATACGCTGAGTGCATTATACTTTCATTAAAAGCATGCATTAAGTAGATTCTCATTTCATCGAAAAATGCATTGAGTGCATTTTTTATATTATAAAGAAAAAGGAAATTGTGCATAGATTACTGCATAGTTTTTTTCAAAAAAGAGGATTTGCATAGATTACATTGCATTATTCACATCGTTGAATGTTCGAATACTTTTGGATAGTGAAAGTCATCTAGTTTGGAAAAATTTCATTTTACGAGTGTTGTTGTTTGTTGCATCATTGTTTGAAGATCTTCCCTTAACTAGATAGCATTCATCGAATTGAAAATATTTCTTTTCTCATATAGTTGCATATAGGAGATTATCGGATGACACTCGCTAGGGCCTGAAACCGAAACGTAATTGAAGATAAACTTTAAAATTTACTCAATTTACACTAAAGGCGGCATTGAAATCTAACGAAACACATTTTAGAGGTCTAGGCTAGAGACGTGTTCGGCGTCTTAAAACCTAGTAGGCTGTCGTTCGCCTCTTGGCTTTAGATAGCGCTAGTACATACTTGTGCTCACCGTCTGCAATCATGCATATAAGGGAGACCCCACTAGGTTTCAATCCTTTATCCATAGGAAGCTTCGGTCTGTAGTCCTATACCGTGTGATACAGGCTAACATTCGGGGGAGATTGCATGCACGTACGTTAAGTCCTTGGTTGATTTTCTCTTTCATTTTAAGAAACCAAGGTGTATATTCTGGATTCACGGTTATTTGGTACACACCCTTTGCCTAGTTTTCTCGGAGGCCGTCTGCAGTCTTTTTCGACTCTTTAAATTTGAAAGGATCACAAAGTGCTTGTCCTTTCACGCTTGTGTCAAATCGAAAGAGATAGAGTCACCCTTTCATCCGTTTCTCGACTCTTAAAACATGAAACGGTGAAGTTTCTAAGTTTCAATGTGGTAAAATAAATCACCCGCGATCACACGCCTTTTAGGACTTGCTTTTGGCCATTTGATTGTGTGCCTTGGTTTTTTGCTGTGTGCGATTTTGAGTTATTTGATGGCAACTCGGAGTTCACCAACCAAGGAATCCCCCTATGATGGGAATCTGGTCCTTTCCTCCTTTTGGGAATGTTGGTGCTCGCCTTATGGCAACGTTGTCCCTTCTTGGGTTAGCTTGTTGGGTTGCTGTTTGGTTTTTTTCAACCTTTGTGGTCACGAATGTCTCGGCTACTATTCAATCGGTTCCTCTACCTAAACAACATCATGTTGATTCTAATTAGACCTCTCTCCTTCTTTGCCTATTTACGCATCCTCCTCTTCTTCTTCGCCTAGTGAAAGTCTAGATTCGAGTAACCGGGTGGCTAAGAAGAAGAAGATGAAAAAAAGAAGAAAGAAAGTCGGATAAAAAGGAGAGCTAGATGCGGCCTATTGCGCCTAAGAAGCCTTCGAGGTCAATAAACCTCCCAACCCTCTGCAGAAAGTCAAGTTCCCTTGCATGTTGTGCACAAGAGACCATCTTCTTCGAGACTGCCCTGGCATTCCCAAGGTGCTTGAAGTATGGTCCAACGGTCGTCCACCATTGCCTTTGGCTTATGGGACTCAGGTTGCGGGCACGTCTTCAACTAGTGTTGGTAAGGCTCCTAAGAAGCAGGGTAAGATTACCAATCCCTTTAATTTGTGTGAAGGGCACCATGCCATTCACCTTTGTCCTTATATGGATGAAGCCAAGCGAGTCTTGGACAACTCAACCGTTTCTACACCATGCCTCCCGGCTGGTTATAATCGGCTTTCTTTGAGTCCTCCACCAGTTGATCCTACGATTGGTCAAGAGGCATCCTTGGTCGATCCCGCTCCCCCAGAAATTCAGATTCAGAAATCCATCCCTGACCAACCATTGGTCGTGGGATTGGTTGAACTGGCCCCGTTTGCGGTGCACCAGGACTTTTCCATTTAGAGTGGATCTCACACCCCCCATGTTCTTCTGGTTTCTTCAGATTCCTCGGACTTGGAGAAATATTCTCCTGTCCCTATACCACAAGAAGCTGCTCCTCCGCCGCCCATGATAGAGGTTCTGGAGGATACCCCTCCTGCCTTCGAGATGGAGGTCGTGGAGGATGCTCCTTCTTCTTCCGTAACACCAGGGGAAGACCATCTCGGTTCGATGGTAGCCCCTCCAAGTAGTTTGGTCGCTTCCTTTGATTGGAATCGATTCGCAGGATATCGCCTTCCATCTTATGTGCCTTTCGAGATCACAGTACAGGCTTTTGGTCTGGTCATACCCAGCACCATTATAGATGAAGGCGCATCTGTTAGTATTCTATCCTCAACTACCTGGCAAGCTTTTGGCTCGCCGCCACTTGCACCTGTTACACAGAATCTGTTGGCATTTAACAGAAGAATGAGTCAACCGTTAGGGATCCTTCCAAGGTTACCTATTACTTTGGGAGGTAAAATCGTCCATATGGACGTGATGGTTGTTCCAGGCCCCTTGGATTTCAATATGCTTTTGGGGCGCGATTACACCTATTCCATAGGCGTGCTTGTCTCCTCCATTTTTTGTGTGGTATTTTTTCCACATGAAGGACGGATCGTGACCATTGATCAGCTTTCGTTCTTTGGTCCTGATGTGGCAACTGGCACGCCATCTTCCCTTCCTGGTTTTTATCCACCCGTTGCATCTGCCCCACCGCAGATCAACTATGTGGCTGCCTACCCTGTGCCTGTGCTCAGTGATGATGTCGTCGTGCATCAGGTGTTGGGGGCATTGGGTCCTAACTTCCAGGATGTTTTTCTTCCATCAGGAGTGGAACTCTTGGAAGCGATGACTTCTTTTTCATTATGATGAGGTCGTTCAGAGCATAGTTCATTCTTCTTGTGTTAAGCTCCTTAAAAAATGAAACAAGGGTGTTCGGAGCATAGTTCGTTCTTCTTGTGTCAAGCTCCTTAAAAAATGAAACAAGGTCGTCGGAGCATAGTTCGTTCTTCTTGTGTCAAGCTCCTTAAAAAATGAAACAAGGTCGTCGGAGCATAGTTCGTTCTGCTTGTGTCAAGCTCCTTAAAAAATGAAACAAGGTCGTCGGAGCAGAGTTCCTTGTCTTGTATCAAGCTCCTTAAAAAATGAAACAAGGTTGTCGGAGCAGAGTTCGTTTTCTTGTGTCAAGCTCCTTAAAATATGAAACAAGGTTGTCAGCGCAGAGTTCCTTGTCTTGTGTCAAGCTCCTTAAAAAATGAAACAAGGGTGTCTAAGGATAGTTCTTTTAATGTGTCGACCTCGTTAAAACAATGAAACACCTCCTTTTTCAATTCGAGTCTTTGTTTAGATCTCGTAAAATCCCAGTCGAGTCTTTCTCATGATCTCGTATCTTGAACCTTCACTCCATCTGCCTTTCTGTATGATGACTTAGAGCATGTCCTCACCAATTAGTCCTTATCAGGGGCATGCTTACTTTTTCAAGCATAGTTTATTTCCGTTTCAAGCTTGTGTAAAAATGAAACCGGTTTCAAGCATAGTTTATCTTTGTTTCAAGCTTGTGTAAAAATGAAACCAACTTCAAGCAGAGTTTCCTGATTTCAAGCTTGTGTAAAAATGAAACCTTTCCCCTTTACCTCTTGTGATTGCCATTTTATCAGCCTGTTTTTTCCAGATGAACCTTGGTTTTCTCACTCCACCGTCACTATCTGCTTGGCCAATCATATGCCTTCACTTGGTTGTTTTACCCATTCCTTAGGAACCGTTGCGATGAGTGGTCTTATTAGCCGGCCTCTTGACCTTTATTTGTTTTGAGCAGTTCCACCATTACCGGAACTATTTGCTACCCTTTATACCACTTGTTCCTCCAGGTGGAGTCATCTTTCAGCTCTTTTCTGACTCTTTAAATATGAAAATATTGCCGAGTCCCTTGTCATTTTGATCTTGTTAAAGTGGACGCGAAACCAAATCTACCCAATATACATTTACCCCTTTTTCGGGCTGGGATAGATTATTTACGAAAAAGGAATACCCTAGCCTATCATGACTAGGAGGTTTTCTTGGACATAGTTTTCTACCTTTCTGGATCTGAGGAACTAGTTACGAAAAGGGACCTTTGGATTTTAATTTTCCGCTGTCTTTTCAAACTCTCTAAACATGAAAAGACGTCGAGTTCTTCCTTTTTCAGACTCGTTAAACCCTGATGACATCGGATTCAGTCATAATGACGCTACTCGAGTCTTTCCTTCCTAGGGCTCGTTAAATGTATTAGGATGGATTCGTCCGAAGGATGAATTTATATGACAAGCATATGGTATCCTCTTCAAGCTTGTGTAAAGATAAAGAGGTACTCGCCAAGCATGGTGGGGAAACTAGAACCAACATCATTGTCGTGTCGGCAGTATGTTGGTTTTGAACATGGAACTTGTCTGCATTCGTGTCGGGTTGGGGACATCTCATCTCGTTTTTCACTTGCCTCCGTGGGTTTGGGTAGTCCCTTTTGACCTCTCATCTGTTCTTTGCCTCGTCACTATGAACTCTAATCTTTTGATGTCAAATACTGCCAAGTCCACTGTCGTGCCGTTCATATGTTCAACAGAAGTTGACCTCTGCAAATAACAACCTCCTTCTGATTCTCATCTGATCGTGATTCACAAAAACATTATGTTCCTCTGTCTCATATCGATGATGTGGGAAACATTATGGCCCACCTTCGATCAAGGTCACTTCCTGTCGACTTCAACTCATTATCCGGGGAGCTGATCTAGAGACTCCCTTTTGGTGCCTTGGAGCCTGTATGCCTCAATGGCAGGTTCTTCACATTCGACACGAGGTTTTCATTATTGGCCTCCGATCGAGTGATTCTATGGGTGTTCGATGCCAGCTCATTGATTCACATTCCGTAGATTGTACGTGTAGTACCTTGAGGGCCATCGTCATTATTGGTGGTACCTCTCGCATCTGTTAACAGCTTTCATCATTGGCTGGTAATCAGACGATGTTCTTACATGTTCGACTTCAGTTCACATATTCACATGCTTGAACTTGTACTGTGTTCAGGTCGAGATGGAGCGCAAGACCCTGGATTGTGTCTGTTGTAATCCAGGCTGCGATTTTGTGGATTATTATGATTGGTTACATGACTCACTTACTGGATGGCTGCGACCATACCTGAGTCTATTTATCGATCCTCACTGGATGGCTACGTCCATGCCTTGGATCTGGATTATTATGTACTCTATTATGGATGGCTGCGCCCATACCGCATATATATCATGTACTTGAGATATCAGTTGTATTTCTCCACGCAGGTTTTTCGACGGTGGAGTTTTCAGTAGGACACATTCTCGTAAAGCATTTCACCCCTCTCTCTCTCTCGGGCCTCATGCTTTAGGGGGCATCTATTACACAGTAATTTGTCACCGTCCCTATGATCCCCGTCCCGCACATTGGAGGGCTCATTTTGTGACCTATGAGCAGTGACATGGCTTGAAACCACTTTCATGACATCCCTCTGAACAAGAGCTTTCATTGCCCTGAAGACATCTCCTTGTGAAAAACCCTAAAATATTACTTTCTAGCATTAGTAATGATTCGATGCAGGTACTTGATGGGAAAACATCTTTAAAGGCACAACGATTGGCGCCTGCAATCACACCTAGAAGTCACTGGAAGTATACGACCCATTTAAGGAGTGTTTTTAAAAAATCGTAAGTTTTAAGTCATGATCCGAGGCGATATCTATCTTGAGTTGAAGTTTGGCTACGGTTCCATAGAGAGGAAGTGGTTTGCCCACCTCTCATAGAAGCTTCCTTGAGGATAGGGCCAATCCCATGATTATAGGGATCCCAACTCCCCTTCCTCCATCTATAAAAGCTTGCCCATCTCCATTGCAAGCTAGTCTTCAAGTTTCCAAATTTCCAAGAGCCTTATGCTGCAAGAGATTTGATCCATTCCCTTAAGGCCAATTCAAGCAAGGAGACTATCGTCAAGATCCGAAGAGAGAGGTTTTTCCTATCCCTGACAGGCTTTTCGAGAAGTGTTCTGCTGGAAACCCGCCGAAGGAGAATTCAGCGTCAGAACTATGGTTGTAATTTTCCTTTGATTGATTATTAATGAACGACTATTGGTTATGGTTCCACTCTTGTTGTTATTTATGATGATGAGTTATGTCCTTTCTGAATGACATATAGTTGCATCTACTAGATTTTACGCTTGCGTTTGTTTTGTTTCTCGCGTGTGCAGTGTCCTATCATGGAGATCGTGGGGATCATGATCTGCCAGAGCTAAGGAACGGGAGCGCCACCTCTTCCACAAGAAAGAGTGTTGGATTCCAAGTAAGCCTTCATCGTTAGTCAGTTTATTTGCAATTAGGAACCTGCACTATAGCGTGAACGATTGTTGCTAGACCCGGTCTGGGCTAGTACAGATCGCCTCTGTCCGCAGAGGGGATTTACCTCCACAACAGAGGCTCTATCTCTTCGATGTTTTGGGCTTCATCTTCATATTTTTTGCTGCTGTGAGGGCTACCAATATGCTCATCAAACTGTTCAATTTCCTCATCATTTCCCTCCTCACTGTTTTGACTTTATTCATGGTGCTTTTCTTCATCATTGTGCTGCATATCATCACTCTATTTTTCTTCACTTTTCTGCCTTTCCTCACTGTGATCTTCTTCACCATGCTGCCCTTCTTCATCATCATGCTGCTCCTCCTCATTTTGCTGCCCTTCCTCATTGTGCTCTTTTTCACCTTGTTGTTGTTCATCATGTTGTTGTTGTTCATCATCATGTTGCTGCTCATCTTCATCATTCTCTTCTTCCTCATCATGCTCTTCTTCTTGTTCAATCATGGGAAATTTGAACTTCTTGGGAATGGGCTTACTTGAAGAAGGTGAAGGATGGTGAGTGGAAGGTGAAGGAGATGCATGGGATGAAGGAACAGTGGCGAAAACTGGATGTGCAATGAAAGTGTCCAAAGAGATTCCCTTCTTCTCGAGCTGATGAAGAATGACAACCTTGATGAGGGAATGATGGAAAAGGAAAGTTGACTGCTGAGAAGGAGGTCTTTTCTGAACAATGGAGGCCATTTTTTCAATACTTCTATGGAGGAATAAGGTGAGATTTAACAATTAGGCTCTTATGAAATGCATGAGCAACCGTACATGGTAAGCATAGACCCAGGAGAATCTTCCCTCGCATGTGAAATATTTCATGATTATCTTCATGAGGGGAGCATAACTAGTCAACAGATATGAGAAAGGAAAGATGGATGGACATGTATCCCGATACTCCGGCTTAAAAAAGGGTTTGTACTGTTCTGAGTCTATGTGGCTCTATTTAAACCATTTCTCTCCGACATAAGGGATTTTGGTGACTTGGGAAATGGATCTGGGAGAAAACTTGAAATCCAAGCCTACCAACTGAAAGTGTTTCCCTTGAAATATCAAAGCACAAAGATGTATCAAGGGGAGATAGCTTTTCACCTCCTGCACCCTTTGACAAAACTCTAGACATCCAACTTCATGAAAGTTAAACAAGAATGATGGATGAGCATTTACCTCTTCAGTTGAAATAGGTTCAAACCTCCTGTGAAGGCCACTTCTGTTGTCTTGCCTAGGAGGCATTTTTTTTTTGGATACTCGTTGATGTTTGACCAAGATAAGCTGTCTCAAATGGTCCTTGAAATGGTTTCTCAACACCACACCCTGTCCTCCTTATAAGTCATTGTTTTATCCTCTTTGATGCCAATCAACAAGTGTTTGTCAAATGAAAAACAAAAATTCAATTTGTCATTGTGCTTGGGAAAGGTCTTGAAAAGGTGTGTTTGTGGTCTCTTGGTGAAAAAAGAACTCATGTGTTTTGACAAAAACAAAAACACCTTTCCCCCAAACAATGTTCTTTTTTTTATTCACTGCTCTTCACAAAGTAAACAAGACACCTTCAGCTGTCTTGAAAAACATTTTAACAAAAACTCTTCTTTGGAACTCTGGTGGCTGCACAGAGTTCACTAATCCACAATATAGAGAGGACTTTTAAAATGACAAAGCCTTCACATTATGATCATTGTTTTCCCCTTTGAGTTTTAAACAAATTCTACTCCCTGTAGTAACTGTGGGCTATCATTGTGTCTAAAGGCAGCTAGGAGTCTCTTAAATTGATCAAAGAAACCCTTGCCTATCACTGTGTGGATGTTTGACACCCACAGTCAACAAAAACCTTTGATTTTTGACCAAAAACCCCACCTTATAATCATTGTTTCTCTCTTGAAAGCACAGCAAGAGCACACCACCTCTTAACCTCAAAAATTATCATGGAGTGAGAAAAATACCTTAAAAAACACTTAAGGGCCTTGTTTGTTTGGTTGAGCAGCTCCAAAGATTTTTTTTGAAGGCATTTTGGATGTTTAAAGAGGAGCGACACGTTCACTGAAAAGAGCGTCGCACAGTGAGGGGTGTCGGGTCGGCCTTCAGGCAGTGGGTGACCACGTGCACAGGTGCGCCACGCGTTGCTATAGGCCCACGGCACAGCCATTGAAGACCAGTGTAAATACGCTCACAGGTGCACCGCGCAGTCTTGAAACCTTGAAATTTTGAATTTCTTTGCCTGAAAACCTCGTTTCTCCAGTGGACAGCTAGGGGAGCATGGTTTGCGTTTTGAATTTGCACAAGGGGATGTTTCAACGGTCTCTTCCACCTTTAAATGAACTTAAAAAAAAATTGTGTTTATTTCATAAGGGTTTGAGTGCCCTTTGAAAATTTTTTGTCATATAACAATACAACATGCTATTCTTTATCATTTCATCACCTTTTTAAATATCATGAAGCCTTATTTTCAAACAAGTTTATGAAAAAATGATGTGGATGCTATTTTAAAGGTCTTCATAGATATGACCTTTCCCAAAGTGAAGAAGCCATCTCAAATCTAAAATATTTTTCACTATCTCTCCATCTCTGTCTTTTAAAGGAAAAACTGCACAAAGTCATATCAGGGATTGTAGGTGCACCCTTACAATGATATTTATTTTTGACTGTGGGTAAAACCCTAGTTGTATTCACCTAGGCTTGACAAACATCTGTTTACAAAAAAGAAAATCCTTTAAAGACCCTTCATGCAATCATATGCAACAACAAGGTTTTTTCACATGTTTCATAAAAAAGGTCTAGTTTATGGTTGTAGTATGCCTTGTTCCTTTGAACGATGTCTTGGACTTGAATCATAGTGTCATGGACTTGAATCATGGTGTCCCATATTTTCTCATACATACTGTCTCTATATATTCATTTGCAAAAATCTCTTTCAGAATCAAGGCTTAATCTATCTTCTTGTCATTTTGATGAGGTTGTTCTAAGTTTGGGAATTCTAGCCTCAGATTACCCTTTGAAGGAGACCTTTGATAGAAGAAAAACAAAACCTCTTTGATTATTATAGTACCACTACTTGTCATATTTTTAACACCATTTTATACTAATGATCATTCAATTGTTTCCCACTACATTTGAATTCTATCTTTCAACCAGTGAAACTATACAAGTAATCCTTGAAACACCACCACTGTGTTAGTGGTTTCATTCATTGGAGAAAAGGTGTAAACAAGTTCTTAAGGCCATTTGCAACATTATTAGCCTTGTGCTTTTTGGATGAGGCTACACCTCTGTTCCTGACCCTCTGCTTATTAAATGAAGGAGGCCTTAACAAATGACTTAACCATCTGTTCATGCTTGGAGAAGGTTTTACACAGTCACCCAACCATTTGCTCATGCTTGGAGGAGGTTTTACACAGTCACATTTCACCCCTTTCTCAAACTGTGTTATCTTTCCTTGTAATGCCTATCTCTGCTTGGTATATCACAGTAAGTAATAAGGTTCAAAATTGACAATATGCTATGAGAGGCATTCTCTGAGATATGTATTCTATTGTTAAAATGCTCTCATGCATCTTTAGAAACCAGAAGCAACCTGACTTGTATCTACAGAGTAATACTTGCTAGTCATAAGTCACTTACCTTTTGACTGTGTTTGCAGGAGTTCATTGAATTACCTCTCTGACTAGTACTTGCATCCTAGGCTCAAAACAACATGAGAAGCAACTTTCTTCTCATGTTTAGTTTAATAATGTCTTCTGGAACACTGATACCTTTCTAATTTGAAAAATACAATGAAACACTATAGAGAAACACAATATGAGTTTGGCTTTTGAAACATGCACTGCTAAGACTCCAAGACTTGTTAGTGGCACGATCTAAGGGTGTATCAAGCTTTGTTTGTAGAATAGGAGGGCCATTAATGACTGGTTGGTGTTAGACAGAGGTTATTTTTGGCTTAGGATATTTTTCCAAGGGAGGATTGCCTAAAGCGCCACTACCTAACTTAGGGGAGGTTTTTGACAGATTTGGAGTATTCTCTTTGGTATGATCAGATCCCAAGATGAGATATGACCAGAGGTAGGGTACCTGACATTCTTATCAACCAGTTGGTTAATAAATGAGCTGGGGAGGAGGGTGAAGGACAATAGATGACTTTATCTTATGACATCTAATGGACAAGTTTGTATGACTGAGACTAGAAAGGGATTGACAATTAGTTTTTTTCTCATCATAGGCTGATTGACAAGGTAGGTGGGAAAAATGTTTAGGGGTGTTTTCTAGCTAACAAATTTGATAAATTGGAGATTAGCTGCTAGAAAACTTGGCTTTGAAAACTAGTCATCATCAACAACTGAAAAATACTGATGACTAACATCCTCAATGTGCCATCCTTATTTTTAATGACCCTTTCAATTTCATCCCTATAAGCTTTGGGATGCCTATAAGGGGTGGTAATCACAGCTTGAATCCCTTTCTCTAGCTCAATAGTGTGCTCAAATCCCCTATCAGGAGGCCTCCCAGTGGAATATCCCAAAATAATACAGAATACTGGTCTAAGAGAGCCTGCACATCAGGGTGCACTAGTGAATCCTTGACTCCAGCTTCAGATAAATGCAGTTCTACTGCCCATCCTATGTCTCCTGTGCGTAAGTCTGCCTCCATCTTGTGAGATAAAACAATATGAGGGGGGTAAGTGTGCATACGTTTGATTCTTTGATGCTTACTATCCTCCTTCCCTATCCATTCCATCTATAGAGTCTCCCAAGACTGAAAACCCTTAAAAAATTTCCATATGGATTCCCCTCTTCTTTACTAGTTGTGAATCAATGAAGTTATGAGTAGCTCCACTGTCTACTAGCATCGATACTCTTTAGCCCATAACAGTACCTATAACTCTTAAAGTCAGATATTTAGGGACTCCCTTCAACGATGCAAGAGCTCCTCCCCTTGGAGCAAATGTTTTTGTTGCATCTTCTATAGGTAGTACAATGCTGGACCTCTCCTCTTCATCGGAAAAAATCTTAATATGGTGAGCCTTCCCTGCAACACACTCATGGTTTGCACCCATGGTTTATGAAAAGTAAGGCAAAGTTTCTCCTTCCTTAATATCCTTTGTTCATGGTCAAGAGGTGCCTTCTTTTGCCATGAATAATCCCCCTGTTGCAGTAATACATTTTCTTTGGGCAAAGCATGTTGCAAATATCTAGCCTTCTCTACAGCCTCAAGGAGTGCAGTTGTCTTGGTGGATCTCACCAACCCATGCAATGGTTCAGCCATCCCATCAATAAACATACATACCCTTCTGATCATAGTAAGTATGTATACCATTACTAAAAGTTTCAAATACTCAGCAATATAATCTTCTAGATCCCCCTTTTGTTTGAGCTTGGTTAGCTCAACAAAGTGGGCCTCCAATTCTCTTGGATCAAATCTCTCTACTAGCCTCTTGGTGAAGACTGAGTATGAATTGATATGAGCATGCCCCAGTTTATTTAGCCCATGGAACCACCATTAATGAGCCTCCCCTTCTAAGTGCAACACAGTTATTTTGATAGCTTCTATTTCAGAAACTCTATTAAGCTGAAAGTAAGTATCTAGCTTCTCCACCCAAGCCTTGGATGTGCACTTAGTTGATCCATCATATACAAGCAAGAAGAATCTCCCCATATTACACTGTAGGTCTGATTCTTGCATCAATCCTTCCCTCTTGTGGTGATAGCAAGTTCTCCTTCCTTCCTTGATCCGGAAAAATTCCTGAAAGCTCAAGTGTTCCTTGAACCTTTGGGATTGGGACTCATACTCCACAAAATAGTCACCAAGGGTTTCATACTCTCTGTCTTCAGATAAGAATGAGGGCATAGTGGAGTGTTGTAGTGAAGGATGTGTGGCTGATTGTTCCACACAAGGTGAGATGCTGGTGCTTGCTTCCTGGTAAAACCCTCTAGGGCCTTCTTTATGCCTCATCTCCTTGAGATCTCTTGCAATTTTTTGCATGGTTTGAAGAAGGAGCTTTGAAATATCTCTTTCCTCCATATTGTAAATATATTTTCCCCACAAGCTGAGCCAAGAGCAGAGCTCCGATACCACTGTAATATTCCTTCTTAGGAATTTCTACAGTATGGAGAGTAAAAACATTGTTTTCAGAAAATTACATTATATAACTGAAAAATAGGACTTGGATCCTTTATATTATACTTAATAAACCTTACATACAGAATGGGAGCATAAAAAAATCACTCTAGCTATGTTAAACATATCTCCCCATGCCAATACACCTTAAAAACACCCAAACCCCATGATTTCACCAAACATAAATTCTGAAGCATGTAATAGCTTTATTATAAGAGGGTTTCTACAGAAAAAATGAGTCATAATAGATCTAGAGATTTCATTAATCAAAGAGCCAAGAAAAATGGAGGTTTAGCCTCTTTTACAGAAAATGGAGACAACCCGGTAGGGGTTTCATAAGAGCACAAGTACAAGATGACACCTTTGCATCAAATGACACAGTTTTCTGCAACTCTATATATTATATGGCTGAATAATACATGAAATCACATAAAAATTGCTGAAGAGACTCACTATTAGCCTCCTAGGAGAGAAAATTCCTCCTTCTCCAAGAAGCTAGCACCTAATGAAGGGATTCAACCCTACCACAGCATCACCTTCAGAAATGATGCAGTTTCTACAAGACACTACATTGTAGGAGTTGGTAACTTCTTGAACCCAAGTCAAATAGTGGAAATTTAGCGTAGAATTATCCTTTTAGATCCCTTCAACAAGTTGACCCAACAAAGAGAGTGGAACTCCCGCCTAAGAATCCCTTGCACTAAACAGTGTAGCAAAACCAGCTAAACAGCTGAAGCATGCAAGAAGTCATAAGACTCAAACATAGACAAGATTCTGAATAACCCTCATGGCTGATCTCCCTTCCTTTTTATTCTTGGTGAGCCTCCTTACCCTGGACCCCACACATTCATGAGGCTACTTCATTGCAAATAGTCCTCCATCAAAACTGCGTTGTTGCCACTAGGTTTCCTTCTCTTTTAGCAGCGTTTTTGACTTGGTCAACAAGGTTCTAGTCCTCATGCATTGCCCCCATTTTCACACCAAGGGTGGCTTTATTTTTCCTTCTTACACAAACCCCCTTTTCTCATTGGGAATGTTTTATTTCTACTCAAGATATTTAAGGGTCTCTCTACTCCATTTATTCCTCTAGCTTGCAAAATAGAGAAACATATAATATTCCAATTAGCAACAACTAATTGGAAATATTACATGGTTTCCACATCTGGGCCTACTTGTGTATTGAATTGTTGGGGGTGGTTGCATCTTGGAGATGGGCCTCACAATATCATGATCTTGAGGGAATTTATATCTTTTTCTTACTTCTATTCACGTCTTCATAACTTGATAATTTTTTACTGATAACTTTGCTATGTGTGCAGGTTCCTAAGTTGTTGTTGGTGGAGTAGATGGACTGCTTCCTAAGGATGATTTTCCTCCTCTCTATTGCAAAAATGTATCCATAATGCTATATGTGGGTGAAAAAAATAATATCAAGAGTTTTGTTGTGAATACACAAGTTGCTGCAGGGGGATTCTCCTTCCTGTAGTAGCCATTTATTCCTCCATTCAAGTATCCATTGTGCATTCCAGGTTGAGGCTAAGTGAAGAAAGGAATGAGGACAGATTAGGATCATGAGGAAGTTGTGTAGCTGATGGAGGAATAGAAAACAAGGATTTTTTTATGTTTTTTAGATGCATGACATAGTGGAAATACTGAGAAAATTTTGGATAGATAGAGTGGATGGGTGATGGATTTTGTTATGACTCTATAATTTCAAATGTTATGGAATAAAAAACAAAGGTAACCACAAAAGCGCTTTTAAGTCTAGAAGCTAGCCCTTCTAAACTCAGAGAGGTATCTCTCTGTTAGATTTAGTTTTGTTTTCTGGGAATTTTAGGCTAGTTATGATTGTGTAATTGTTTGTTTGAATGTTTGTAATTGATTTGGTTGATTAAGTGCCTATAATTCCATTGGGTTATGGATTCTATAAAACTAACATGGATCTGTATCAAAATTTCAAGGATTTTCACATGGAAAAGTAGGTGAACTAGTTGGATCTTTTAAATTTAAAATGGCATGTAACAAAAGAAAAAGAAATATTCACTTAATCATAAAGATAAATTAAGAATTATTTAACTTGAAATCAAAGGAAAACATTAAAATTACCGACAACCAAAATTTCAGTATATATTTCAACAAATTCTATTCATCACAGTTTCTGTAAAGTAATTTAGATATAAGAAAGCACAATAATGGAAACAAAGAAATAACACATAGAAAATGAGAAGAACTTCACCAATTTATCCATATTCATTTTATAAATTATCAGTCCATCAACTGGGAAAGTACAATAGCTTATGAAAATAAATAATCAACAAACAACCTGTAATACTTCGAGCTATGAATTATTTATACTAATATTTTAAAAAAATCCTATCATAATTGAACAAGGTATATTTAGCAAAATCTAGAACAAATGATATTTTCTGCCAATTAATAGGATGGGTTGGAACTGCTCAAGAGGTGGCCCTGATTTGAAGGAAATTTTGGTTGAGTTGTCCTTTCTGTATTTGTTGCATTGTGTAATGTTCCAAAATTGGGATTGCACAGCAGGCTTGTAAAAATAACGCACTCCTAGGATATTGATGTACAGAAATGAGTTTACAACCCTTGGATCCCTTAGATCAGCAGATCTGGATTCTAAATCCACAAGAGGAGCAAAAACAAATCAAACTAGGTGTGGTAAACAAATCTCCCACCACCTAGTCTAGCTGAAAAACACCCTACAAGAGGGGCTGCAGCTATGCACAACGAACTGCTTCAAGAATAACGCAGTCTTGGATAATATGAGTAGGATGCCATCAAATATGATTAAAAAATGAATGTACAGCTGAAAATCAGAAGTAAAGTGAAGCTATTTTGATATACAAGAGAATACATGAGACAATAGAGCAAGATATCTTCAAAAAAGAGAACTACAACACATATATATCAGCATAAATGGATCAACCGTGTTATTTTCAGGAGATGTAGCAGTTGCATATTAAAACTCAAATCTAGGACAAATCTATGGACAAAACATCATATCTATTTCAGATCTTGGAACTAGATAGTTTTCTTTACAAGATCCCCTTGGGGTTTTGACCAAATCATGCATAAATAAGAGTATATCTGAGTTACAAGTTGAAGATCTGTAAAATGTTGCAGTAATTACTGAATATAACATTTCATTACAATATATCAGATCTAAACAGAACATGGATCAGCAATCTAATCCATGGATCACCAAAGTGAAAGGCAAAGCCCAGCACCAGAGATCTCTGATCAAAACTGGAATCAAAACACCATAAAGAACCTCATATCAAAATAACGCTGTCCATCAATGGAAACAACGTTGTAGCTCCAATGAAAAAGATGGCCCACTACCAAGTTAGAGATCTGAAGTGAAAACATGAGAGGCACTCTCTTAGGAGGTTAAAATACACACTCCATGAGAAGAGGCTCCCAAAAACAAGCTAGATCTTTGCAGACCTAGAATCCCACTTGCTACAGCTTGAAAAAGTAGACAAACCCTCACTGGATCTGCACTGCAATTGGAAGTAGAGCTTGGCCTCAAGCTTGATAGTGGAACAAATCAGCAAATACTCCTTCAATAATCCTCAAAGGAAGAGGTGAAATCCCTGCATAGGAACTCCAAGTGCTAAGCAACACAATTATCTACTAAATAGCAGAGAATAGTATTTTTCTAAGCAGAAAAGATACTCAGAAATATGATTAATCAACAACCTTCTCTTGTTTCCCTTCCCTTCCTCTTATAAGATGAAAGCCTTTGCAAACCCTAAACCACCTTGATGAGTTAGCTTCTTTCACATGAGGGGCCTCCTTCTAGAACTACGTTGTCCCTTTTAGAGATGCATTGAACCTAGATAGCACTATAGATTTGGTCAAGGTTGACCTAGTCTCAAAGCTCAAACCCCTTTCACACCTGCAAGTGATTATTTACATGGCCCTAATTTATCTATGTTCACATGGGCATTTCTTTATTCAGTATTTTTAGGAGTTTTACATGTCCTCCTTTATTCATTTATTCATGCAACAGAAAATAAAACAAAAATGAATATTCCTCTTAGCTCATTCTAAGTAGGAATATTACAGTCCTCCCCTCCAAAATGTTGCTTTTCGTCAAGAAACTGATAGGGTAAGAGCTGTAGTACTTCTCCTCCTTCATTGTTGGCATCATCAAGGATCAAGTCCTCATCATAAGCCAAGTGCTCAAAAAGCCAATGCATCATGAATTGTTCCTCCAAGGCCAACATAATATGTGCATAGTCCATCCCTTCAGGAGTGAAAAACTCAACAGAAATAAACATAGTTGGAGAAATTCTACATCTAAAACATGTATCATGAAGTACTAGCTGAACTTCCAAACCATGTGGTACATACACATTGCCCATCCTCTGTCCATACAATCCCATAAAGAATAAAACTTTATCATCAATGTATGGAAGCAAGACTACATATATGCAAACTGAAATCTGAACTTGAGGAGGTGGGTCAAAATCCCACATGTGATGCCAACGCAATGCACCTCTTGTCTTCATCAAATCTAGGTGTGGCAAGTGGCATTCCCACCACACTTTTGCTGCATGAGTCACCTTAACATGGCTGAACGTGTTACATAAGTTTGGTGCCTTTGGGAAGTGCCCATCATGAAAAGGAATCTCCCTTTGCACATCAAGGGAGTGGCCAAGTTCAGAATTCCCATTGGCCCTCAACAAACTATGAGATCCACATGATCTCTTACTCCCTTTAGGAGTCATATCCTGCAAAAACATGGCAAAGGAATGTAATAGATCAGAAAATACAACTTTCTTGTCATGATCAAATCCTCTACCATCATAGTCCTTCACGCACATGGAGTTGTGCATGAGCATTCCCTTCCTCTCAAGCAAAGGAAGAGCTGGTTGAGATGACTCTTGCAAAGATTCTATTGGCTTCCCCAATCCTCCATAGCTATTACACTCTTGAAAGTGCTGATGTAAGTCCTCTCTCATGCCTTCCCAATAAAAACTCTTCATGATCAGGGTATATATCTTCATTGAATACATATGGCTAAGGGAGAATTCTTCATATGCTCCTTGTAGGATCTTCTGCTTGAGCTTGGAAGCTCTAGCCACGAATACTTTACCATGATAATATATGTCTCCTCCTTGGACTAAGTAGCCCTCTTCTTGTTGCATGCCATCTAATATCATACCTATGTGGAGACCTTTGGAATACTCTACAAGCAGTTGAGATTTCCAATAAAGATCCACACTTCTCAACAATGACAGTGTTGTTGATACATCCATGGGGGTGTTTGTCATGTTGCTGATTCCCTCTTTCACATTATACATGCCAAAATATTTTTTGGAAGGCTGATCCTCCCATTCTTCTCCTCGCACAGCACAGATTCAGAAAAGTGAGAAGGTGATAGTGAAACAAGAAGAAGATTTTCCTCATTCTTGGGTTGTCCCAAGCCTCCCAGCACTGTAACTTGGTCTCTCATTGCTCAAACCCTTCCTAGACCTAGATTTGGAGCAGCAATTTGTGGAACCTTTCCCACAATATCTGAATTTGATGGCATTCCAGGTGGCTTTCCATGAGATAAGAATGTCCCTTGCAGCATCCTCATGAACATGAGAGAAGGAAATGTGAGATCCCTGCTTCCACTACGCAAATCCAACTCTGTTGTTTGTGTGGAAGTATTAGGTGAAGGATAAGTATGCATGCCTTGAATCATTTGTGGTTTCCCACTCTTCAAGTCCACCCACTCCATTTGCAAAGCTTTCCACTCCGTGGTAACCTTCCCCAAGGTAATCAACCATTGGACACCCAAGATGATGTTCGTGTCTGGTATGTCAACTACAAAGAAGTGATCCACCAAAGTGTAGTATCCCATAGTGACAGAGAGTGATGGAACATATTGCATGCATTGCATGGTCCTATCTCTTGGGAAAAAACTAGAAAATCTCTCAAAAGTATCAGTGGGTATTCCTCTCCTTTGCACAATATGAGCATCAATAAATTTGTGGGTTACGCCACTGTCAATCAGGACAGATACTCTCTGATTCATGACTGAACCTTGTACTCTTAGGTTCAAGTACTTAGGCATACCTCTCAAAGAGGCAAGAGTCCCACTTGCTGGAGCAAAGACTCCATTCCCATCTCTGGATGGTGTTTGATCTTCCTCATCATCATCAGTGCTATGAAACCTCCTAGGTTCATCATCTTCATCTTCCTCCTCAAGATTTGAGAAGACTTCTATGTAGTGTGCCTTTCCTACAGCACATCTATGTACCAGTGCCTATGACTCTTGGCAAGTGAAGTACAGTCTCTTCTTCCTCAATTCCCTCCTAAGATCAATATCAAGAGGTTTCTTCAAATATCTCTCCTTGGGAGGAGCAAATTTTCCTTCCTTCCCCTTAGAAAAGTGAGGGACCTTATTTCAGAAAGTTTCCTTTGCTTTTGGCAAGGCATCTTGGAGGTCTCTAGCCCTCTCAATGGCATCATGCAAAGTGACGAGCTTGGTGTATTTAACCAACCCATGCAAAGGTTCCTCCAAGCCATCGATGAACATGTAGACTCTCCTTGCTACAGATAGGTCAGGGACCATGACTGATAATCTTAGAAACTCATAAATATAAGTTTTTGAATCTCCTAATTGCTTCAGATTTGCAAGGCTTATGAAGGGTGCTTCAGGATCCTTCCTGTCAAACCTCTCCACCAGTATTCTAGTAAACTCATAATAGGTAGTCACATTTATGTTTCCCAATGTAGAAAAGCCATGGAACCACCAATTGTGTGCTTCACCTTCAAAGTGCAGCACTACAATCTTGATGGCTTCAGTCTCAGGGACTTTGTTCAACTGGAAGAAGATATCCAGCTTTTCTACCCATGCCTTGGAAGAACTGGAGGATGATCCATAAAAATTGGGAAAAAATAATCTTCCCATAGAGTGGTGTCTATCCTGATGATGAAAGAACCCACCATCTCTATATTGTTGCCTTGGTCTTCTTCTATCCTTGAGGTGACAAAAGTCTTGGAAACTCCTTGAATCTCTGACTCTAAGAGTCATATTCCATAAATTAATCTTCAATGGAATCTTTCTCTTGTGGCCCTTCATTCTCCATAGGCAATAAAGTAGGCATAGTGGAGCATTGTGTAGCTTCTGGAGCTTGTGGCAGATCCACTGGTTGACCAATCCCATGATGGGACATGTCAAAGCATTCTCCCTGATGAAATCTCCCAAGAGATTCCCTCATTCTATCCACCCTCATCTCTTTGATATCCTTGGAAAGATCTTACATGGCCACCAAAAGAGTTCTTGCAAAATCTTCTACTTCTCTATCGTTTACAGCTTCAAGGGATTTACCCTTGTCTTGACCCTTGTCAAGATCATCAGTAGTGTAATCATACTTCTTGTGACTTCTGTTATGATACTTCTTGTCCCTATCTGTAAGAGGATCATATTCTTCTGAATGCAACATGGCTGGTGATCCAAGGCAAGGACAGACTGTGCCAAGAAAGGAGCTCTGATACCACTGTAATGTTCCAAAATTGGGATTGCACAACAAGCTTGTAAAAATAATGCACTCCTGGGAGATTGATGTACAGAAATTAGTTTACAACCCTTGGATCCCTTAGATCAGTATATCTGGAGTCTAGATCTACAAGGGGAGAAAAAAAAAATCAAACTAGGTGTTGTAAACAGATCTCCCACCACCTAGTCTAGCTGAAAAACATCCTACAAGAGGGGCTGCAGCTATGCACAACAAACTGCTTCAAGAATAACGCAGTATTGGACAATATGAGAAAGAGGCCATCAAATATTATTAAAAAATGAATGTACAGTATCAATTAGAAGTAAAGTGAGGCTCTTTCAATATACAATATAATACATGAGACAATAGAGCGAGATATCTTCAGAAAAGAGAGCTACAACACATATATATCAGCAGAAATGGCTCAAAAGCGTTATTTTCAGGAGTTGTAGTAGCTGCATATTAACAATAATATCTAGGATAGATCTGTGGAAAAAACATCAGATCTATTTCAGATCTGGGAACTAGATAGTTTTCTTTACAAGATACCCTTAGGGTTTTGACCAAATCATGCATAAATAAGAGTAGATCTGAGTTACAAGTTGCAGATATGTAAAATTCTACAGTAATTTCTGAATATAACATTTCATTACAATAGATCAGATCTAAACAGAACATGGATCAACAAGCTAATCCATGGATCACCAAAGTGAAAGGCAAAGCCCAACACCAGAGATCTCTGATCAAAACTGGAATCAAAACACCATAAAGAACCTCATGTCAAAATGACACAGTCCATCAATGGAAACAACGTTGTAGCTCCAATGAAAAAGATGGCCACAAACAGGAGAGGCACTCTCCCAGGAGGTTAAAAGACACACTCCATGAGAAGAGGCTCCCAAAAACAAGCTAGATCTCTGCAGATCTAGAATCCCACTTGCTGCAACTTGCAAAAGCAGAAAAACCCTCACTAGATCTGCACTGAAATTGGAATTAGAGCTTGGCCTCAAGCCTGATAGTGGATCAAATCAACAAATACTCCTCCAAGAATCCTCAAAGAAAGAGGTGAAATCCCTGCATAGGAACTTAAAGTGCTAAGCAGCACAATTCTCTACTAAACAACATAGAATAGTATTTGTCTAAGCAGACAAGATACTCAGAAATATGTTCAATCAACAACCTTCTCTTGTTGCCCTTCCCTTCCTTTTATAAGATGAAATCCTTTTCAAACCTTAAACCACCTTGATGATTTAGCTTCTTTCACATGAGGGGCCTCCTAGAACTGCATTGTCCCTTTTGGAGATGCATTGAACCTAGACAGTGCTGTAGATTTGGTCAAGGTTGACCCAGTCTCACAGCTCAAACCCCTTTCACACCTGCAAGTGATTATTTACATGGCCCTGATTTATCTATGTTCACATGGGCATTGATTTATTCAGTCTTTTTAGGAGTTTTGCATGTCCTCCTTTATTCATTTATTCATGCAACAAAAAATAAAACAAAAATGAATATTCCTCTTAGTTCATGCTAAGTAGGAATATTACACATTGTTGATCCTTTAACTGCATTTCGAGTTATTCAATTATGCCAGTAACTCACACACTTATCTTGCCTTTTTTTCATCTGGAATTGAAAACTTTGTTGCCTTCCTCTAAATTTCATCTACTTCGCTATATTTGGAAAAAGTAGGTTTTAGCACAAAAATATGATTCACCTCATGCTGTATGTAGAAGCATTTCCCATTGCTTCAAGAAAATATTTTCTTGTCAAACTTCCCTTTGTACTGGTGAACTTGGAGTTGTCTCTGGCTACTTCTTTCAAATTCTTATTGTAGTCCTCTTGTGTGATTAAGTTATACTTGATAAAAAACACATTGTGCGATCCCTTTTTGTTTAGCACTTCAAATTTGCTGAAAAACTTGCTAACCCCTATTTCCAGTCCTTGGCATTTTTCTTCTAATTGTAGAATGAGGTTATTTTTGGTCAAAACCTTCTTGAATTCTAATAGAGTTTCGGTTTTTTCCTCAATTCCTATTTCCTCCAACTCATATTTATTCTTAGAATTGAGGAATTTGATGATATTAGCAGCTTTAGTAAGCATGTGACCCAACTTCTCTTTGATTCATGCAATAGTTGTTGTATCTTTTTGTATCAGGTCATTCTATTAAAAAATGATTTGCATGGATGGCCAAATATCATTCATGGAGTTGAGGATGCTTGTCCTTATGTTTTTCTTGGATTGGGCCAAGGTTTGGCCAATGGCTAACTCTTTCTTTGCTTTCTGTATCCTTTCTAGTAGTATTTGGGATCTTTGTGCTTCAGCCAAGTTTGAAGCTTCACTTCTATTGTTATGTTCTTGGAAATATTTTACTTGCCCTTGTAGTTTCTTTATCTCTTGTGTTTATATTGACATTTTCCCTACGACCTTAATCAAATTTTTAGCAGCATCTGCAGGTTAGGTTGGAGGTATCGTTGGTGTTGAATCACTTGTAGTGGGGATTTTTGTGAGGGGTATTGCATAAAGAGGAACTATGGCCACCTATGGATTTTATTCCTTATCCTTAATCAAATTCTCCATGTCTATCTCCATTTTCCTAGTTTGGGCACTTTGCTCCATGATTAATTTTAGCATATCTTCCTTCTATGTTTCAGACTCTTCTATATCCTTGGTATGTAGATCTTTTGTTGCTAGCAGTTTTAGTTGCTTCCTCGGTGCTGCAATATCAACATTCTTATTTTTAATTAGTTCTTCTATTGCCTTCACATTTTCTGAATCATACCCCATTTTAACAACCAGATCTTCCAATGATTTGATTCTTGTGTATTTATCCAGAGAGGATATCTTTTCCATCCTCAACTGGGATTGGGTATTTTAAAGAGACACCTGCAATTTGACACATTCATGGTTGTGTTGGTTAATGTAGAGAAAATCATCTCCCCAATATGTTTATGCATCTCCATTTTATAAATGGGATGAATGTCCTTGGTTTCAAATTCAAAGGATATATTTTTCTAGTCTGCTATTGTCTTTGGTTGTGGAATTTGAGCCTTTAGGAAGGCCATCTGCATCCTTCCTTTTTTTGAATCAAAGGCTAATAGAAGCCTTATTTGTGAACTAGAAATTTGTTTCCAGAACTGTGAGTAGGTTTTCCTCTTAAGAATCTCATTTTTGAGCTTAATGTCTTTGTACCAGTCAAAGATATTTTTCTCCTTTTCTCCCTGAAAGAGCTTAGAGGTTTGGGTTGTGTCTAGATGACCCTGTGACATTGATGAAATTGTTGGAGAATTTATAAATTTGCTACTGATTGTGCTAAAGATAGTGGTTCATTGATGATCATGGTAGATCCTTGTTCTGCATTCCTTTCTAAATCTATTTTAGGACTCATCTTGGTCCACTTTCTGTAGATGATTTTGAATTATTTGTCTGCACTTCCTGTATATAAATTTTATTCTTCCTCTCTTTTCCTCTTTCCTTCTTTCTCTTGAGGAGTAGGAGTCTGTGAAGTTGAGGTGGACACAATTTTTTATTCGAATTCTTGCAAAGTGTTATCTATCCATGTGAATTAATTCATATACCTCTCAATCTATGGCCTCCAAGTGTGGATATAAGGATTGGTTTTGTGTTCCACCCTTGTCTTGGAAATTAGGCCCTGAGGATCATATGACCATGTAAAACTCACATTAAAATTAATTTGTTTAGGAAGATTATCTGCTTCTTCTCCTATTATCCTGTTGTTGGAAACAAAGGGGCCAACTTGTGTTTTAATCCTGAACTGAGATTTCTTCTTTACTGAGACAAAATGAATTTCATCGGAGTTAATCATTTGTGTTATATAATCCAGGGAAAATAATCTCATTGGGAGGTATTTGGGAAACTTGTACGGTGGAAATTCACACCCATACATCCTCATCTCTGTATAATTTTGGTATAGGTACCAATCACCGGTTTTAGATTTCTCTTTCAAATGTGGGATCTTCTTGATTTATTCACTGATTCTTGGTTCTGCATTACTCGTCAACATGCTCATCACTCGATGAATGAACTTTTCAATGTATTCCTTGAATGCGTACTCCTCTGAATATTTCATCATAGGGGAAGTCCAAAAAATTACTGACTGTGGATTCCCTTCCTCATCCAATTTTAATAGTGAAAAATGGAATTTGTCTACTTGGTAATAAATGAAAATATAAACATGAATGGAAGCATACCTGAAAACTCCTTCAATTGGTAACGTAAGGAGTTTTTCATGTATACTTTCAGCTAAGAATTGACTGAAATTAAAAATAACTGAAGGATTATGGTCTGTAGAGAATATTGATAAGAAACCTAATAGGGTTTCATCTACCCATTCATCAGAGTAATAGCCCAAAAGTTATGACAACGTAGAAGTGATTTGTTTGGCATAAAAAGGAACATGGAAGAGGGATAAGGTGGATTTTTTCTGGACAATTGGGTATATTCAGGAAACAAAATGTCAAAATCTGTGTTCTCTTGGAGAAATCTAATTTATAGTAGATTTCAGTCAAGGTTTCTACAGGAAAAGGAGTATTGGTTTCTACAATAAGGGCCTACATCATCTGATCAATAGTTTTAGAGCTGACGTTGAATAAAAATTCACCACTTGGGGCTATAATGGCTCTCTAGTTTGGTACGTAACAAGCCTGACATTTTCTAACAAACTCTTGAGAGTGAAATGTCCAGGGAAAAATGTGATGAGGCAGATTGGTTCCTAGAGTCCAATTTCATCAGATTTGTCAATAAATTTATTTTCAAGCCAATAGTAGAGTTCAAAAAGATCAAACTCACACTAAGTTTCTGTGATTTAATAATCTTTGTCTACAAGTGGAATGTGATCTAAGTCAAAAGCGGATGCAAGATTGGGTTGACAGAATCTTCAATGTTCTTCTTTTTCGAAGGCATCTAGTTAATATGCAATTACAGAGAAAGGAGGAAATTGCACATAATTACCAGGAATTTCACCAGTCTATAATAGATTGGTAATAAAATTGGGATTTTCTTGTGCTCGATCACATGCCTAGTTGATTCAGGAGAATCACTGGGTACTTGAAATCTAGAGACAAAGGTAGAGTGACACAATTTTCAAAATAAAAGGAGAAAAATGGTGGTGCGATGGGTTTTTATGTGGGTGTCGATGTTCCCGTTATGGGCGTGGGTTCATTAGAAGTTTGAATGGTTACCCCAGGAAGTCTTTTAATAAGCTAACGGTTATGGCCATGTCTTGGGATGATATTGGAGGGGAGCGCGCGATAAGTAGAAGCATGTAAGTAGGGGAGTGGACGGTGATGCGCAGGAAATATGGTGTGAAAGGAGGGTGGTTTGGTGGATTTTAGAGGTAGGTCGAGATGGTTTACGGTATTAACAAGGGGGGATGCGAAATGATGAAGGGCTGACACATCGTGTGGGACCGACGGGGAGGAAACTAATTTTCGTACCCACCCCCCCCCCCCCTCCCCGCGCTGGTAAAGTTCGGATGGATAGCAGGGTGCGAAAAAGGGTTGTGGACCGCTGATGTGAGTTGGTGAAGATTGAGCCATTGGAAAGAGTGTGTGTCTTAACACTACCCAAAAAATTCCTTTTGTCTTTTTCAAACTTTATTACATGGGTGGAAAACTTTAGATAAAACCATGTGCATTGTAAAGTTTGGATAATAGTGTAAATCATGTAAAATGTACATTTTTACCCTTTGAACCTTTTGACTTAAGCTTTATCCTAATCCTAAGACTAACTTTTTTAACATACATAAGGGTGCATTTGGAATTGCAGACCCTTCTTTTATTTGTTTTTTAGAACAAAAATACCTACAATATCCTATTACTTACTACTTCATTGATTCAACATAAACGTATGAATCAACCTTATTTATCTACCTAACTAGCATTAGCCAATATTAGACAGTTTGGCTAACTTTATTATATCATCTAATTAACACAATTTTAAACTTGTTTGATCATGATTAAACTATATGATTCAAACAGATGACTCAAGGTTGTGGTATCTTGAACAAGTTGCACACAACATTCACTTTATTCAATAGAATCAAACTATCTATCAAGTAGTGGCATTTAGACTTGCAACACTTTCATTTCTATTTTTTTTTTTTTTTTTCATGGGGTTTTCATATTTATTTTTATTATTTCTCTTTTTTTCTTTTGTTTCTTTCATTCTATTTTTTTATTCAAATACCCTCTTTTCATTTTTCTTTTATATTTTTTTTGAAATCATTTGCAAATTGAAATATTATTTACAATGTCATATAAATGAGATAAAATATCCAATAATGTTGTGATCCTATAAATTATAGGACTGTAATAGTGACTTCAACTAGGGATGGCACTCTCCTTGTGAGGTGCCAAGAACCTTTGACCAGTAGCCATGAATGTTCTGTTTCAACAATGTCTGCATTTGATTACTTTTTTGTTGTTGTAGTAGTTATGGTGGCACATTAATCAGGAGATTAGGGCCTTCTCTGTGGGCTTCAAAGTATGTAAATAGGTCACCCAATCAAAAAAATAAAGAAATTATATTTACAATGAAATTTTCTAAGAAATACCTCTATTATTGTGCAAAATAATGTTTCAGCATCGTGTCATTCATAGGTCCACCACGTATCTCTGTTCCATCCAACTCTTTGAGGAAAAATGCATTATGACCTTTGAACGCATGGATGATATATGGTAATTTCCACAGATTATGAAACTTTCCATGCTTGCTTTTATCCTCTCTTCTTGAATCCCATTTTAAAACACTATCACCCAACTGAAAATCATCTTCCTTGGTCATTATGTCATAAATATTTTTGACATTTTCTTCGATAACTTGTTTTTTGTTATACACTTATTCCTTGTATTGTTGCAGCTGAATGGTATGATTTATCATTTTTTAAGTATCATTTGCTTCCACCCGTAGCTCCTGTATTATTTTCATAATACAGGAACCCCTAAAGAAGATGGGAAAACAACATCCATTCCATAAGCTAATTGGTATGGTGACATGCCAATTGATTTCTTTGTGGTGAGTGTGTTAGCCCACAATGCATTTACCAACTTATTTTTCCATGACTTCTTGTTGTCTTCTAGGAGATTTTTTATAATAATAACCAAATTTTTATTTGAATATTCAGCTAACCCATTACCCTTAGGGTAATAAGTAGTTGAATTCCTTAGAGTGATATGATATTTGCTGCAGAAATATACCATTTTCTTTGACTTAAAAGCTGATGCATTATTTGTGATAAGATTATTTGGACACCCAAACCTTGACAGTATATTGGTTTCTAAAAATTTGGTGATCACAGCATCAGTTGCTTGTTTTGAGGGTGTGGCCTCAATCCACTTGGTGAAATAGTCAGCGGATGTGAGGATCCATTTGATTTGGGCTGAGAATGGTGGATGGATTTCTCGAATGAAATCCAAACCCCAATATTGGAAAGGACTTTCAACGGATATAGGTTTCAAGGGTAATGCCAACATTTTTCTCTTTCCTTCAAAAATTTGGCACTTGTGGCAAGAGGTAATTTTTTTATGGACATCGGGAAAAATTGTTGGCTAGTAAAAACCATCTCTTGGGATCTTATTGGTAGTGGTCTTCCGGTAAAAATGTCCACCACAATCTCCTTCACGAAATTCCTACATAGTTTTTTCTGCCTCATCCTTTAATAAAAAATTTAGTAAAAGTCCACCAACATCTTTCCAATATAAATTTCCATCTAAGATACAAAATTTCATAGCCTTTAGCTTAAGAAATATATCCTTTTTCTTAGTCAAACCAAGAGGATATTGTAAATTTAACAATACAAAAATGAGGTCTGCATACCAGGGTGAGGTTGTAAAAGCCTCATCTATTTGTGGAGTCACCTGTTCCTCTTGATCATCTAATGTAGCTACAAAATTATTATCCAAAGCATCAAAATTAGACTCAACCATTAGCTAATCTTTTTCCGTTAATGAGCTTGGTGGGTTTAATTTCAATATCATATTCAAGAATAATGGCAATCCACTTACCTGACTTCCCATTTGGTACATTTTGAGTAAGGATATATTTGACCAAAGAATTTTGGACAATGAAAATTATGTGAGAATGAAGAATATATACTTTGAAATCCTTGCAACATCTCTTAGAGCCTTTCTAAAGAAAGAAATGGACTGCTCATGTTCCTCGTTGTTTTTATTTAAGAGAACTATTGCAACACTATCTTCAGAAGCAAATGAAAAGATAATAAAATCTTTTGTAAAATCAAGGCGAATAAAAATAGGTTCTTTTGTTAGATCTTGCTTCACTTAGTTGAATGATTTCTTGCATTCAATGTTCCACCTTATTTATGTGTCTTTCCTTAAAATATTTGCTATGTTCCTAGGGAGTTCTGCTAGGTTGGGGATGAATCTTCTTAGAAATTTTATTTTACCAAAAATTAGTGAAGTTATTTAACATTTCTAGGATGACTTATTTTCAAAATGGCTTCAATCCTAATGGGATCAATCCTAATACCTTCTTTGGAAATGATATGCCCCATAAGTTTTCCTTCTTCAAGGCCAAATAGTGTTTCTTGGGGTTAAGTGAAATCCAAAACTTCCTACACTTCTCAAAAACTCTCCTCAAGTGTAAAAAATTCTCTTCATCTATTTTATAAAAAATCATGATGTGATCTAGATATATGACAATAAATTTTCCAATTTCATCAGCAAAATCAATATCCATTTCTCTCTGAAATGTGGCTCCATTATTCATTAATCCAAAAGGCGTCTTCACATACATGAAGGTGCACCAAGGAGTTGTGATGCAGGGGCATCCGAACAAGTTTGAATTCAAGTTTGAATCTGTAGATGAAGAGATGGGTATGTGAACAGTCACGCAATTTGGGGTAAAAATTGTTTAAACCGATACTAGAATTTATGTAACTGATTAATAATTAATGGCCTGCCATGTGTGCATTGATAAGACCAAGAGTTTCCTTGAGCGATCTCAATCAATTCTTTTCTAGTCTATATAGAAAGCGAGCCTGTAATGCGGGAGGAATAGAGCGAGTGAGCACGATGTAGTCGGAGGTGAACTTTGTTACTAAGGCTGAAATGCCTTAGATATCTGTAAGTTATCTTTGTATATAATAAAGGAATTAAAATGTGGATTCTATGTATCTATATATGCGTAGTGATTTATTTGCAATTAGACTAAGTAGTTCATTTAATGTGTGCGAGTTTCATATGGGTTATCTGCAGTTTCCTTATGAGTGTATTGCAATGATTATTGACCATCGATCCTTATAGGATCGATGGCAATCAAATGTTATGTGATTGTCTTGATTTGATTTAAATTAAACATCAGCCTTTGTGTGAACGAAGAATTCAATTTCATATAAAACTCTGATCTCTGTGAAGGGGTTATGTTCTCAATTGCATGTGAATCTACGTTTCTTTGTATAAGATTTGATACACATTAATACGACGTGAAGAGGTTCTTGTCAATTCGGAAATCCATTCTGAGTTTGATATGAATTCTTTATAAAGGACTAGTGGACTCGATTGCTTAATCAATTCTGACCGTGTTAAAGCCCCAATACCCTAATTCATTGGTGAATTTAATTCAGTGGGAAAGTTTATGGTTGAACGCGGAGATAAATCCATGATTAGTGCATTGGACAGAAGGCTGAAAAAAGTGGTTTTATAAACCCATACCACCATTTCGTTGGTCAAAAGGTTATGATATGTTTTTTTTGTTTAAATCGCTCCCGTCGTAGTTAAAAGAACATTGGGTTTTAAGGTGTGTATGGCTATGATTATAAGATCTCAAATCAAGGGTTCGAGATTTAAAGAAACTTCCGCCCATTGTTGAGGAAGTTGCCCAAATTTAGAATTTAACTAGGTTTTGATTAAAAATGTTGTGTAACCAACTCCAAAAAGAGAATAAAAGAGATATAAACGCCTTAGAAATAAGCCACTTCGAGGGGGCAACCTCCAATACATTACATGAATGAACAATTCTTGGATGATACAATTCACAAAACCTCCTTTCTATATATAGGAGTCCATGGGGCCATAATGTAATCCTAGTGGGCCACGATGTAATCCTAGCCGACCTAACAATAATAATTTAAGGGCACAATAATAACAAAATGGGGGTTACAAGGGTACAATAATAACAATAAGGGGTTTACACTAACAATAATAAGGGACTATACTAGTGATATAGGGACCTAACATGCCCCTCTCTTTCAAAAAAGTGTTGTCCTCAACGCTTGAGTAGCTCCGGGTGCTTCTGTATAAAATTCTCATCCTCCCATGTAGAATCTTCAGTGGGTAAGTTCTTCCACTTGATGAGATACTCTGAAATTGATCGATTCCGTAGCTGTCGAGTTCTTGTTTCCATGACCGCTTCAGGTTCCAATATGATTTTCCTTCCTCATCAAGTTCTGGCAATATTGTTTGAACTGGAAGATTTTCACCTATAACCTTCTTTAAGCATGAAACATGGAAAACTAGATGCACTCGTGAAGAAGCGAGAAGCTCCAATTTGTATGCCATAGTACCAATCTTTTGCAACACCTTGTAAGGACCATAGTACTTTGGCGATAATTTATTATCCTTCTTAGCTTGCTTGAGGGAAATTTGTTTGTATGGTTGTAGTAGTAAAAATACCCAATCTCCTACATCAAAACTTCTCTCGCTGCGATGTTGATGTGCCTGTTGTTTCATTCGATTTTGTGCCAAATTCAGGTTATCCTTTAAGAGTTGGAGAACTTCTTGCTGATGCTCGATGTGATCTTCCACTGCTTGAACCTTCGAATTTTCCTTAAAGATGATGTGATGGATGGTGGATGATATCCATAAAGTGCCATAAATGGGGTCATTTTTGCTGCAGTATGGAAGGAAGTGTTATACCACCATTCAGCGAGAGGTAGCCACTTGACCCATTGTGTTTGTTTATCAGATACAAAACAATGAAGATATCCTTCCAAACATTTATTTACTATCTCGGTTTGACCATCAGATTGAGGATGATAAGATGAGCTATGAGCTAATTGAGTACCCAAACAAGAAAATAACTCCGTCCAAAAATTTCCAGTAAAAATGGGATTTCTGTCGCTCACAATAACCCTTGAGCTTCCATGTAGCTTTTGAATTCTGTCCATAAATGTAGTAGCAACTGTACTTGCTTTAAATGGATGAGATAATGCACAAAAGTGTGCATACTTGGTAAGTCTATCAACTACCACCATGATGACACTCTTTCCTTCGGACTTAGGTAAACCTGTGATAAAATCCATTGAAATCTCCTCCCAACGTTGACTTGGAATGGATAAGGTTGTAGAAGTCCTGGGGTCTTAATTGTTTCCACTTTATTTTGCTGGCAAACCAAACATTCCGCCACAAACATTCGAATATCAGATTTAAGGCCATCCCAAAAAAATTCTTTCTTCACCCTGTGGTAAGTTTTTAAAAATCCTGAGTGTCCTCCTAAAGGAGAAGTCAATTCCGGAAGAATATTTTGTTTTAGTTGGGAATTCTTACAAAGATATAAGCGATCTTTGTACCATAAGGAATCATTTTTCCAACTAAATGTATCGGATGTACTAGGATCTTGCTGCAACTTTTGAATGAGTGTCCATACATCTTTGTCCTTCTTCCATTCATCTCTTGCTTCAGTTATCCAATCTGGTTGGATAATAGAAATGGCACAAAGCAATGCTTCCACCTCTTCATTCTTTCTTGAGAGTGCATCTGCAACAACATTCAACTTTCCTTTTTTGTAGATTATTTTAAAGTCATAACCCAACATCTTTGTGACCCATTTTTGTTGTTCTTCTGACGATAGTCTTTGTTCCAAAAAGTGTTTAAGACTATCATGATCAGTTTTCACCTTGAAGTGTCTTCCCATTAGGTAAGTTCGCCATTTCTTTAGTGCATGTAGTATTGCTAACATTTCCTTCTCATAAATAGGTTTCCGTAAATACTTTCCTTTGATTGGACGACTTTCAAAAGCAATGGGTCTTCCTTCCTGCATTAAAACTGCACCAATTCCATTTCCTGAGGCATCACGTTCCACAATAAAGGTTTTTGTGAAGTCTGGCGTAGCTAAGACCGGTGCTAGGCACATTGCCTCTTTAAGATGTTCAAAGGCCTTAGTTGCTTCAGGAGTCCATGAAAATGCAGCTTTCTTCAATAATGTTGTTAGAGGTGCTGCTATTCTCCCATAATTCTTAACAAACTTGCGATAATACCCTGTTAACCCGAGAAATCCTCGCAACTTCTTTATGGTTGTGGGGACTTTCCATTCCTTAATGGCTTTAATCTTGTTAGGGTCTACTTTAACACCCTCGTGAGATACAATATGACCCAGATATTCCACCTCTTGTACTCCAAAGAAACATTTGGATTTTTTTGCATATAATTGTTTCTCCTGCAATAGTTTGAGCACCCTGTCAACATGTTCGACATGATCCTTCCAAGACTTGCTGTAGATTAGTATATCATCAAAAAATACTAGCACAAATTTTCTAAGGAAGGGTTTGAAAATGGAATTCATCAACCCTTGAAATGTAGAAGGTGCATTGGTAAGGCCAAAAGGCATGACCAAAAATTCATAATGACCCTCATGAGTTCAAAATGTTGTTTTTGGAATATCTTGAGTCTTCATTCTAATTTGATGATATCCTGAACGAAGATCCAACTTGGTAAAATAAATTGCTCCATGTAATTCATCCAATAATTCATCGATCACAGGAATGGGAAATTTATCTTTAATGGTGAGCTTATTGAGCTCCCTATAATCCGGACACATTCGCCATGATCCATCCTTCTTGTGTACCAATACTACAGGAGCAGAGAAAGAACTTTGACTGGGTTGAATTATACCCGCCTCTAACATTTCTGCAATCATACGTTCAATTTTGCTCTTTTGGAAGTAAGGATATCTATAAGGTCGGATGTTTGGAGGAACACTTCCTGGAATCAAATGAATAGCATGATCATGATCACGAATAGGTGGGAGTCCTTTGGGAGTTTCAAACACCTTGGAATGATTGTCCAAGACTTGTTGGAGATCTGCGGAAATAGATGATTTTGATGTTGGAACTTCTAGTGAGCATAATTGTGCAATTACGCCTCGCTGTTCTTTCTTTAGAAGCTTTGTCATGACATTAGAGCTTATTATCCTTCCTGGCTTCCCCGCAATACCCCGTAATTCAACTTCCTTTCCTTCTGAAAAAAATTTAAAGAAAAGTTCTTGAAAATTAAAAGCTACCGTCCCCAAAGATTGTAACCATTGTACTCCTAGTACAACATCAGCACCTCCCATAGGAATGGAAAGCATTGGACTAGTCAATACATATTCCCCCATGGTTAGCTTGATATTATGGCATTTCCCGGAGCAATTTATAGTTCCTCCATTTGCAACCATCACTTGACATTCTGGTGCTGGGTATAGGAAACAATTTAATTCCTTGGCTACCTTATAATGAATAAAATTATGGGTGCTACATGAATCAATCAACACTATTACCCTTTTCTTCTTTATATGTCCTTCTATCTTGAGAGTTTGAGGAGTGGTAATTCCTGCCAGTGCATTACACGATATGGTCGGATTCATTTCTTCCTCTTCTAGGGGTGGTTCCTGGTGTATATCCTCTTCTTGTTCATTTTTTTCTTCTTCTTCACAATCTATGTAAAATAATTTCTTCTCAGCACACTTATGACCTTTAGTGTATTTGCTATCACAACTATAGCAAAGCCCTTTTGCTTTTTTTTCTTCCAATTGTTGTGGTGTCAACCTTGTAGGTTGTGGAAATCTAGGCGTAGCAACACTTCCTTGTTTATAGAATTGAGTGGTAGGCTTCCTTGTCGCCGTAATTTTACATTCAACTTTTCTTGCCAACCTGAATGCCTTCTCCAATGAATCAGGTTCCAAAACGCGAACTTCATGTTGGATGTTATCCTTTAAAGTGCTTAGGAAGAGATCAATCCTGTGTTCCTCTGTAAGATCAGTTACCCTTATATTCAATTTTTGGAAGTCCTCAATGTGCTGCCCCACTAAACCCTTTTGTTTGAGATTTATCAATTGGGTAAAGAAGGTGTTTCTCTTTGTATCCTCATAATGTGCTATCATTTCCTCTGTAAAAATTGACCAAGTGACAATTTTTTTACGGGAGCAAAGCCATCGATACCATACAAATGTATTTTGTTCTAAATGTAAAGTTGTGATGCGTACCTTTTGTGTGTGTTGCACATTATGGAGATCAAAATATTGCTCCATCTGTAGTATCCATGTTACAGGATCCTTTCCATCAAACTTCCTCATATCCATTTTTGGAATATGGTGGTTCTTCCCACCAACATTCGAGTTTATGAAATCACGATTAACATTTATTTTCTTCTCATCATGAGGTTCTTCTCCTATATTTCCGCCATTAGGAATCATTTCTGGTTTTAAGCTTGTCATCAAGCCTTCCATGTATGCTTTTAGATCATTCTTCATGTTTTCCATGTTGTCTTTCATGTCATCCATCTTAGCTTCCACGCCATCCATCTTAGCTTCCACGCCATCCATTTTAGCTTCCATGCCTTTCTTCAAACCGTCCATATTCACTTCCATGCCTTTCTTCAAAACTTCCATTTCATTTTTTGTTGCTCTTTGCGAGAGTGAAAACTGTTGCATTTGCTCTTGTAATTTTGATAGATCATGTTACAATTCTTCATCTTCATGAGTCATAGTAGAGCCTTCTAAAGGCTTAATGGGTGTTGAATTCTTTTTAGGGGCCATTTTAAAATCCAATATTGATATCTATTCTACAAGTTTCCCTTGGAATCAATTCAACTTGATTCTTCAAACAAGACTTATGTAATTCGGAAAAACAAATACACACCTTTTACTAGCTTTTAGGAGCTCGATATTGAAATTGAATTATCTCTGTAATTGAAAATCTTCGATATCTCAAATTCAGCCCTGTAGTAGCCCTATGAAGCTTCTTTCAAATGCCACAGGTCTGACCTGATTTGGATTCTCCAAGACAAATTTGTGTCCAATCTTCCACAATGACCTAATTTTGGACTGGTTCAGTAGAGCGAACTTGTACGACTTGCCACGTGTCACTATTTTGTTCTTTGTCTCTGAAATTGATATCCAAGAAACTACAGGCTGTGTAATTGCGACCACTTTTGACAACACTCCAATCCAATCTCCAGAGAGAGAGTTATTGAACTTTTCCCACGATCACCTCTTTGAGATGAAATTCAGGAGCCTGAAAAAGCACTACCTTCCACAGATCATATCTCCAAAAATATTGCGAACCAAGCTCTGAAATTTTTTGACGAATTTCCTCAAGATTTCAGCTTCGCACCTTACAAATTTTAGATTCTGAACCTTCGTAGAAAATGTTTTATAGCGAAAATGCCACGATGACCTGTTTATGAGCTTGAAAAAAGGCCTAACTTCCACAGATGATATCTCCGAAAATATTGCGAACCAAGATCTGAAATTTTTAGACAGTCTTCCTCAGGATTTCAGCTTCGTACCCTAAAAATTTTAGCTTCTGAAACGTCGTAGAAAAAAAGTTATAGCGAAAATGCCACGATGACCTGTTTGGAGCAGCGAAACCCTAGAATCCCAAGCCTCTGATACCAAATGTTGTGTAACCAACTCCAAAAAGAGAAGAAAAGAGATATAAACGCCTTAGAAATAAGCCACTTCGAGGGGGCAACCTCCAATACATTACATGAATGAACAATTCTTGGATGATACAATTCACAAAACCTCCTTTCTATATATAGGAGTTGTGGGGCCATAATGTAATCCTAGTGGGCCACAATGTAATCTGCGTCGACCTAACAATAATAATTTAAGGGCACAATAATAACAAAATGGGGGTTACAAGGGTACAACAATAACAATAAGGGGTTTACACTAACAATAATAAGGGGCTATACTAGTGATATAGGGACCTAACAAAAAATGCATTAATTTCCGATGCATAAAGTGGTGATTGTCGTTGGGCAAGGTTTTGCTCTTCATCAAGTGGTATCAGAGCCGAGGATTGATTTCCTGTGAAGGAGAAGCAGTTTGTGTATAGAGGAAGAAGGAGTACAATTTTGTGAATTTTGTTAAGCTTGTGATTTTTATGTTTGTGAAGGTAGCAGCAGAGGAAGGTGAGAAGATTGTAGCAGCCTAGAGCAGGAGTGCTCAACTGGTTCCATAGGAGCGAACCAGAGAGACGCCAAAAGCCAGAGCTCAGTAGAGAAGCTTGGTGAGGTATCTGGTAGCAGGGAGGCTTGCTATTGCAGAGGTTCTGTTGCAGCTCACAGACGAAAATTCCGCAGAGGATGCGGGTGAGAATTTTTCAAGCAGGCTGTTACAAGAAGATCACAAGGAGCAGTTCCACAGAAGACGTGGGTATAATTGCTGACAGTAAAGAAGACATATGACCAGGAGGTCTTAAATTTTTGTGCCTCGGGAGTCTGATGCAGGGGAATCTGAACAGGTTTGAATTCAACTTCGAATATGTATATGAAGAGACGAGTATGCGAACAGTCACACAATTTGGGGTAAAATTTGTTTAAACCGATACTAGAATTTATGTAACTGATTAATAATTAATGGCCTGCCATGTGTGCATTAAGAAGACCAAGAGTTTCCTTCAGTGATCTCAATCGATTCTTTTCTAGTCATTATAGATAGCAAGCCTGTAATGTGGGAGGAACATAGTGAGTGAGCACGATGTAGTCAGAGGTGAAATTTGTTACTAAGGCTTAAATGCCTTAGATATATGTAAGCGGTGTTTGTATATAATAGAGGAATTAAAATGTGGATTCTGTGTATCTGTATATGTGTAGTAAGTTATTTTCAATTAATGTGTGTGAGTTTCATATGGGTTATCTGCAGTTTCCTTATGAGTGTATTGCAGTGATTATTGACCATCGATCCTTACAGGATCGATGGCAATCAAATGTTATGTGATTCTGTCTTGATTTGATTTAAATTAAACATCAGCCTTTGTGTGAACGAAGAATTTGATTGCATATCAAACTCTGATCTCTGTGAAGGGGTTATGTTCTCAATTGCATGTGAATCTACATTTCTGTGTATAATATTTCATACACATTAATACAGCATGAAGAGTTTCTTGTCAATTCAGAAATCCATTATGAATTTGATATGAATTCTGTATAAAGGACTGGTGGACTCGATCGCTTAATCGATTTCGACAGTGTTAAAGCCCCAATACCGTAATTCATTGGTGAATTTAATTCTATGGGAAATTTTATGGTTTGAACACAAAGATAAATCCACTATTAATGCGTTGGATAGAAGCCTGAAGGAAAGTGGTTTTATAAACCCATACCACCGTTTCATTGGTCAAAAGGTTATGATATGTTTTGTTTGTTTAAATCGCTCCCGCCACAGTTAAAAGAACATGGGGTTTTAAGGTGCGTATGGCTATGATTATAAGATCTCAAATAAAGGGTTCCAGATTTAAAGAAGGTTCCACCCATTGTTGACAAAGTTGCCTAGATTTATAATTTAATTGGGCTTTGATTAAAAATGCATTAATTTCAGATGCATAAAGTGGTGATTGTCATTGGGCGAGGTTTCTCTCTTCATCAAGTAGTAAAATTTATCTTAGCCTAATCATCAGGGTGAACCAAAACCTAGTTGTAACCCAAAAAACCATTTAATAGAGAAATCCTACTGGAGCCAACTACCCTTTGCAAAATGTGATCAATATTAGGTAAAGGGTAATAATCCTTTAGTGAGACTTTATTGAGGTTTCTAAAATCTATACACATTCTTATTTCACCCGTTTTCTTCCTTATTGGTACAAAATTGGAAACCCGCTTAGAGTACCTAATAGGTACTATGATCTTAGAATCATACATTTTCATGATCTCTTTCTCAATTAAAGGCATCAATATTGGGTTTATCCTTCAGAGTTTTTGTTTAAAGGGTTTCTGATCTTATTTAATAGGTATTTTTTGTTAGATTATGCTGGTGTCATAATATTTTAAGTCTTCATAACTCGATGCAAACACATCAGTGAATTCTTTGAGCAGACCAATGTTTCCTGCTTCTTAGCAGGTGGTAATGATTTAGACATTTTTATCATCTTTGGGCCTTGTTCACTTCCTATGTTGCCTTCTTCTACATCTGTTCATGTGGGCTCAATCTTGAGTTTCTTGGCTACATCATTAAATTCAAACAACTCTTCTAAGGGAACTAATCCTCTAGGTAATGCATTATCTTTTAATTGGAGTATTTCTAGTTTCTTTGTTTCTTGATATATTTCTAGCAATTCTACTTTATTTTCATTTTTATTTACATAATTTCCTAACTGGTTTTCTAAATCATAATTTACAACTACCTTATATTCGCAATCACATTATACATCTATATTGTTTTCTCCAAACTCATCCTTGGATTGTAGAAAATGTTCAATTTGTTTATCATTCCTAAATACTTGCCAATATCTAACATTGTTTGGGATAGTTGGCCTGTGTTTCACTTCCACTATGTATTGACGATTGAGATTGAAGGTATTTTACAGGTACTAACAGAAGTGGCAAGACTATCAACAAGAATATTATGATTTCTAGGGATCACAGAGAGGTCATATTCCCAAAAACACTCCAAAAAATCCAGAACAACAACTATGTATGCTCTTAATCTAAGGTGTTTAGCAGGATATTCTCCTTTTATCTGTTTTACTATTAGCTCAAAAACCCCATGAACGGAAATTATTTTAGCACCTGATCTTTTTAGTAACTGTAATCCTAGTATTAATGCTTCATACTCAGCTATATTATTTGTGCAATGGAACTTAATCTTGTATGAATGTGCCTCAGCGTGATTAGTTCCTGAGTTTGAAACCATTACTCCCACTCTTAAACCTTCTTTGCTAATAGCTCCATCAAAGTACATATTCTAAAGAGGTTCATGATGTGTATCCTGTTCCACTATTTTTGTTTAGTCTTCTTCTATTTCACAGATATCAATCCCCGAGTTTGAAATTTTCGTGTTCATGTCCCCATCATTATATACAATGGACAAGTCAATGTCTGAATGGACAAATTAAAGAGGATAGTTGTGTGGCTTGTATTGGCTAATTACCATGAACTTCATGAAGTTATCCCTATACAATCTCCTTTGTTGACAAAAAACTGGTATGGGTGAAAAGGTCATGTCCATTTGTAGGGTTCCTTGCAACTTAGATCCCCGTGAGCATGACAAAAACATGCCATACTTAGGGGGCATGTATGCAATCACTATATCCATTACCAAACTTTTGGCTAGAATTTGTGCGAAAGTAACACACAGATCTTTGATAAGACCTAAGAATTTCACTTTGCTAGAATCAAAAGAGTACAAATACTTGTACAGTCTAGTAATGTCAAGTCTTAATTTCTCCATGACAGCCTTAGGCATTAATCTATATGATGCCCCTAAATATAGCATGGAATTATGTGAAATTGTGTCATGGATGTTTAGGCTAATGTAGAAGGGAGGCACACCTCATTCCTAAGGCTTGCCATATACTTCTGGTCCAAATAAAAGTTCAGGTTCGTCATCATTCAAATTTATTGTACCTGCACTTTCCCCCAGTATATTAAGAGCTTTCATTACTTCAGATCTATACACATTATTTTTCATCGTCTCTGTTAGAGGGATAGGTATTTTGATTTTTGCTAACTCATTTTCAATATTGAAGGATGTCTAAACTTTACTCATATTTAGGAAATATGATTTATCAACGATGTATGTTGGAAATACTGAGAAGGGGGGGGGGGTGAATCAGTATTACTTTCAATTAGAGCATTAGTTAATCTTCAATTATTATCAGTGTTTGTACAATGATAGCAGTAAACAAGAGGAACACAAATGCACACAGTTTTTAAGGTGGAAACCCACTCCGGGACAAAAACCACCTAATGCTTTTCTAATAATTCTTTAATACTCAACTCCAATTGAAAATAAAGCTCCAACTTCCTAGAATCTAGAAAAGCATTCTTCTCCATCTCCCACTGGATGGATGCTCCAACGCCTGAGATTCTTTAGTAGTCAATTGAACAGATGCCCCAACACCCAATGAGCTACAACTCACCCTAACACCACCCTACCACCCTATAGAAGAATAAAAAAAGAATGGACTCTCGTACCAGGGAAAATGGTCCACTTTACAATGATATAGAATGATGTAGAAGAAGAATATATACTATACCATAACCAAAAATTTGATACAACCACCTAATGATGATCCTAGACCTCCCAACACTGCCTCTTCAACCCTTGGTAGATAGACACTAGTACAATTTGTACAATAATGTATTTACAATGACTAAATACAATGATACCTTTACAATGATTGTATGCAGTGCTGCCCACTTCAAGACTTCATATGTTGAAATTCTTGCTGTTTTTATGCACCTTGGTTGCTGCTCTTGTCATGCTACCATCTGCTGCACCTTTCTTTGATTTTCTGATGTAGAAAGTCTGGTCCTTTGCAATCCTTGACAACACATGATCTAGCTTTTTCTTACCTTCTAGGAGCTCGATATTGAATCTGGTGTATCTCTGTCATTTCAGATCCTCAATATCTAGTTTTAGGTCTTGTATTATTCCCCTAAGTCATATTTCCAATGCCACAGGTTTGACCCAATTTGGATTCTTCAAGAGAGAGTTATACCCAATCTCTCACAATACCTTAATTATGGACTGTTTCAGAAGAGTGCACTTGTACGACATGCCACGTGTCACTGTTTCTTCATTTGTTTCTGAAATTGATAGAGAGAAAATAAATACTGTGCACTATCCTTCACTTTTTACGGAATTCCAATCTGATACTCAGAGAGAGATTTATGACAAATTTACCAAGGTCAATTCTTTGAGATGAATTTCAGGAGCCTGCAAAAACCATGACTTACACAGATCATATCTCCAAAAATATTGCGCACCTTGATATGAAATTTTTACTGCAACTTCTTCAGGATTTTTTCTTTGCCTCATAACAATTTCAGCTTCTGAACCTTCGTAGAAAGAAATTTAGAGAAAAAATTCCAAGATGACCTATTTCAGATGGTCGAATCCCTTGCATAAGGAGGAAATGAAGATCACAATTTATATGAATGCTTAAGTTGAGAGGGGCTCCAACAAGTGAATGTGGGAGGGATTTTAGGAGCATAAAAAATATTAATTATGAATTTTCAATGACCCATGCCCAACCCCATGGGGTTTTAGCCCACTAACTGGGGGTACAAACTTCAAACATGAGTATCTCTCAAACCGTGAAGAATTACATGGCGCGCCATATATCAACGGAAACATCTCGACAAGTGGAAACCATAAAAATAATTATTAACTCAGAATATATTAATTTGGTAGGTCAAAATTCCCATGCAATATTGGGTTAGCCCCTAGTGCTGCTTGGGTTGACATCAATGACAACCGTTGATCAACAATCTCCCACTTTGGCATTGATGGCAACACAAGTACTCCCCCTACGATCATGGCACCTCTTCCTACAACATTCTCTCTCCCTTTGACATCAATGGCAAAGGGTAAATCCCCCTTAAACACAACCATCCTTTGGACCTGTACACACTTCCACTCCCGCTGACACACAATCGTCCTGTAGACCTGTACACACTTCCACTCCCGCTTTATATTCTTGAAAAAGGAAAATCTAATGAGAACTTGGGAGAATCCCAAGATTTTGATGAATATATTCAAATGATTCATGAGGTAAAGGTTTAGTGAAGATATCAACAATTTTTTCTTTTGTACAAACATACTCAAGTTTGATATTCTTTTCAACGACTTGTTCTCTAACAAAATGATATTTGATCGGAATGTGTTTTTTTTTTTAATGCATGATAGGATTCTTGGAGATGCTGAAGGCACTAGCGTTGTCACAGAATATGGGAATAGGCTCACTGAATTATAATTGAATATCTTGCAAAGTTTTTTTCATCCAAAGGACTTGAGTGCAACATGATGCTGCTGCAATGTATTCTGCTTCCGCTGTAGATAACGAGATTGAAGTTTTCTTTTTGCTCAACCATGATACGAGACAACCACCTAGATAGAATGCTACTCCACTAGTACTCTTACGATCATCAATGCTTCCTGCCCAATCTGCATATGTAAAGGCTTCAATAATGAGATTGTTACCCTTGGGATACCACAAGCCATATTCTTCTATGCCCTTTAGATATCGAAGAATTCTTTTGACGGCAATAATATGTGATTCTTTTGGTGCTGCTTGGAATCTTGCTACTTGTCCAACTGCTTGCATAACATCTGGCCGAGAGGCTATTACATATAGAAGAATACCAATCATAGATCTGTACAACTTCTAATCCACATCCTTAGATGAGTCGTCTATGCTCAATTTTCAACCTGTTACCATTGGAGTAAGGACGGGTTTGCAATCTTCCATTTTGAATTTATTGAGCATTTCCTTGATGTACTTGGCTTGACATATAAATATTCCTTTCTCTTGCTGAGATACTTGAAGCCCTAAGAAGTATGTCAACTCACCAAGTAAAGACATGTCAAACTCACTTTCCATCTTTGTAGAAAAGTTCTTACTTAGTCGATCATCATTGCTACCAAATATTATATCATCCACATATACCTCAACAATTGTTAAATTATATTTATCTATTTGTACATAAATATTGCTATCAACAGTACCTTTCTTGAACCCTTGTTGACATAGATATCCATCAAGACGAGCATACCATGCTCTGGGAGCCTGCTTGAGACCATATAGAACCTTCTTTAACTTGCAGACATAGTCTTATTTTTGTGATAGTAGAAAACCTTCAAGTTGTTCGATGTAAACTTCTTCTTCTAATTCTCCATTCAGAAATGCTGACTTAACATCCATTTGGTAGACTTTGATTTTTCTTGAACATGCATAGGTGAGAAACATTCGGATGGTTTCCATTCTGGCAACTGGTGCAAATGTTTCATCGAAATCAATTCCTTCCACTTGTGCATAGCCTTTGCAAACCAATCTTGCTTTGTTTCTGGTAACCTACCCATCTTCATTCAATTTGTTCCTGAAAGCCCATTTAGTCCCAATAACATTTTTATATTTTGGTCATGGAACTAATTCCCAAGTGTTATTCTTCTCAATTTGATCCAATTCTTCATTCATAGCTGCTACCCAATGTTCATTTTGGCTGGCTTCCTCAAAACTACTAGGCTCAAAGGTTGCTAGAAAAGCAACGTGAGCTTGTTGTGATGAACGAAGTTGTCGAACTTCATTTATGTCACCAATGATTTGATTTGATGGATGGTTCTTTTGAATCCACTCTTTTGTTCTCCTTGGAGGAGCTTCTTGTTGTTGTTCTGGTATACCTTGATGATCATTGTTTACTTCTTTCTCGTTGATATTTTCTTCTTGTTCTACAATTTTATCTGTCTTTTTCAGCCTCTGTCTCAAGTTTCAAAGATTCTAGATCCTCATCATTACTCGCTAGAACATCATCTTCATCAAATGTAACATTTATGCTCTCCACTATCTTTTTTCATCTTAGATTATATCATTTATAGGCCTTTCTTTTGCGTGAGTAACCAACAAAGATACCTTCATCAACACGTGATTCAAACATACCCAAATTTTGATCTTCTCTTTTGATATAACATTTTCTTCCGAAGACTCTGAAATATTTTACATTAGCTGGTTTTCCTTTCCATAATTCATATGGAGTCTTGTTGCAATTATTTCTGAGAAGACTTCGGTTGATAATGAAGACTGTCATATCAATTGCTTGAACCCAGAATTTTTCATCCAATTTTGAGTCCTTAAACATTGTTCTATGTAATATTCCTTTTTAAGGGAATTTATAAAACACGGGAATGGTACAACAATGGTATGTTTTCAAGGGAAAATAACCAGTGATGCAGAGCATACAACAGCACATGAAGTAATAAAAACAGCCTATGCAACAGATACACGTTAAACACAGAGATCACTGAGCCATTTTATTATGTCGGGAAATTATAAGGAAATACAATAGCTGCTCAGGTGATAGCACCCAAAGCTGGCTCAAGGAAAATCGAAAGGTATTCTCGGAATGACAGAGGAACAGCGATTCACCGTCCTGTGTTCAAGCGGCGGGGAATACAAACGCGCTGCTGCTAATACGCTGCGGCCGAACAGAGATTCCCTAAGAGAGCATCCCGATTCTGCTTCAGGCCCTCAATAGGCACGAACTGTCTCTGCTTCAAACTCCAGGCCCGAAACTCCCAAAATGATAATAACATTGTGCACACACGCGATGGACTGCGGTCTTTTCACCCAGACGGCGCTGCCACTCCTGACGCATCTCTGCAACAAGTTGCAACAAGTTCTAGACCCAATCCTTCTGCAAAACTATGATAGAACTGCCTCACCCGAGCAGGCACTCGAAGTCCCCCAGGGCTGAGGTTGAGATCTCCACTCAGAGACACTCGGCGCACTAAACAATGCTGCAAACCTGCTAAACAGTCGGCGTGCTCAAGTCTTAGCGACCAGTTTCAATTTCATAAACATCAATAATCCAAAAACGAGGAAGTTGTCTCCCTTATGTATGTGGCTTTCCTCTCGAACACTGGACTCCCTCCTTTCCCGCGCAGCCGAGATCCTCCTTTCCCTTGCAGCCCTTCTCGGCCCCCACGCTGCCAACTCAGCCCGTTTACTTGCCTTTGCGCACACAGGTGAGTCCATGACCCGCTTACTGGTGTTTACATTTAACTATGAGCAGAAAAATTGGAGCGAACTAATATTCCAATTAGCTTATTGCTCATTAGGAATATTACAGTCTCCCCCGGCAAAATGTTGCTTGACCCCAAGCAACTGTAGTGATGGGTGCTGCAAGATCTTTTCTCGCTCTCCCAAGTTGCATCCTCATCTGACAAAATTTTCTTGTCCTCAGGTAATGCCTGAACAAGCCTCCGCTCTAGCTGATGCTCCTTACTGACACTGCAAAATGTGCCTGGGTCCGAGATGTGCCACTGAAACCTCTCTGACCTCCGCAACGCCCTAATATGAAGGGATCTCTCAATGCCAGGATCCCAAACTTGTTGGAATGTAATTTCCAACTGCCCGAACGAGTTGCAGGCGGCAGCATGGTTGAACGGCGCAGAGATAGAAGGCGACAGCATGACGGCAATGAGATCACGGTTGGCTATGTGATCGATGGTTAGCGGCAGGATAACCGGCTCGGAGGTTAACGAGGAGCGATGCCCCGCTGTTGACTCATCAAACACACCTTGACCGGAAATCAACGGTTGTAATTTAGTGCCGAGCCATATTGTGTCCGTACTGAACCAACAGAATGCAGCCCCCGCAACCACCAATATGTGGTGTCTCCGCCAGGACACCCCCAAAGCACCACCATTTCTCTCACAGTACCAGCCAACCAATAATCCTCCCAGATCCCATCGCCACCATGGCCAATAATCGCCCAAGTCCCATGGCTCGGACTGCGCACTATCTCTGGCTATGACTGATGCTCTAAGAGGTGAAGACCACCAACAATCATCAATGCTCCCGGGCTCCTGAAGTGTTGTACCTGTAATTGCATAGGCTGCCCCTCCAACTGCATACCAACTCATCACCTCTACCCAATCCAAGTCCTGACTCAATCCGATGCTGATCCTGCTCTCCTGAAATCGGGATGGAGTGTTGAAGGAATGATGACCTGTGCCGCCCTGCCAGCTGGAATTTGTGACCTCTGCTATGTCCAAGGGCCCCTGCTCTGCTGTGCTCCCTACGAAGAATATCGTACCATCAAGAAGGTACCAACTCCTGATCCCCCGCCAGTCCATCCTGGAAGAAGGGTCCGATGTAGCAACAACAACTGCATATGGAGCATGCCTGGAATGTCGCCGCCAGCCTGTGATCAACTCCCGCTGCTCTGCCCCATATGCCAAAGAAAGCTGCCTGAGGAAGGAAGCCCCTCTCTCTGTCATGGGCCAAAGTGGGCAGGATATGCTGCAAGCTCCATCGATGTACTCTTGGAGAGGGCTACTCACTAAAAACACTGCAGCTCTCCTGACTACGAGTATATCTATCTGCACCTCATCCCTATGTCGATCCCCAGATAGATGCTCCACTATATCCAACAGCTCTTCCCACTCATGATCAGGAATTTCATACTCCCGTTGTCTACTCGTCCCCTGCAGAGCAATCCCATCAACCTGCAATACCTCTAGAAGATATGGATCCGCAACTGCTGTCACCCTACTCGATGGCAGTGCGTCTGGCTGCTCCTCCTCGATGGCTGACCCCGCGGTTAGCTACATATACATCACAGACTCTATGTGAGCCACCATCTGGCTCTCCCCCGAAGGACTATCATGCATGATGTGCATAGCATCCTCCTCTACTGACTTAGGCTCCAGCAAATACAACTCTGGCTGGATCGTCACAAGTGTCTCTTCATCCAGAGTATCTCCTGCAGAGTCCCGTGACTGCTCACCCTGGACACCGGAATGCAGCTCCGGTCTACTGTCACCATCTCTGCATGACTGCTCTTGCTCCCCAAGAGCATCCTCAACTGATCCCATGGACTCATATGAAAAAGAGTCCTCACCTTGGCATACAGAAGGAATGCCCCCCTGTTCTACCTCCGCCATATCCCCACTGGGTCTGCCATCCACCTCAAGCTTTGGTAATGAAGGTGGGTTGTAAATCTGAACTTGGAAAGCATCATAGCTTACCCCATGCTGTACTTCTCTCCACTCATGAAAAGTGTAGAGTATATTTTGGTCCTGGGCTGCAAAATTATTTCCCTCCCATGGCAAAGTGAAGAACAATCCTCCAGAGAAGGTTCCTCCAATAATTAAGAATAGGCTGGCCCAAAACATTCCATCCATGAAGAATAGGACATGTTCATCATGGATTAGCCTAAAGAGAGTTTTTCTGAAGTTTTTACATGATGATATATGACGCAAACAATCTCTCTCAAGGATACAACGTAGTCTCATCCACTGCAACTTCAGAAAATTACATGGCAAGCAATGTACAAGATCCATCACATTTACTAATGGATAGTAAATAGCTGAATATGACAACAACATAAGACCAAACACTTGCCCATGGCTGTACAATGGATGACTATCAACCTCATGGCCCACCTCAAAAGAGAACGCATATGTAGTAGTGGTGGTCATGCCTCCTCCCATGCTCCCATTAGAACATGTAGTGCAGAAAATGTGAGAATTCTTCCCACTCGAAGACACATCCAGCTCATGTGTCTCCCTTATAATCAAGCCTTCCATATAGATCTGATCATAAGCTAGAAGTAAGATGGTACATGGGTCCATGAATGAGTCCTCCATAGTGTGTTGGCATGCTATGAAGAAGACTGAACCATGTGCTACAAAAAGATGATCCTCCTGATGCTTGGGAACCCAAGTCAAGAAGAACAAGCCACGGATGTCTCTATCATCATTAACTCCTCTTGGTTCATCAAGTGCAACAAATGTGAAGTGATCCTGGGACCTATGGGTTATAGATCCACTATATCTCTGCCGGGCACTCTTCACCCATAAAGTTCTGCTCCACGGTGACAACGCTGTGAGCTCATGCAAATAAGCTCTTGTCAATACAAAGCTCTGTTCTCTGACATGCTCCTTGTCAACGACTCCTCTAACAATGTTGCAACAAATGTGGAACACCTCCCAAGTTGGAAGTGCTTCCAAACTATCATCAAAGACCAAGGAGATAGTGCCATCCCCTCTTCCTGCAATATCGTACAAAGTATGAGAGCAAATCTGCCCTTGCTCTCCTAGAAACAAACCAAGCAACAAGACATTGTGTTTCCTCCCCATACCTCCATCATACCAGTCATGTGATGAAGACATAATGAATGATATGAATATCATATCAACACCATGCATCCATACTCTATGCTGCTCAATGATGCAAGTATCCAGCCATCTTTCCTCCATCCTTCGACTCTTAGGAAGAGTGTTTGCCAAGAGATGGCCAAACTCTTTCAAGAGTAACCAGCGCAGCCAAGCCTCTTGATGCCTGGTATCATAGATCTACAGGTAGCCTCCTAGCTCCTTGCTCATCAACCACATCCACTCAATCACTTGTGGATGCCTCCTTCTTCTCCTCATCCTGGTACTCCTCCAATGAGGGTTACCATCCTCCAAAATCAAATTTCTGAATTTGCACTTCATAGGGTTTTGAAATGTAAACTTCTCAAGGATCAATGAGACCCTATCAATAATCAAATAGGTGGTAGGCAAAAACCTCCCATCATGATGTGTATGGCTCAAGGGATGTCCAACACAAGCATGAGAGATGTTATCCATCCGAAGATGTCCTCCATCTTCTATCTGCTCTTGCGAGAAGGGAACCAAATCATTGCGTTCCATAGTGTGTTGAAGTGCATCTATAGTGAGATCTCCCCTTGAGACCTTCCCTTCATCCATGTTGCAAAGCGCAGTGCAACCAGGCTGCTCTATAGTAGCAACGAGATTTGACCCTTGGTCTACAAGAGTCCCGTCCTCAAAAGTGTTGGCTGCCCCAACTGTCGATGCATGTGGCTGCTCATCCATGAGTGGGACAGTGTTTTCACAAGCCTCCTCAAGAGGTGATGTGATATCTTCTTCTTGATGAGAATTGGAAGCGCATGGTACTTCCTCTTCCCTTTCTTCAATCTTCTTGACCTCTTCTACGGTGAATGCATTTCCTCTATATCTGAAAAGAGATTAGAACAAACTCACCTTTTTCACCGTTCCGGTCTTCTTGGGCTTAGACTCACAGGGACTAGTGGATCCCTCATGCATGGGAAGAGGTGATCTCCCAATGGTACGTTGCGAATCTGAACTCTGTATGGTAGAAAAACCGTTGTTCCTTTCACTGTACCTTCCTCTTTCATCCTACCTGAGCTGTCAGTAATCTTTGAAGGGCAAAGCTGCTTTGAAGTCTTCCCCCTTGGACTGCCATTCTCTGAAATAATCTCCCAAGGGTAAATGATCATGCTGCCTCTCTTTCTCACTCGGCACTAGAGGTAAGAATGTAGGCATTGTGATAATGTCCACAGGCTGAGCCAGAACCATGCTCTGATACCACTATAATATTCCTTTTTAAGGGAATTTATAAAACACAGGAATGGTACAACAATGGTATGTTTTCAAGGGAAAATAACCAGTGATGCGGAGCATACAACAGCACATGAAGTAATAAAAACAACCTATGCAACAGATACACGTTAAACACAGAGATCACTGAGCCATTTTATTATGTCGGGAAATTATAAGGAAATACAATAGCTGCTCAGGTGATAGCACCCAAAGCTGGCTCAAGGCAAATCGAAAGGTATTATCGGAATGATAGAGGAACAACGATTCACCGTCTTGCGTTCAAGCGGCAGGGAATACAAACGCGCTGCTGCTAATACGTTGCGGCCGAACAGAGATTCCCTAAGAGAGCATCCCGATTCTGCTTCAGGCCCTCAATAGGCACGAACTGTCTCTGCTTCAAACTCCAGGCCCGAAACTCCCAAAATGATAATAACACTGTGCACACACACGATGGACTGCAGTCTTTTCACCCAGACGGCGCTGCCACTTCTGACGCAGCTCTGCAACAAGTTGCAACAAGTTCTAGACCCAATCATTCTGCAAAACTATGATAGAACTGCCTCACCCGAGCAGGCACTCGAAGTCCCCTGGGGCTGAGGTTGAGATCTCCGCTCGGAGACACTCGGCGCACTAAACAGTGATGCAGACCTGCTAAACAGCCGGCGTGCTCAAGTCTTAGCGACCAGTTTCAATTTCATAAACATCAATAATCCAAAAATGAGGAAGATGTCTCCCTTATGTATGCGGCCTTCCTCTCGAACACTGGACTCCCTCCTTTCCCGCGCAGCCGAGATCCTCCTTTCCCGCACAGCCCTTCTCGGCCCCCACGCTGCCAACTCAGCCCGTGTACTTGCCTTTGCGTGCACGGGTGAGTCCATGACCCGCTTACTGGTGTTTACATTTAACTATGAGCAGCAAAATTGGCCCGAACTAATATTCCAATTAGCTTATTGCTAATTAGGAATATTACATTCTACCCATTTCCTGTATAGTTCTATTCTTTCTTTCAGCAACTCCATTTTGCTGAGGTGTTCGTGCTGTTGAAAATTTCCTTTTTATTCCATTTTCATCACAATATTGCTGAAATAATTTGGAAGTGAATTCTCCACCATTATATGATCTTAAACACTTTATTTTCAAATCAGTTTCATTTTCAACCAACTCCTTGTAGATCTTAAAGCACTCAAATGCTTCATATTTTTTCTTTAGGAAACTGACGGCTGTCATCCTAGTATAGTCATCTATCATTAACATGAAATATAATTCTCTGTCTAAGCCTTTTGTTCTCACAGGACCACATAGATCAGTATGTATCAATTCCAATGGATGTGATGAAAAGTTCTCTTTTGTTTTAAATTGGACTTTTGTATGCTTGCCATGCCGACATGCCTCACATAGTGTGTTGGAAGGTTTTGAGATTTTCGGCATTTCTCGTACTACTTCCTTTTTTCTTATCCTGACAAGATTGTCAAAGTTTATGTGACCCATTCATTTGTGCCATAACCAACTTTCATCTTCTTTAGCTAGTAGACATGCTTTAGTTGCTTCATCCAGAACATATATGTCGTTTGGAGCTCGACTTGTTGTAGCCACAATTTTACCATACCTGTCTTTCCTGATTTCACATTTTGTGGAGTTGAATAGCATTGTGTGTCCTTGATCACAAATTTGTCCAACACTGAGCAGATTGTGATTCATGTTTTCGACCAATAGAACATTCTTGGCTATAACATCTTTGCTTCTTAGAGTGATGGTACCTAATCCTATAACATTTGAAGATCCATCATTTCCAAAGGATATGGTTCCGTTATTCTTCTCTTTCAGAGATACAAATTTCCTTCTATCTCTAGTCATATGCATTGAGAAACCGTTCTCAACATACCACACATCTTTCTTTTTTTGAGCCTTGAGAGCAAGAGCACAATTATCAGTCTTCTTCTTCTTCCATGTTCGTTCATTTTTTGGCTTCAAAGATTCTTCTGGAGGATTTTCAAGTCTGCAGTCTCTGGTTATGTGTCCAAAGTTCTGGCATTTGTAACATTCCATATTATTTCTTAAATTTTCAAATATATTGATGTTTTGTTGAGCCTTGGGAGGTTCATATTTGAAGAATCTCTTGGAATTGTATTGGTTCATAGGGTACGTGCGAAATTCTATAGCTTTATGACCAAATTTTCCACATGAATAACAATAGCCATGAAAAATATGTTGGTACCTGGATGAAAGTCTTCGTCGAGGAATCGTCTTCCAAGGATGTGCTTGTGAATCTTGTCCAAGGAAGTCTTAATGTATGTCAGATCTCATATGTTCATTGTATTTTGTTGTAGAAGGTCCTGCTTCTTCTTCTTTGTAACCGATGCCAGTTCTGTCATTGTAAGATCGTTGATTGTTGATGAGTTCTTCCAATGCCCTTGAGTTGTTGGCATAGTTTTGGACAGTTTTTCCCTTCTTCACTTCCTTACGCAACGAGACTACTTTGGCTTCTAATGCTTCCCTTTCTTGGTTTCTTTCTTCCATCTTCTTTTGAAGTGACTCTTCAATACATTTGTGTTCTTCAACCTCAATTTTGAGACCTTGAACTTGTTCTTCAAGAGTGTTGGAACGGATCTTCTAAGCATTGAGCTCTTTTATAAGCTTGATTTCCTCCTCATAAAATTCTTCTATGGTCAACCCTTCTTCTTCATTGTTTGATACTTCTTGTTTATTGTGCTTGGCCATAAACAATACTTTTTCATTGGCTTATTCTTTGCTGTCACTTTCTTCATTAGATGAGGAGCTATCTTCTTTAGAGAGAAAGTTCCTTTTGGATCCTTTATTTTTTCCTTGCTTGTTGAATTTCTTAAAGCCTTTCTTTCCTTTTGAGTTTCCATCACTTTTGTTTGGACATTTTTCTACAAAATGCCCAACCTCACCACAACCGAAATATATCAATGGAAGTTTACCTTTGAATTTTCCCTTACCAGGTTTTAGTTTTCTCGTAAAGTAAGCATATTCTTCATCTGAAAGACCTTCTCCATCATCTCCCTTTTCTTCACACTTGCAGGTGCATGTCATTTCAATTGAAGGTTGTTTGTCCTTATTGGTTTGCTTAGATGCAACAAATGCAGTTTCTAGATTTGAAGTACCCTTTTCTTCATCAAGTCTCATTTCATATGCTATGAGAACTCCATGTAATTCTTACTTGCTGTGTTTTTCCAGATTTGCACTGTATTCTAAGACCGATATCTTTGGGTTGAATCTCCCTAGTAACGTTCTAAGAATTTTCCGTATAATAGTCTTCTCATCAACAGGCTCTCCCAATCCTTCCAGAGTATTGGTAATTTCATCTATGTATTGGAAGTATGCAACAATTTTGCAATCTTCTTTCATTCTGAGTTGCTCAAATTTTGCTCTATAGATTTGAAGCTTTGCTTCTTTGACATTTGAGTCACCTGCATATATATTCTCAAGCTTGTCCCATACATTTTTGGTGGTTTTACAACCCAACACCTTATGATAGGCAGATTCAATAAGTCCATTGATAATAATATTCTTTGCTTTTGCATCATTTACCAAATTCTTCTTACCTAGTTCATCCGCGGTTGATGTAAATCCATTTTGAACAGTGTCCCATACTTCGTAACCTTGCGCTAAGAGATAGACCTCCATTATTCCTTTCCAGAGTGCATAATTATTTTCATTGAATAGAGGTACACCATTCTTGGTATGCTCCATGAACTCCTTCCAGCTGTTAAACTGCTATTGAAGGAACCAAGCTCTGATACCAATTGTTGGAAATACTGAGAGGGGGGGGCTGAATCAGTATTCCTTTCAGTTAGAGAATTAGTTAATCTTCAATTATTATCAGTGTTTGTAAAATGATATTAGTAAACAAGAGGAACACAAATGCACACAGTTTTTAAGGTGGAAACCCACTCCGAGACAAAATCCACCTAATACTTTTCTAATAATTCTTTAATATTCAACTCCAATTGAAAATAAAGCTCCAACTTCCTAGAATCTAGAAAAGCATTCTTCTCCAGCTCCTACTGGATGGACGCTCCAATGCCCGAGATTCTTCAGTAATCAACTGAATGGATGCCCCAACACCCAATGAGCTACAACTCACCCTAGCACCACCCTACCACCCTATAGAAGAATAAAAGAAGAATGGACTCCCGTACCAGGGAAAATGGTCCACTTTACAATGATATAGAATGATGTAGAAGAAGAATACATACTAGACCATAACCCCAACTTTGATACAACCACCTAACGATGATCCTAGACCTCCCAACATTGCCTTTTCAACCCTTGGTAGATAGACACTAGTACAATTTGTACAATAATGAATTCACAATGACTAAGTACAATGATACCTTTACAGTAATTGTATGCAGTGCTGCCCACTTGAAGACTTCATATGATGTACTTCTTGCTGCTGTTATGCACCTTAGTTTCTGCTCTTGTCATGCTACCATCTACTGCACCTTGCTTTTCTTTTCTGCCGTAGAAATTCTGGTCCTTTGCAACCCTTGACAACACATGATCTAGCTTTTTCTTGCCTTCTAGGAGCTTGATATTGAATCTGGTGTATCTCTGTCATTTCAGATCCTCAATATATAATTTTCAGTCCTTTAGTAGTCCTCTGAGTCATCTTTCCAATGCCACGGGTCTGACCCAATTTGGATTCTTGAAGAGAGAGTTATACCCAATCTCTCACAATGCCCTAATTATGGATTGTTTCAGCAGAGCGCACTTGTACAACGTGCCACGTGTCATTGTTTCTTCATTTGTTTCTGAAATTTATAGAGCGAAAATTAAAGACTATGCACTATCCGTCACTTTTTATGTAATTCCAATCTGATACTCAGAGAGATATTTATGACGAATTTACCAAGGTCACTTATTTGAGATGAATTTCAGGAGCCTACAAAAACCCAGACTTACATAGATCATATCTCCAAAAATATTTCACACTTTGATATGAAATTTTTACTGCAACTTCCTTAGGATCTTGGCTTCCCCTCATAAAAATTTCAGCTTCTGAACCTTCGTAGAAAAAAAGTTAGAGCGAAAATTCCAAGATGACCTATTTCAGATGGCCGAATCCCTTGCATAAGGAGGAAATGAAGATCACAATTTATATGAATGCTTAAGATGAGAGGGGCTTCAACAAGTGAACGTGGGAGGGATTTTAGGAGCAAAAAAAATATTAATTATGACTTTTCAATGACCCATGCCCCAACCCCATGGGGTTTTAGCCCACTAACTGGGGGTACAAACTTCAAACATGAGTATCTCTCAAACCGTGAAGAAGTACATGGTGTGCCATATATCAAAGGAAACATCTCGACAAGTAGAAACCATAAAAATCATTATTGACCTAGAATATATTAATTTGGTACGTCAAAATTCCCATGCAATATTGGGTTAGCCCCTAGTGCTGCTTGGGTTGACATCAATGACAACCACTGATCAACAATGTATTTTGGGATAGCATTTTTTGTTGGCTAGTGGTTGGGACATCTATCTGGGTTTTTTTTAAAGTAGTGTCAACTATTTTTTTTGTAGGATTTTCTACTGTCTTTTTTACCTGGAGTTTCAATAGTTTTCTTGGCAGGGGTATCTTTGGTTTTCTTAGTAGGGGTATCGGTGGCTTTCTTACCCCTAAGTTTGTATTGTCTGTGAACTTCCATGATAGCATTTTCAAATCCTTGTTTATAGTCATCTGATTCCTCATAATCAAGTTCTGCCTGAGACAACAGGAAACATTCTTGTTCCTCTTGAGTAAGAAATATTGTGTCATCATCATTTATCCCCATTAGATTTATTTGATTTTCATCTATATCTTCAATTGTTTCACCTTCTTCATCAACATAATTTTCTTGGAAAGGAGGTCTGAATTTCCAGTCTGGTCCCTTTTGTTCTCTTTTTTTAATTTTTGGTGGATTTCTCCTAACATTTGGGTTTTAGTTTTGAGGACTAGGTTGATTTTATTTTGGGGGGATCTTATCTTTCAGATTTATTCTCTCCATCATTCTCTTCATTTTTCTTACCAAGGAATCTATCTTAGCATCAGGAAAAGATGGTGTTGGTTCCTCTTTAATTGTCACTCCCCTCTCCGTTCTCATCCTAGATTTTTTAGCTAAAAAATTAGCCTCCACACTCACCGCATCTCTCTGCATTTCTTCTAAATTTGTATAGTTTCTCTCCCTCGACAGATAAAACATATCTTCCTCAAAGCCATCAGGGAATTTTATCAAGGATAAACCTTGAGGGGGTTTAATGTTTGTGGGAATTGCATTAAAAATATTATTGAATCTCCTGCAATAATCATGGACACTTTCCCCGGGTGCCCTCCTAATACTCTCATATTGTGATAAAATTTGAAGGGGGTTCTTTTTAACTTCACATATGTTAAGGAATGACTGATGAAAGGCAGGGAGATCATTGATGCTAGCAGCTAGTAATAATTTGAACCATTTTCTAACTTCTACAGTAAGAATTTGAGTGAATTTTCTCATATTAACATTTTCTTCATCCACTTATTGAAGATAAAAGATATCATTCATCCTATCAACGTGTTTCTTTACAATTATCTCTCCAATACCATCAAACTGGGGTATCCTAGTTTGATAGTCTTATGGCATATTTGATAAAGGAGCATTCAAAATCAAAGGAGCATGTCTTGCTGCCATGATGGGTATATGAGGATGTATAGTAGGTGGATTGGTTGAAAGTGGAGGTTGGGTTTCCTCGTATGAAACTATGGGAGTGGTAGTGGAAATTATAGAAGTATTGGGACTAGATGATTTAGGATGAAGAGATTGAGATGCACTGGATGAGTCTACAAAAGTTGAGGAGGAGAGTTCAACTGACTCCTGTATGAATGCCTCATGAAAAAATAGGTCAAGGCTTGATACTAAATCCTATAATTTTTCAAATTCCTAAAGGATTTGAAGATTAGGATCAGGTTGAATAGAATTTCCTTCAAATGAATGATGTTCTAAATAAGATTGATCTACCATAGTTTTTCCCACCCAATTTTTTGACTTAGTCCTAAACAAGTTATGCTCAAATGGAAAATCAAACTCAATATCCTATAAGGTGACAAATTTCTCTGGAAAATAATTTTCCCTAGGAGGAGGACTACTACTTCCTTGAATCTCGGCTAAACTTCTCCTCCTCAACTATTTTTTAGGGTCATCTAAAATATTGGCAGGTTCACGGTCAAGATGAGATATGGTATAAAATCTTTTTGGAGCTAGGATTAAAATATAAAACACACACACACACTATTATTTACAAAGGTACACAACCTTTGAAATATACCTAAAATAAATTTCTTTTAACCAGGGAAATGAATTTGTAGAAAATCATAGTATTTTCTTCCCCAGTATGGTCGCCACTATGTTATCACTCTGTATTATCTGAGTTTGTGGAAGAAAAAACAAAGGTAACCACAAAAGCTCTTTTAAGTCTAGAATCTAGCACTTCTAAACTCAGAGAGGGATCTCTCTATCATATTTAGCTTTATTTGCTGGGAATCTTAGGCTAGTTATCATTGCTTAATTGTTTGTTTCATTGTTTGTAATTGAATTTTTTTTATTGAGTGCCTATACTTCCATTGGGTTGTGGAGTCTATAAAACTAACATGGATCTGTATCAAATTTCCAAGGAGTTTCACAGAGAAAGGTAGGCGAACTAGTTGGATATTTTAGATTTAAAATGACATGTAACAGTAGAAAAAGAAAGATTTAGTTAAAGCTAAAGATAAATTAAGATTTATTTAACTTCACATCAAAGGAAAACATTAAAATTACCCACAACTAGAATCATAGTGTATATTTCAACAAATTGTGTTCATCGCAGTTTCTGTAAAGCAATTCAGATTTAAGAAAGCGCAATAATGGAAAAAAAATAACACATATACGATGAGAAGTACTTCACCAATTTGTCCAGCACATGGATCCTATGAAGAATTCCTTTTATAAATGATCAGTCCATCAACTGGAAAAATTACAATAGCTTATGAAAGGCAGGAATCAACAGCTAACCCATAATACTTCGAAGTGTGAAGAATTTATACTAATATTTACAAAAACTCCTGTCACAACTAAACATGGTATATTTAGAAAAACCTAAAACAAATTATGATTGTTGTAAATTAATAGGATAGGTTGGAACTTCTCGAGAGGTGGCCTTGATTTGAAGGAAGTCGTTGTTGAGATGTCCTTTATTTCTTTGTTGCATTGTTGATCCTTTAACCTCCAGTAACTTAGACAAATTATCCCACCTTTATTCATCTGGAATTGACAACTTTGTTACCTTCCTATAAATTTCATCTGCTTTGGTATATTTGGAAAAATTAGGTTTTACCAAAAAAATACGATCCACCTCATGTTTTATGTAAAATTCATTTCCCATTGCTTGAAGGAAATATTTTTCTATCAAACTTCCCTTTATACTGGCGAACTTGGAGTTGTCTCTTCCTACTTCTTTCAACTTCTTAATATGTTCCTCTTGTGTGATTAATTTATCATTGATAAAAAAACACAAAAGAAAATCTATTTTTTCAGCACTTCAAATCTACTGAAAAAACAGCTAACCCCTATTTCCAGTCCTCGGCATTTTCTGCTAATTGCATAATGAGGTTATTTTTTGTCAAAACCTTCTTGAATTCTAGGATAGTTTCGGTTCTGTCCTCAATTCCTATTTCCTCCAACTCATATTTATTCTTAGAACTGAGGAATTTGATGATATTAGCAACTTCAGTAGGAATGTCACCCAACTTCTCTTTATTCTCTGCAATAGTTGTTGTAGCTTTTTGTATTAGGTCATTCTGTTCAAAAATTATTTGTATGGATGGCCAAATCTCATTCATGGATTTGATGATGCTTGTCCATATGTTTTCCTTGGCTTGGGACAAGGTTTTTCCAATGGCTGACTCTTTTTCTACTTTATATATCCTTTGTAGTAGTATTTGGGATCTTTTTGCTTCAACCAACTATGAAGCTTCACTTCCGTTTTTTTGTTCCTGAAAATATTTTACTTTCCCTTGTAGTATATTTATCTCTTTTGTTTGTATTGACATGTTCTCTATAACCTTAATCAAATTTTCAGAAGCATCTGCAGGATGGGCTGGACGTATTGTTGATGCTCAATCACATGTAGTGGGGATTGCTGTGATGGGTACTGCATCCAAAGGAACTATGGCCACGTGTGGTGTAATATTCCCAATTAGCTATGAGCTAGCTGGAATATTAAAATTTTCTTTTTCTTTATTTTTAATGAATAAGAGGATAATTGAGATCCTTAAATATCCTTAAATAATGAATAAATTGATGCCAATGTGAAAAGAATATATCTTTGCAGCTTAATTGAGCACCCTTAGTTGTGAAAAGTGGCTGGAACACCTTGGCTGGGTCAACTTTGACCAAATCAACAAAGCTGTCATGGAGTAGTGGCATTCAATGAGGGACAACGCAGTTTTAGATGGAGACACATTGTATGGAAGTAGTGTCATTAATGGATGGGGCTTAGGGATTGGAAGCTCATTTCTTATAAAAGGAAGAGGATGGAAGCCATATTCATTATGTATTGGTATATGATATTTCTAAATATATGGTATGTTTAGACATATAGCTTTCTTTGGTTGTTTAGCTAAGATTGTTGATGATGTTTAGCACTAGGTGTTCCTAGTCGGGAATCCCACCTCTTTCCTTGAGAGGCCTCTTGGGAGAGTTTTGCACTACATTTCACTATCAGGAATTTGGCCAAGGCTTCAATCTTAATGTACAACAGAGTTCCTGTTGAGGAATTTGTGTGTGTGTTGCAGGGCGGAAGTTTTGGAGTTTGATTTGGGATATTTCTGAGCTAGATCTCATTGGAGGGAGGTTCCTTTCTCTTTGGAGGCTAGTAAAGAAGGCCCTGGAGCTTTATTGACATATTTGGAATCAGGCCATAGTATATTTATCCCGTATAACATAGTATCAATATGAATCTGCGTTATTTTAGGAAGGAGTTGCAGGGGTTTCTGCAGTAGGTGATTTGGGAGGAGTTTTCTCTAGTGAAAGGCCCAACCTTTCATCTAGAGGATTCATTGGAGGAGAGCACATTCATTCTTATATCAGCTTCATCCATTTACTCTTCAATTGCTTGTTGTCGCATACTTTCATCCATAGGGCTGCAGCTCATATTGTATTATTGGGTGTTTTTCCCAGAGACCCTTTTGGGTTATTTTTTGGAGGTTGTATAGAGCCCAGTTCTTTATTTTTTCATCTATTATGGCATATATCAGCCCCACATATTTTGTGTACTCATTTTCTGTAGAAGTGCTTTTAAAACTACAGTGTAGCAGTGTTTATGACTTTTTCTCATAGTAGAAGCACCTCTCATTGAGGGTTTTGTCCATTGGAGGCTTATTATATCTTGTTGTACATCTTATGACCCATTTATTACGCATATTTTTTTACTGATATAATTATTATAAGGTCTCCATATTGGCCTCATATTTTGATCTAATTTTTACACTTCTATTTCCATGATTTTGCACTATATTCCTACTTTTCCGATTTGGGAATATTACAGTGGTATCAGAGCATAATATTGGCACAACCTGTACATCTTGAAAAGCCAATATGTCATCTGAAGAAGGATATCCTCTCACTGATAGAGAGAAGAGGTATCTCAAAAGAAGACACTAGAAGTTTGATTATAAAAACGATCAAGAAGACAAGGGTAAAACCCCCATATTAGGAGAAGATGAAGAGAAGGAGTTTCCTAAGATTCTTCTCAATGCTATGCAAGACATTTCTAGATAAATAAAGGAGATGAGGATGGATAGATACAAGGAATACCCTAAAGGATTTCAACATGGTGAAGGCTTTGACATTTCTCATCACTAGGGTGATTAACCAGTGCAACAGCAACAAGTTTCCCAACGCTCTACAATGCCTACATTATTAGCAGTGGGAAATGAAGGGTTTCAAGAACAATAATATATTGAAGGATATTTCATGGAGTATGAGTCTCAATCTCAGAGCTTCAAAGATCACTTGATTTTTCAAGAATTTTGTCAAATAAAGGAAAATAGGAGACCCAGGCATCCCAATAGAGGTGGAGGATTCATTCAGAATCATGATCTACACCGTACTATGGGCATATTTATCTTACCCAAATTTGATGGGTCATGTAAATGCACTGCCAAATCATGGGTAGAAAATCTTGACATCTAATTCTAGCTAGACAAACTACCAGAGATGGAGGCCATTAAGATAGCAACACTACACCTTGAGGGTGAAGCACGTGATTGGTGGTTCCATGGCTTGTCTACATTGGGTCATGCCAATGTGATTGCATATTCAGATTACACAAGGAGGTTGGTGGAGAGTTTTGATAGAAGAGGTCCTGAGGCACCATTCATGGGGCTAGAAAAGCTCAAACAATCAGGTAATCCATAAACTTACATTTCTGAGTTTTTAAAACTTTATGTTATGGTTCCTAATTTATCTGCAACAAGAAGGGTATATATGTTCATTTATGGGTTAGAAGAACCTCTTCATGGGTTGGTTAAGTCTACTAAGCCCACTACCCTTCAAGATGCCATTGAAAGGGCTATAGATCTACAAGATGCCTTGCCAAAAGCAAAGGCAACATTTTAGAAAAATCCCTCTTTTCCATCAAAGGGAAAAGATGATAAGGCTCCTCTTTCAAAGGAGAACCAAAGTAAAAAACCTTTGATGATGATGTTCAAAGAGATTTGAGGAGAAGGAAGCTTTGCTTCACATGGCAAGAATCATGGGCACCCATGTATAAATATGCAGCAGGAAAGGCACACTATATAGAGGTCTTCTCAGATGATGAGGAGGAAGAAGAAGACTAACCAAGAGGAGGTCACAACACTAACATAGCAGGAGATGGTCCATCACCATTAGTAGATGGGAATGGGGAATTTTCTCCAATTGGAGGGGCTCTTGCATCATTGAGAGGAGTACCCAAGTACTTGACCTTGAGGGTTCGAGGTTCCATATTAGATTAGAGGGTTTTTGTTTTGATTGACAGTGGGGCTACCCACAATTTTATTGATGCCCAACTAATGCAGAGGAGGGTAATACCCACTGATGATTTTGAGGGATTTTTTGTTTTGGTCCCAGGAGATAGAACTATGCAGTGCATGCATTATGTTCCATCATTATCTATTACCATGGGGACATATACATTGACTGATCACTTCTTTGTGGTTGACATACTTGACACCAATGTGATATTGGGTGTGTTGTGGTTGATTACTTTGGGGAAGGTCACCACAGATTGGGAGAATTTGTAGATGGAATGGGTGGATAGAAAGAGTGGTAAAACTCAAATGATTAAGGGCATGCACACATATCCCTCACATACAACTTCCACAAATAAATCAGAGATGGATTTTCGTAGTGGAAGCAAGGACCTAACAGTCCCATCTATTATGCACATGAATTTGGCCCATGGAACATTATTTTTTTGTGGAAAACCACATGGGAGGCCACCTGATCTAGATTTGGTGAGACATGTCTAACATCATGATGAAAAATTCATATATTCAGGAGGAATGGGAGCATTAGAAGGCCATGACACAACACTGAGGGTCTTGGGTAGACTCAAGGATGAGGGAGACATTCTCCCAACATCATCATTACTCACTCTCATTTCATATTCTACGTTGTGGGAGGAGAAACATGGGAAGGATAACAGCCTTCCAATACGTACCTTTGGCATGGGAGATGTCAAGGAGAAGGGAAACCATATGACAAATGTTCTTTGTGATAGATCATCATCGCTGTCACTATGGAGGATAGATCCATATTGGAAATCCAACTGTTGGTGGATTATTCCAAGGATATTTTTACATGCATGATACTTGATGACTAGCTACATGAAGAGGGCTATTCATTCCAAGATGAAGTCATCTATTATCATGGTGGGATATTCTTATCTAGAGCCTCCAATCTCAAGGAGAATTTTCTACAAAGAGCTCATGAAGAATTTCTCTCCAGCCATACTTATTCCATGAGAGCCTACAACAACATCATGGAGGGTTATACTTGGGAAGGTTTTGAAGAGGAACTATATCAAAATTTGAAAAGATGCATGGACCATGTGGAGATGGGAGAGATACATAGCTATATGGATGAGTTATCACAACCACCTCTTTCCTATTTTGGAATGAGAGGGGATCTATCTATGGACCACTCCATTTGTATGAGCATAAATTTTGGTAAGGGACATGCTTATGTACATAATGTTTCATTTGATGATTATTTGCATTCTTTTACCATGTATATGCAGGCCATTTCTCTAAGGAGGAGAATTATTTCATATAAAATTCATGGCCAACTTTGGGCCATAAATATTTCTGAACATGGCCACTCCCTTGGAGGATATAGGGAGATGTTGTATCATTCTGGGTGCACTCCAAAGGCACCAAAAATTTCTCACCTTTTCATAAATTGTGAGAAGACTTGGGCTGCAATTAAGTGGTGGGGAAACCACTTTCCATATGATTATCTAATATAATCAGGAGATATACTGTGCTGGTTCCACATGTGGGACTATGACCCACCTCCATTTTTGCATATTTTTGTTTGCATGTACTTGGTTTTGATCCCATACATTGATTATGTACTTATTCTTTTTATGGGAATGATTGGAGGGAGGATGGTAGGATTGGAAGTGCCCTATGGGAGAGAGATTCTCCATGTTCACTATGCTACATGTTTCAAGGAGGACCTTGAGAAAACCATGATTGTTTCATTAGATCTATTGCTTCCTTGTGGGATGAATCATTTTCATCTCATGAGAACTTTGGAGGAGAATTTCATGGAGGGATGGGTTGGGAGGAACTTAGATTATGAGGGAATATTATCACATGAAGGTGTCACCAATGATGGAGGAGAAGAGTTGTGTCACTCACCTTGTCAGTTGCTTGAAGACAAGCAACATTTGGGAAGGGAGGACTGTAATATTCCCAATTAGCCATGAGCTAGTTGGAATATTAAATTTTTCTTTTCTTTCTGTTTAATGAATAAGAGGATAAAGGAGATCCATAAATCTCCTTAAATAATGAATAAATCAATGCCAATGTGAAAAGAAGACATCTTGGCAGCTTAATTGAGCACCCTTAAGTGTGACAAGGGGCTGGAACACCTTGACTGGGTCAACTTTTACCAAATCAACAACGTTTTCTTGGAGTAGTGGCATTCAATGAGGGGAAAACAGAATTTTAGATGTAGACACATTGTATGGAAGTAGTGTCATTAATGGATGGGGCTTATGGTTTGGAAGCTCATTTCTTATAAAAGGAAGAGGATGGCAGCCATATTCATTATGTATTGGTATATCATATTTCTAAATATATGGTCTGTTTAGACATATAGCTTTCTTTGGTTTTTTAGCACTGGGTGTTCCTAGTTGGGAATCCCACCTCTTTCCTTGAGAGGCCTATTGGGAGAGTTTTGCACTACATTCCACTATCAGGAATTTTTCTAAGGCTTCAATCTTAATGTACAACATAGTTCCTGTTGAGGATTTTTATGTGTGTTGCAGGGCAGAAGTTGTGGAGTTTCATTTGGGAGATTTTTGAGCTAGATCTCATTGGAGGGAGGTTCCTTTATCTTTAGAGGCTAGTAAAGAAGGCCCTGGAGCTTTATTGACATATTTGGCATCAGACCATAGTATATTTATCCCCTACAACGTAGTATCAATCTAAATCTGTGTTACATTAGGGAGGAGTTGCAGGGGTTTCTGCAGTAGGTGATTTGGGACGTGTTTCCTCTAGTGAAAGGCCCAACCTTTCATCCGGAGGATTCATTGGAGGAAAGCACATTCATTCTTATATCAGCTTCGGCCATTTACTCTTCAGTTTCTTGTTGCAACATGCTTTCATCCAAAGGGCTGCAACTCATATTGTAATATTGGGTGTTTTTCCCAGAGACCCCTTTGGGTTCTGTTCTGAAGGTTGTATAGAGCCCATATCTTTATTTTTGCATCTATTATGGCATATATCAGCCCCACATATTTTGTGTGCTCATTTTCTGTAGCAGTTCTTTTAAAATTGTGGTGTAGCAGTGTTTCTGACATTTTTTCAGAGTAGCAGCACCTCTCATTCAGGGCTTTATCCACTGGAGGCTTATTATATCTTGGTGTACATCTTATGGCCCATTTATGGTGCATATTTTGCTTTTGATATAATTATTAGAAGTTCTCCATATTGGCCTCATATTTTGATCTAATGTTTACACTGTTGTTTTCATGATTTTGAACTATATTCCTACTTTTCCCATTTGGGAATATTACATGTAGATTGTTTTCCTTCTCCTTAATCAACTTCTCCATTTCTCTCTCCATTTTCCTGATTTGGGCACTTTTTTCCATGATTAATTTTAGAATATATTCCTTCTGTGTTTCAGACTCTTCTATATCCTTAGTCTGTGGATCATCCATTGCTTAAAATTATAGTTTCTTCCTTGGTGCTACAATATCAACATTATTCTTTTTAATTAGTTTTTGTGTTGCCTTCACATTTTATGGATCATACCCAATTTTAACAACCAAATATTCCAATGATTTGATTCTTGTGTCTTTATATAGAGAGGATATCTTTTCCATCTTCAGCTGTGACTGGGTATTTAAAAGAGACACCCACAATTTTGACACAGTCATGGTTGTGTTGGTTAGTGTATAGAAAATCATCTCCCCTATCTATTTATGCATCTCCATTTGATTAATGGGAAGAATGTAATTGGTGTCAAATTCAAAGGATGTCTTTTTTTATTCTGATGTTGTATTTGGCTATGGAATTTGAGCCTCTAGGAAGGCCATATGCATCCTTCCTTTTTCTAAATCAAAGGTTGATAGAAGCCTAATTTGTGAACTAGCAGTTTGTTTCCATAACTATTAGGATATTCTGACACATAGGAAATAGTTAAGAATAACTTAGTCTAGTGTAGAGTTAGGTAAAGTGTGTTTCTTTGCTATGTACATTTGTAACTCATAATCCGATGGTCATGATTTGTAGTGATCTGACGGTTCTCTCTCTCCTTGGTATTAACGACACTTGATCAATGGCTTAACACCCGATTGGTCCATGATCTCTATTTAAAGAGCATGGAGGGTCATTTTTCTGGTGACCGTTTATGAGAAAAATATAGATAACTTTTCTTTTATATTAATAAATTTCCTGAAGTGGCCGCGTTGGCTCAGGCTGTGGATTGTTTCCCTCTTTGAGGGTTTTAACCACGTGATAATACTGGTGTACTGATTTGTGATCTATTTGTGAGCGGTGACCTTTGGTTTTTGATCTAAGGAACTTACCCTCTAAATTCCTACATGGTATTGTAACTATTTTGAGGGATGCATCCGTTGTTGATCCAAATTCTGAAGTCAGTTTGACTGCATGTGACTGCCATTTTCTAGATCTACTGTTTCTGAACATTTTTGGGCCTAGAGAACTGCTTTGTTGTGTCTGAAGCATCTATTACAGTGAGGAACGCATTTCTTTTCATGTGAAAGGGTTTCCGGTTGCCCAAGTTATGTCAGTTTAGATCTGGAGGTATAAAGTATATGTTGTGTAGTGATATTTGTTAATAGTTGTTCTTATTTTGGTTACCTCTATTTATTTCGGTTTTTAGATTTTATGTATTTGTCAGATCTATAACCTCTTCTCTGTTTATTCTATTTTCTCTGCGCTCTGTGCGATCTTTGCAAATCAGAAACAGGAGGAAGGATTTTTTTTGCTACATATGCTCTTTCCCTGCGTCTTTATACGATCTCGGGAAATCAGAAATAGTGAAAAAATAGATATTTGCCGGTAAGGCTAATCAAAATAATAAAATTCTACCGTAAGCCTTGCATTTCTTTTTTTTTTGCTCGGATTTTTGTGTTTTTTGTGCAGGAAAAAGCACACACACCGAAGACAAAAAAAACCCCTTCCTCCTTTCAAACAATTACATAAACCTTTTACTATCTCACTTAAGAAGTTAGTTTATGAGAATAGAGGTCTTGGGTTCAAGTCTCTTTCTAAAGCTTCTTTTTAAAAAAAAAAATTGTTAAAGGGGGGGATTTTTTTTTTTAAGTTGAACTTCATCATCAAATTTCAAACCGTTCCCATAACTATTTGGCATCTATGACTCAATTTTTTCAAAAAGGCATAACTTCTTCATCCGGAAGCCGTTTTTCGAGCTATTTTTTTAATCGCCATAATTTTTCGAGATCTTTCAATTGTAGTAGTTAGTTTTAGCTTTTTTCATTTTTAGTTTTAAAAAAAATGGAAAGTGCATGCCCGATTATTCTTAACAACACCAATTATTTCCAATGGCTACATCACTTGGTAGATATACTTAAAATTAAAGGGCTTTATAGAATAGCCATAGGACAAGAAACTAAACCTTCTGATGATGATAAAGTTGCTAAATGGGAAAATAAACAAGATCAAGCATGCGGGTTGATAGGAATGTCCATTTCTCAAGATCTTTGATTTCATATCCTTGACATTGACACCCCTCATGAAGCCTTGGAAAAGCTAAATATTGTCTTTGGAATTCAAAATCAAATTAGGGCCCACCAGCTTGAAAATGAGTTGCTTACTTTGGACCCCAATAATTTCTCCTCTATTGAAGATTTTTTGTCCAAATTCAAGACCCTCAGACTTCTTTTAGAAGGTTGTAAGGTCAAAAAGGAAGATTGTAGCCTCATCTATTGCATTCTTGATAAGCTTGACCCTGCATAGTCTGTATTTGTTTCCACCTTCTATTCCACTAGAGAAGCCATCATTTCTTCTGGAACCACTTACAAGAACCCCTCTTTTGATTCCTTTTGCGATTCTTTGATAAGAGAACAAGAAAAAATCTTACACCCTGGTCTTATCACTTCTAGAAATTCTTCTAAGAAAGCCTTAGCAGCCCAACAACAATCATATCAAAAGAATCCCAAGAAGAAGTATCCTAAAAAGTATGGTCTGAAACAAAACAAGGGTCCTAAGAAATTTCAGCCGCAAACTGAAAAAGAAACTCACCAAAATGATAAGGCAAATAAAAACAAAGGGAAGAAGACATATAGACATTGCAACTTTTGCAATTGTGATGGCCATATAGATTCCAATTTTTTTAATAATATGGAAGCCTTAGAAGCAGCAATGAAGAAGAAAAACATCAATTTGGAGCACTCTTCACCTTCATCTTCAGGAATGACACTTTCTAATTGTGGTTATCGAGCATCAAGATCTGGTTATGAATTAAATGTATCTTATTCTTCTTATTCTCATGAGTGACTCATTGATTCTGGAGATTCTTTCCACATGGCCAAAAATAAAGCCGTGTTGTCTTCTTTAAATGATTGTAACACCAAAAATATTTATGTTGGTGATGATATATCTCTTAGTGTTGTAGGATCTGGAACCATTCTTCTAGATAATGGTCAGTTTAATGTTTTACTATGTGTTCCTACCTTGTCATGCAACCTTCTCTATGTTTATCAGATAATGCATTTAGGTGAATGGAAAATAGTAGAATTAGCACCTCATGATGTTGTAATCAAGGACCTCAAATATCCTAGACATATTTTAGCTACTGCCATTGCTGATGATTCGACAAGGTTGTATAAGTTTGACAACTTTGGGTTATCATGTCTTCCCTCTATTTTTGTTGCTCATAATGATGAAGTGAGAAAACTATGGCATGAGCGATTTGGTCGCTTAAACTATTTCTCTCTTCAAACTCTATGTAACGAAAATATGGTGATGGATCTTCCTATGGTATCTTGCAAAGATGGTGTTTTCTCCAAATGTGTACTCGAAAAACATCATTGGGGTATTTTTGACAAACGTGCCTCTTGGAATGCTTCAGTCCCTTTGTAGCTTGTGCAAAGTGATTTATGTGGTCCACTTCATGTTGTCTCTTTCTCTGGTTGCAAGTACTTCTTAACTTTCATTGATGATTTTTCGAGACACACTTGGGTATACTTCTTAAAACTCAAGAGGGAAGTTTTTAGCCTATTCTTGGCCTTTAAGGCCTTTGTTGAGAAACAATTTGGACATCAAATTCTCAAGTTAACATCAGACAATGGAGGAGAATATGTTAACAACAAATTTATCAACTTCTACACTAAGCATGGAATTCAATTACAACATACTATTCCATATACTCCACAACAAAATGGTGTCGCTGAAAGGAATAATTGCACCTTAAAAGAAATGGCTAATTGTATGCTTCAATCTAAAGGACTTAGTCTCAATTTTTGGGCAGAATCAATTAACTGTGAAAATTACATAGTAAATCACACTCCTACTAAGTTTTTAAAGAATATAAATCCAGAAGAAGCTCAGAGACCAATCAAACCAGATGTAAGTCACTTTCATGTTTTTGGAAGTGATGCTTGGGCCCATATTCCAGATGCAAAACATAAAGCCGTAGAACCTAGGAGTGAAAAATGAATTTTTGTTGGATATTATGAAGATGTGAAATTTTATAGACTTCTTCAACCAAAATTAAAAAATATACTCATTAGAAGAGATGTAAAATTTGATGAAAATATATCGGCCTGCGAGCTTAGTTCGGCAGGTGTGCCACCTTTTGCCTATGAGCCTAGTTCGACAGGTGTGCCACCTTTGGCCTGAGAGCCTGATTCGACATATGTGACACCTCTCTCTCTCTCTCTTCTATTTTTAATAGCATTCCTTCTAGTTCAGATGATTAAAGTGAGGATGAAAATCCTCCTCCACATTTTGAAGTTATTCCTTTTACTCCACAGCTTCCAAGATGGGTCCGTCCTACTTGGAATGTCACAGGTTCTCTTGTAGGTGACCCTCTTGATCGACGACGTACACGTTTTCAGTTCGAAAGAGCCTCTTCCTTATTGGCTCAAGTTCCAGAAAATCCTGATCCAGAAACCTTTGAAGAAGCCTCCTGTCATCCAGATTAGGATGAAGCTATGAATGAAGAATATCATTCCTTATTGTTGAATGATACTTGGGATCTTGTTCCTCTTCCAAAAGGAAGAAAACTTGTCAGATGCAGATGGGTTTACAAAACCAAGTTTGGACCAGATGGAAAAGTGGATAGACATAAAGCTCATCTTGTCGCTAAAGGATTTTCACAAGTTGAAGGCATTGACTATACTGAAACCTTCTCCCCTATTGCCAAAATGAATTCTATCCACCTTGTTCTTTCCCTTGCTGCCTCCTTTAAACGGGAAGTCCATCAGATGGATGTTAAATCCACCTTCTTACATGGATATTTGCATGAATAAATCTACATGGAACAACCCCCTGGCTTTATCCAGAATGACTCCATCCTTGTTTAATGCCTTAGGAAGTCTCTCTATGGTCTTAAACAATCTCCTCGGGTTTGGTATGCTAAAATGGATATATTTATATTATATAATGGCTTTTATAGGTGTCATTCTGACAACACTGTCTACACCAAGAAAGTGGGTAAGTCCTTCACCATCCTTGTTCTTTATGTTGATGATTTTATCCTTACTGGTAGTGATCCCAACCATATAAACCATGTGAATTCTAGCGTCAAAAAGAATTTTGAAATGACATACTTAGGACACTTCCATTATTTCCTTGCTCTTCAAGTCGTGCAATCTGAAGAAGGTATTACCCTCTCTCAGTCCAAGTATGCCTGTGATCTTCTACACCACTTTCACATGGAAGATTGTAAGCCAGCCCCTTCTCCCTTTTAGTCTGGAGTCAAACTTTCAGTCACTTGTACTAACCTTGAAGATGATGCTACCTTATACCGTCAACTTGTTGGTAAACTTCTGTATCTAACCCATACCCATCCTAAACTTTCCTTTGCCATTGGTCGTGTCGCTCGGTTTATGAACCAACCTCATGAAAGTCACTGGAAAGAAGCTAAAATAATACTTCGATATATTCGAAGTACAGTTCATTTCAGGATTCATTACAGTGCAAGAGTATTTCCATTATTTATTGGTTTCACTGATTTTGATTGGGCTGGTGACCCTGATGATCGAAAGTCTACTACAGGATATGTATTCACTCTTGGTTCAGGACCTATTACTTGGTCTTGTAAGAAAAAAAATGCCATCTCTCTTTCTTTAGTAGAAGCAGAGTATTGTGGTGCAGTTGAAGCCAGCAAAGAAGCCATGTGGCTTTGTCAGATCCTGTCTGAATTTGGTTTTCATCAGCAACATCCAACTACACCTTGGTGTGATAAATAGAGTGCCATTCAGCTATGTAAATATCTAGTTTAGCATCAACGTATGAAACACATTGAACTCCACATACACTTCATCAGAAATCTCATTCATGATTGTGTTCTTGAAGTGCAGTACTATCCAACCAATGATCAAGTAGCCGATATATTTATAAAGGCTCTCATAGAAGCAAAGCTTACCAAACTTCGATCCATGCTTGGAGTTCAAGAAAGTTATAATTAAGGGGGGATGTTAGGATATTTCAACACATAGAAAATAGGCTCCTTTTGTGTCACCTTTTGTAAATCCTTCAATCCTATCCCAAGTTGTTCTTAAGGGGGGATGTTAGGATATTCTGATTCATAGGATATAGTTAAGAATAACTTAGTCTATTGTAGAGTTAGGTAAAGTGTGTTTCTTTACTATGTATATTTGTAACTTATAATCTGACGGTCACGATTTGTAGTGATCCCACGGTTCTCTCTCTCCTTGGTATTAATGACACTTTATCCATGGCTTAACACCCGATTGGTTGATGATCTATATTGAAAGAGCATGGAGGGTCATTTTTCCGGTAACTGTTTATGAGAGAAAAATATGTAACTTTTTTTTATATGAATAAATTTCCTAAAGTGGTCGTGTTGGCTCAGGTTGTGGATTGTTTCCCTCTTTGAGGGATTTAACCACATGACAATACTGGTGTACTGATTTGTGATCTGTTTTTGAGCAGTGACCTTTGGTTTTTGATCTAAGGAACTTACCCTGTAAATTCCTACAAGAACTCTGAGTATGTGACGCTCTTGAGAATATAATTTTTGAGCTTAATCCCTTTGTACCTGTCAAAGATAATTTTCTCCCTTTCTCTCTGAACGAGCTTAGAGGTTTTGGATGTGTCTGGCTAACTCTGTGACACTGATGAAATTTTGGGAGATGTTATCAATTTAATATCTGATTGTGTTGAAGATAGTGATTCTTTGATGATCATGGTAGCTCCTTGTTCTGGATTCCTTTCTAAATCTATTTTAGGACTCATCTTGGTCTTATTTTTGTAGATTATTTTGAATTATTTGCCTTCACTGCCTGTATCTGAAGGTGGTTCTTCATCTCTTTTCCTCTTGCCAGCTTTCTCTTCAGGAGTAGGAGTCTGTGAAGTTGAGGTTGACACAAGTTGTTCTTTGGCTTCTTGCACATTTTTATCTATCCATGTGAATTGATTCATATACATCTCAATATCTAGCCTCTAAGTGTGGATATAAGTAGTGGTTTTTTGTTCCACCCTTAACTTATAAATTAGGCCCAGAGGATCATACGACCATGTAAAACTTAGATTAAAATTCATTTGGTTAAGAAGCTTATCTTGTTCTTCTCCTGCTATCCTGCTATTACAAACAAAAGGGCCAACTTGTGTTTCAATCTTGAATTGGGATTTCTTCTTTGTTGAGACAAAATGAATTTCATCGGAGTTAATAATTTGTCTTATATAATCCAAGGAAAATAATATCATTAGGAGTTTTTTGGGTAACTTACATGGTGGAAATTGACACACATACACCCGAATATTTTTATAATATTGGTATAGGTACCAATCACTCGATTTAGCTTGCTCTGTCAAATGCAGGATCTTCTTTATTTCTTCAATAATTCTTGGTTCTAGATTACTGGTCAACATGCTCATCACTGGATGAATGAATTGATCAATGTATTCCTTGAATGTGTACTTCTCTGAATATTTCATGACTAGGGAAGTCCAAAACATTACTGACTATGGATTCCCTTCCTCATCCAATTTCTACAGAGAAATATGGAATCTGTATACTTGGTAATAAATGACCATATAAACAAGAATGGAAGCATACTCGAATACTCCTTTAGTTTTTAACTTGAGGATTTTTTCATGTATAATGTCAGCTAAGAATTGATTGAAATTAAAAATGAATGAAGGCTTATGGTCTATAGATAATATTGACAAGAAGCCTAATAGGGGTTCATCTAACCATTCATCAAAGTAATAGCCCAAAAGGAAAGACAACACAAAAGTGATTTTTTTTGCCTAATCAGGGAACATGGAAGAGGGATAAGGTGGATTTTTTCTAGGAAATTGGGTATATTCAAGCAAGAAAATGTCAAAAATTTATGTTTTCTTGGAGAAATCTAATTTCTGGTAGAGTTAAATCAAGGTTTCTACAGTAGGGGCATGCATCATCTGATCAATATTTTTATAGGTGATGGTGAATAACACTTCACCACTTGGGGCTATAATAACTCTCTGGCTTGGTACATAACAGGCTTGACATTTTCTAAGAAAATATCGTGAATGAAAGGTCTGGGGAAAAATTTAATGATGCAGATTGGGCTCCTAGAGTCCAATTTCATCAAATTTGTCAATAAATTTGTCTCTAAGCCAATAATAGAGTTTGAAATGATCAAACTCATAATGAGTCTCTATTATTTTATAATCTCTTTCTGCAAGTGGAATGCGATCGAGGTCGACAGGGGGATGCAACATTGGGCTTACAGAGTCTTCAGTGTTCTTCTTTTTCATAGGCATCTTGTTAATATGAAATTACAGAGACAGGAGGCAATGGCGAATAATTAACAGGAATTTCGTTAGTTTGTAGCAGACAAGTAATAAAATTTGGCTTTTCTTATGCTTGATTAGATGCTTTGTCTATTCAGGAAAATAACTAGGCACTTTAACTCTGGAAACAAAGGTAGAGTGACAAAATCTACAAAATAAAAGGAGAAAAATGGTGGTGTGATGGGTTTTTATGGTGGTGGATATGTTTCAGTTAGGACACATGTTCGTTATAAGTTTGAACAGTTACCATGGGAATTATTTTAATAGGCTGATAGTTATGGCCACATGTCAAGATGAGAATTGAGGGGAGTGCATGGGAAGGTGATGCATGGGAGTAGGGGAGTGGAGGGTGATGCACAGGAAAGATGGTCGGAAAGGAGGGTGGTTTGGCGTATTTCAGAGGGGGGTCTATATGGTTTGTGGTATTAAGACGCAGGGGTGGGGGGGGGTTGAAAAATGATGAAGGGTTGATACATCGCGTGGGACTGGTAGGTAGGAAACCACTATTCAGAATCCCCCACCCCCCTCCCTCTCTCCCACTGGTAAAGTTAATATGGATAGGGGGTGAAAAAAAGGGTTGTGGACCGTTGATGTGAGCTGGTGATGATTGAGCTGTTGTAAATAGCACAAGTATTAACATTACCTAAAATTTTCCCTTCGTTGTTTGTAAACTTTATTACATGGGCGAAAAACTTTAGATAAAAAAAACTTCATTGTAAAGTTTGGATAATAGTGTAAATCATGTAAAACCTTCATTTTTACCCTTAAAACCTTTTCACTTCAGCTTTCTCCTAATCCTAAGACTAACTTTTTTAACATACTTAAGTGTGAATTTGGACTTGCAGACCATTCTTTTATTTTTTTTTAGAAGACAAATACCTACTCTATCTTATCTACTTACTGCTTCATTGATTCAACTTGAACATTTGAATTGACCTTATTTATCTACCTAACTAACATTAGCCAATATTAGACAGTTTGGTTAACTTTATTCTCTAATATAATTAAAAAAATATTTAGACTTGTTTGATCATTATTAAATTGCATGATTCAAATAGATGACTCAGGGTTGTGGCATTTTTAACAAGCTACACACAACATTCACTTTATTCAAGAAAATCAAAATCTCTATAAATGTTATGAAACCAACTCCAAAAATAGAAGAAAAGAGAGATCAACGCCTTATAAATAGGCCACTTCGAGCGAGAAACCTCCTTTACATTACATAAATGAACAATTCTTGGATGATACAAATGTAAAAACCTCCTTCTATATATAGGAGTCCAAGGGGTAAAAATATAATCCGAGTCAACCTAACAATAATAATGTAAGGGCAAAATAATAAAAATATTGGGGTTACAAGGGTACAACAATAACAATAAGGGGCTACACTAAAAACAATAAGGGACTTCACTAGTAATATAGAGACCTAACATGTCCCTCTCCTTCAACAAAGTGTTGTCCTCAAAGCTTGAGTAGCTCTGGTTGCTTCTGTATAAAATTATCATCCTCCCATGTAGAATCTTCAGTGGGTAATTTCTTCCACTTGATGAGATACTCTGAAATTGTTTGAACTGGAAGTTTTTCACCTATAACCTTCTTTAAGCATGAAACATAGAAAATTGGTTGCACTCGTGAAGAAGCAGGAATATCCAATTTTTATGCCATAGTATCAATATTTTGCAACACCTTTTAAGGACATTTGTTTTTATGGTTGTAGCTGTAAAAATACCCAGTCTCCTACATTAAAAATTCTCTCACTGTGATGTTGATCTTCCTGTTGTTTCATTCAATTTTGTGGAAAATTTAGGATATCATTTAAGAGTTGGAGAAATTATTTTTGATGCTCAATGTGATCTTCCATAGCTTGAACCTTAGAATTTTCTCTTAAAAATTATGTGATGGATGATGGATGATATCCATAAAGTGCCATAAATGGGGTCATTTTTGCTGCAATATGGAAGGAAGTGTTATACCACCATTCAAAAAGAGGTAACCACTTGACCCATTATGTTTGTTTATTAGATACAAAACAACAAAGATATCATTCCAAACATTTATTCACTATCTCAGTTTGACCATCAGATTGAGGATGATAAGATGAGCTATGAATTAGTTGAGTAACCAAAATATAAAATAATTTCGTCTAAATATTTCCAGTAAAAATGGGATCTTTTCTGTCACCTATAATAATATTTGGGTATCCATTTAGATTTTGAATTGTTTCCATAAATGTAGTAGAAACTGTACTTTCTTTAAATGAATAAGATAATGCACAAAAGTGTGCATAATTGGTAAGTCTATCAACTACGATCATGACGACACTCTTTCCTTCGGACTTAGGTAAACCTATGATAAAATCCATTAAAATCTCCTCCAAACGTTGACTTGGAATGGATAAAGGTTGTAGAAGACCCAAGGTATTAATTGTCTCAAATTATTTTCTTGGCAAACCAAACATTCCGCAACAAAATTTTGAATATTAGATTTAAGGCCATCCCAAAAAAGTTCTTTCCTCACCCCGTGGTAAGTTTTTAAATATCCTAAGTGTCCTCCTAAAGGAGAAGTGTGCAATTCCAAAATAATATTTTGTTTTATTTGGGAATTATTACAATGATATGATTGATCTTTGTACCATAAGGAATCATTTTTCCAACTAAATGTATCATATGTACTAGGATCTTGTTGCAAATTTTGAATGAGTGTCCACACTTCTTTTTCCTTCTTCCATTCATCCCTTGCTTCGGTTATCCAATCTGGTTGGATAATAGAAATGGCACAAAGAAATGCTTCCACCTCTTCATTCTTTCTTGAGAGTGCATCTGCAACAACATTTAGCTTCCCTTTTTTGTAGATGGTTCCAAAGTCATAACCCAACATCTTTGTGACCCATTTTTGATTCTCTTTTGAAGATATTCTTTGTTCCAAATTTTTTTTAAGATTATCATGATCAGTTTTTACCTTGAAGTGTCTTCCCATTATATATGGTCCTCATTTCTTTAGTGCATGTAGTATTGCTAAAATTTCCTTCTCATAAATAGCTTTCTTTAAATAATTTCCTTTGATCAGATAACTTTCAAAAGAAATGGGTTTTCCTTATTGCATTAAAACAACACCAATTCCATTCTCGAGGCATCACATTCCACAATAAAGGTTTTTGTGAAGTCTGGCATAGCTAATACTGGTGCTAGGCACATTACCTTTTTAATATGTTCAAAAGCCTTAGTTGCTTCAGGAGTCCATGAAAATGCATCTTTATTCAATAATGTTGTTAGAGGTGCTACTATTCTCCCATAATTCTTAACAAACTTGCGATAATACCCTATTAATCCGAGAAATCCTTGCAACTACTTTATGGTTGTGGGGACTTTCCATTCCTTAATGGCTTTAATTTTGTTAGGGTCTACCTTAACACCCTCGTGAGATAAAATATAACCTAGATATTCCACCTCTTATACTCCAAAGAAACATTTGCATGTATTTTCATATAATTGTTTCTCCTCCAATAGTTTGAGCACCTTGTCAACATGTTGAACATGATCCTTCGAAGACCTGTTGTAAATTAGTATATCATCAAAAAATACTAGCACAAATTTTATAAGGAAGGGTTTGAAAATGGAATTCATCAACCCTTGAAATATATAAGGTGCATCGGTAAGGCCAAAAGGCATGACCAAAAATTCATAATGACCCTCATGAGTTCGAAATTTTGTTTTCAAAATATCTTTAGTCTTCATTCTAAGTTTATAATATCCTGAACGAAGATCTGACTTGGTAAAATAACTTTCTCCATGTAATTCATCCAATAATTAATCAATCATAGGAATGGGAAATTTATCTTTAATAGTGATCTTATTGAGCTCCCTATAATCCAAACACATGCACCATGATACATCCTTCTTGTGCACCAATGCTACTATAGCAGAGAAAGAACTTTAACTAGGTTGAATTATACCAGCCTCTAACAATTCTGCAATCATACGTTCAATTTCTCTCTTTTGGACATAATGATATCTATAAGGCCTGATGTTTGGAGGCATACTTCCTGGAATCAAATTAATAGCATGATCATGATCATGAATCGGTGGGAGTCCTTTGGGAGTTTCAAACACCTTAGAAATATTTTCCAAGACTTTTTGGAGATCTTGATAAATAGATGATTTTGATGTTGGAACTTATAGTGAGAATAATTGTGCAATTACTCCTCATTGTTATTTCTTCAGAATATTTGTCATGACATAAGATCTTATTATCTTTCCTGGCATCCCTAATATACCCCGTAATTTTATTTCCTTTCCTTCTGAAAAAATTTCAAGAAAATTTCTTGAAAATTAAAATCTACCGTCCCAAAAGATTGTAACCATTGTACTCCTAGTACAACATCAACACCTCCCATTGGAATGAAAAGCATTGGACTATTCAATAGATATTCCCCCATGGTTAGGTTGATATTATGGAATTTTCCATAGCAATTTATAGCTCCTCCATTTGCAACCATCACTTGACATTCTGGTGCTGGGTATAGGAAACAATTCAATTCCTTGTCTACCTTACAATGAATAAAAGTATGGGTACTACCCAAATCAATCAAAAATATTACCTTTTTCTTCTTGATATGTCCTTCTATCTTGAGAGTTTGAGGAGTTTTAATTCCTACGAATGCATTACATGATATGGTCAGACTCATTTCTTCTTCTTCTAGGGTTGGTTCATGGTGTATATCCTCATCTTTTGAAGTTTCTTATTCATTTTCCTCCTCATCTTCATAATCTATGTAAAATAATTTATTCTCAACACACTTATGACCTTTAGTGTATTTTCTATCACAATTGTAGCAAAGCCCTCTTCATCTTTTTTCTTCCGATTGTTGTGGTGTCAACCTTGTAGGTTGTGGAAGTCTAGGAATAGAAACACTTCCATCTTTATAGACGTGAGTGGTAGGCTTCCTTGTCGCCATAATTTTACATTCAATTTTTTTTTCTAACCTGAATTCCTTCTCCAAAGAATCATGTTTGAAAACACAAACCTCATGTTGGATATTATCCTTTAAAGTTCCTATGAAGACATCAATCATGTGTTCCTTTAGAATATTAGTTACCCTTATCAATTTTTGGAAGTTCTCAATGTGCTCCACCACTGAACCCTTTTGCTTGAGATTTATCAGTTGGCTAAAAAGGTGTTTCTCTTTGTATCCTCATAATGTGCTATCATTTCCTCAGTAAAAATTGACCAAGTGACAATTTTTTACAGGAGAAAAGCCATCGATACCAAAAAAATTCATTTTTTTATAAATATAAACTTACAATGCATACCTTTTGTGTGTTTTGCACATTATTGAGATAAAAATATTGCTCCATCTGTAGTATCCATGTTACAGGATCCTTGACATCAAAATTCCTCATATCAATATTTGGAATATGACGGGTCTTCCATCCAACATTAGAGTTTATGAAATCACAATTAACATTTATTTTATTCTCATCATGAGTTTCCTCTACTATCTTTTCACCATTAGTAAAAATTTCTTATATCAACTTTGTCAAACCTTCCATGTCTGCTTTTAGATCATTCCTCATGTTTTCCATTTTTTCATCTATCTTAGTTTCCATGCCTTCCATGCCAGCTTCCATGCCATCCATTCCATTCTTCAAACCATCCATCTTAGCTTCCATATATTTCCTCAAACCGTCCATATTAGCTTCCACGACTTTCTTCACAAGTTCCATTTCATTTTTTGTTGCTCTTTGCGAGAGCGAAATTTGGTGCACTTTCTCTTGTATTTGATATGTCATGTTGCATTTCTTCATCTTCATGAGTCATAGTAGAGCCTTATGAAGTATTAATGGGTGTTTAATTCTTTTTAGGGGGCATTTTAGAGCCCAATATTGATATTTATTCTACAATCCGTGTTAGTGTGAATTCTAATTGCAAGCGTACGAAAAAAACTCACTTTAGCTGTGCAGAACAAACAGCCCTAACATCAAAGATGGCTACCAATTTCTTTAGATCTATAGTTATTTGACCAAGATAAATGCTATAAAATCCATATCTATGTAGTAAAAGACATTAAGCAGTAAATAAAAGCAAGAGTTGCTCCATGCATCCAATAGACAAGACAAGAATATTTTTAAATAATTTTTGTATTTATGACACCTGGGAAGGGAACATAGAAAGATCTTACCAGTCCCCCTCAATGGGATGGGTTCTTGTATGTCCTCAGCACTTCACATATAATATCTCTCTCTCTCTTGATGGTGCAGAAAACCCAGACAAAAAATGGAACTCAAAGGGAGATTACAAGGAAAATGGTAACAAAATATGACAATGATGGAGGATGAAAGTCAAACCAAGAGTATAGATCCAGAGTAATCTTTAGGCAACAAAAAGTAGTGAATGAATGGAAAAATGCTTCTATTTATAACAAAATATTGAGTTAGTCTATATATTGGTGCATAATTAAAATATTATTAACCAAATCTAGATCCAAATTTTATGGAATATTTTATTATATTTGTTGGAGGGAAAAAGAATTTGAATTTGGTCAAATCCCTTTGTTTGTAAATAATAAATAAATAAATGATTTATTTATTATTTTAAGTATGTGGTTGAGTAATAATTAAATCAATAGTGATTTATTCAATTATTTATAAATGATTTAGTCAAATTTAACAAGGAATACTATTTAAATAATGTTTAAATAATTATTCTTAGAAAATAATAAGATAAATAATGATTTATCTCATTAATTTTCCTGTTTTGGGTTAAATATGACCAAGAATATTAATTAAACTGTTTTTTAACAAATTATTCCTCGAGGAAAATCAAACAAATATGGATTTCTTCAATATTTCCTCATGGGGTTTCTTGTTTAGACCATAAACAACTTAATAAATTATGGATTACTAAGTTATTTTTCATAGTGAAAGCAATTTTAATTAGGGTAAAATTGGTCTTACATGGTGTACTTTGGTCTATATAATAGTAACAGGTTATATGACCAAAAATTGGTGTAAAATATTGCCCCCCAGCATGCGAACGTTTGGAGCTAATCGTATGACTGAAGTACGTTGTAATAACTCAATCACTAGACACCGAAGGGGAAGTCAAAGAGAGAGAAATATAAGGTAGACTAAAGTGCTAGAGGACAAGACCTTGAGGAGGTGAGACTTATAGGTGTGAAAAGTCTCTTTCATGAGTGAGTACCTATTTTAAAAGAGGCGGGGGAGGCATACCTATGCCCGCTGAGACAAAGTAAAAATAATAATGCGTCCAGTAAACAAGGGATTGAACTATATACTACAGGCTGGCATAAACAGGACCCAAATAAAAACATGATAATGGATCCCATATATATATTGTTCCTGGGATAAAAACCAAGATTTATACAATAATATTTGAGTACATGAGATATAAGTACAACCCAAGAGGCCCTGTAAAACAAAGGAGGGATCTAAAAATATGAATGATACATGAAAAATAAAGGTGCTACAAGCAGCTGAAGCCGAAACCATCAGATCTATGGAGATACATCGAAGGTTGTAATGGAGAGGTCATATGGGCATGTGGGTGGCTACCTGAAGGGCCACCCCCTCATGAGTTCTGAAACATCTCACACACACCCAAGAATCACCGGTACAATCTGCTGCATCACTGAACCATCAAGTATATGGACCTCGATCATGACGTAAGGAAGCTCGAGATGAGAAACAATCAAGTCAAAGGGAAATAAGGAGTCCCTTTTCTTGATCCGAGGCACTGAAAAAGAGTGGAAGTTGGAACCATGGTACACTGCCCTCTAGACATGTCTTCTAGAATAAATGAGCTGATGTTGACAGAAGGAGGTTCGCTAATATTTTTTGTTGCTGCTAACAAAATTGGCAAAAATTTTCTCCAATTATCTATTTTTGGCTTCCACCTACCCATTTTATTGAGGGCTATATGAAGTAGATGTCCTATGCTTGACGTGGTTCTACTTCATAGGATATTCAATCAAACTTGATGTAAATTGTGGTCCTTGATCAATGACTAATTCCCTTGGAAAACCAAATTTGTAGAAGATGTTCTCCCTCATAGATTCATCCACCTTATTCTCAGTTATTTCATTTACTATTTTTGTTTCAGCCTATTTGGTCAAGTAACCAGTGCATACAATGATATACCTGTTTTATCATGATGAGGGATTAATAGGTCCAATGAAATCCATGCCCCACTTTTCAAATGGCTCTAGAGTCACTTGAGTTTTTAAGGGAATTTCATCCTTGGTTTTTGATCTAAAAATGGGTTGGATAACTTGTTATGATTTTCAAGGACCTTCCACCCAATTAAAGAAATAAAAGATCTACTTATACTTGACTTGTGCGGAAATTTGTACTTGAAACAAGTGTATTTATTTTAATTGTTTAAGTGCTTTAAGACCATTTTTTTTTGCTGATATTAAACATTTGTATTAACCATATAATTTAGCAAATAATAATCAACACATAATAGAAAATTTAATAAAGGATTTCACCCGAATATCGTGGGCTACATATCCTTGAGTTTGTGTCAACTGACTTGACTCTTTGGGATTAGGATGGAAAATTTCTTTTACAAGTACAAAATAAACTCCAATCGTTACCTACACTAAACCTAATGGTTTATAATACCATTTATATTCCTGGTATGGGTTTCATCACTCTGAATATAGAACTAGGATTCCTTTGACTTGCCCTCATCTATTGGTGCCCTTAAGCTTCCCTGAGCTTCTCTTTGTCACAAACTCCCTCGAAGTTATTTTATTTCCTTGAAACCTCACCTACTGTCTCCATCACACATCAGACCTCCAAAATAGACTGATAATTTGCTCAAAATGAGCACAGGCTTCCCAATCCAGGCCTCCATCCACTGATGGCCCTGGGCTGCCCAAAATTTCCCTGTGGCTCTTCAACCTACAGAAGAATTCAAATGACTCTAAAAATCCATTCAATGGATTCCAAATGTCAAAAATAGTCATAATATACTATTCACTTGCATAAATTGGCCTTCGACTGCTCTGGTTTCGCTTCCAACACCTGGTGCCACCCCCTGGCTCTAGGTTCCCTGAAAATATCTCTGAAGAATATTAGCCTTCAAAAGTCCTAAAAAACTTCTAAAAAATCCATTAATGGATTCATAAGTATTAAAATAGTCAAAATTGACTATTTTTTTGCTGAGAATGGATACTGGTTGCTCTGGATAGTCCTCATTCTCCTGCGGGCACTTGCTGGACATGGTGGCCCCTGGAACTTATATGAAGAAAATAGGCCTTCAAAATTCCTCTACAGGATCTAAAAACCACACCATTAGTTCAATAATGTCTGAAACATCCAAAATTGACTATTTTTTTACTCAATAAGGCCTCTAGCTCCCCTGGCTAGGCCTCAAATTGTTGTTGGCCCTGTTAAGATTTTACGATAGAAATAATAAATAATTTTACTGAGAGGAATAATAACCATAACCATGAAAGAGCCAGCAAAAAATCACATAAACATAAACACAATTTTTAATCGGGAAAACCCCAAATCCAGGGAAAAACCCAACCAATTAAATTTCATTAAACATTGGCCAAAACCTTGGCCAATCCGGCCAAGTGAGCCTTCACCGCTCACCTCCAGGCCTTGCATTACAATGAAGTATTCCCAGCCTTTTATATGCTCCATTACATGCAATACCATGGGCCAAAACCATGTACCCCAAAACCACTACTATTTACCCTAGTCAACATTGACTCTACCCCGAGTCATGTTTACCTAAAAATTCCCCCCTTAAACTTGACTTGGGGATTATTGACTAAATCCAGCCAAACCTGCTAAGTGAGACAACCCTGCCCACTCTAGCTCTTCCCCCTCAAATTTTTACCCAGGGTAATTGTTAACTTGACATACCCCCTATCACCTAGGTCTAACCCAAACTTTACCAGTGATTTACCCAGGGATACGCATGCCATACCAAGTCTTACAATGGTATGCCCATTTACATATAAAAAATTAAATCCATTATAATAAATTTTTTTTGTTTCATTGTTACTGTCTTTATACATATGAAATCAATGTCCATATAAAAAGAATCCATCTACCGGATTACATGGGTAACCAGCCTCTGTAATCGCCAGTCCTCTAGGAATTCTCTTCAGATACATGGTTCATCAATTAATTAATCCATGTACACAATCATCTCTCATTTTGACAAGCTCTCTTCGATCTACATTTCTTCAGTTCTATGATCTGCACCTATGTAATGTTCATAATCTTCTGTATAGAAGTTCTCTTGCCATTAACATGTCCCTATTCACGTATTGCTACACAACTTTATGGTAGTTCCAAGGAATACCTTGATCTACGGTGAATTACGCATCACGTGACTACTCAAGATGCGTTTGATAGATCCAAGTGAGATGCTACCGTGGCCAATAGATCCAACTGCTATTTCCTCGAACTTGGAGATTATATTGGAAACTGGCTGAGTAGATGTGAACCATTTATCATGTTTCAGTTGTTTCTCTTCAAACAGGCCTGATAGATCAAAGCCTCGTGAAAGAGAAATGATATCAAATGCATTTAGGCTTGCAGGCTTCTTTTCTGTGCTCTCAATGGAGGTATTCAACACCGAACCCACATCCTCAAGACTGTTACCATTATCATCGTCTTCTGTATCAAAGTTCACGGGTTTGAAATCATTTTTGAACCATGGAACTTCCATGAGCCGGGGAATATTGATCTGTGTCTTGGGATTGGGATCCAAAAGCTTCAGCAAAAACCTCTTAACATCAGAGGAAATCCAAGGCGGGCACTTGAATTCTCCCTTGCAAATATTTTTATACATAGACATTAGATTGGCATCATGGAACGGAAAATAACCAGCCATCAGAACAAACAAAATCACCCCACATGACCATCTATCTGCCTTCAAACCGTCATAGCCTTTTCTTGTTATAACCTCCGGAGCAACATATGCGGGAGTACCACAAGTGGTGTGCAGCAGACCATCTTGCCTGAGTTGCTGTGTCACTGCGCTCAGACCAAAATCTGAGACTTTGAGGTTCCAATTCTTCTAAGAGAAGATTTTAAATATCATGTAGATCTGCCTCCATCACATGGAGATCTAAAAAGAACATGCGAAAACCTCTAAATGCAACACCCAGAAAACTAAAAAACACCAGCATCTGCAAGTCTATGTTCTAGATTTTCAATGTAAATTTAGATCTGCCTTTGCCACTTCGCAAATACCATAGAAATATCGATTTCCATATCTTGCCACCTTGCATATATCTTCATATTTGCTCGTATTTCATACTTTAATCTGGCCTATGACCATGAGAATCTCAGTGGCCTGGGCACAACAACTCCTCCTCTTAATATATGTTTGCTTGATCTTCCTATTCATGTAGAAAACAAGCCAGCTATATCAAATCCTTGATGGGCGGTAAATAATGCCCTGCACAAAAAATTTATATATCATCACATGAGAAAAAAAATGAGAAGATCTAAGAAATGATAATATTTTCAGTCAGATCTATTGATCTCTCCATCCACCAGACCAATACAAAGAAAATTTCCCTCCAACTTGGCTTCGATACCAGTTGTTAAGATTTTACGGCAGAAATAATAAATAATTTTACTGAGAGGAATAATAACCATAACCATGAAAGAGCTAGAAAAAAATTACATAAACATAAACACAATGTTTAACCGGGGAAACCCCAAATCTGGAGAAAAACCAACCAATGAAATTTCATTAAACATTGGCCAAAACCCTGGCCAATCCAACCAATTGAGCCTTCACCGCTCACCTCCAGGCCTTGCATTACAATTAAGTATTCCCAGCCTTTTATCGGCTCCATTACATGAAATACCATGGGCCAAAACCATGGGTGAACAAAACCATGTGCCCCAAAACCACTACTATTTACCCTATTCAACATTGACTCTACCCCGAGTCATGTTTACCTAACAGGCCCTTGGTGGCCCTAGTGACCCCTAGAACTTCTCTTAAGAAAATACCTGCTCAAAAGTTCTCTGATTTCTCTCCAACCCTCACCAATGAGTCTGGAATGTCTGAGATAGTTAAAATTAACTATTGGCATGCTCAGAATGGAAAAATGTAGCTCAAGATAGAGCCTAAACTGATTTTCCCAGTGTCACCTAAAAATCCTCCACCAGAAATGGACAACTGCTCTTATTTACATTTAGATTTGGAAAATTCCACAAATTAAGTGGGCGCACAAAATATTTGCCAATCCCCAAACCATAGAATTCAATATTAATCATCAAGGGGAGTGGGTAGCCATATGTCGACCCCCGAAACCCCGATTACATTAATGTTTTGGGGCAGAACCCCATGCCCAAACCATGGTAGTTCCATTCAACCATAGTTTACTGTGGGGTTTTCCCCAACAGTTGAAAACAAACTGTTGCACATGAAAAAGTTTCAACCTTAAAATTTTCAGAGATGTTGGTTAAAAATACCCAGAGATAGCCATTGGACATGGGCTAAGGTCTTATGGGGGAGGGGCTATCCCCTCCGGACCCCCAAACATGAAATTCTTAAACCTTAAATATAAGTCAACTCTTAAAGACACAACCCATCGTGCAAGCGGTAAGACTTTGGCTTGCTACGTGGGAGGTCGCACGATCAATCCTCTAGAGTCCCAACCACAATTTTACATGATCCCTCCTAGGCCATGTGGCGACCTCTAGGCCTTCCACGTGGTGGCTTTTCATAGGATAAAAAATCCATGTACAATCCACTATCCAATTAAATGGTGCCACTTTTCTGCATACAATTGGTCCAAGTGGAATATTCCAGAGAATATTTTAAGGAATATTCTAGGAAAATTCTAGGAATATTCCCTAGAATATTCTCTTTGTTTGATTTTTCAAAACCCTGTCAAACTTGGTCAAAAGCTAGAAATTGCAATTTACTAGACTTTTCAAATCGTGATAATTTCTTCCTACTGTGTTAGTTTTTTGAACCATTCACAACACTGAAATTAGGAAGAGGAGATATATCCAATCACTTAGGTTCGACACAGTTCCAAACACTTTGAATTTTGAGCTATTACTTAGGTCCATGATCCAAATCTGATCACACCTCCCCATTGGGAATATTTTGGGGCCCCAAAAGAATAATTACTTGATCTATTCAGTAGATGAGAGTACAATACCCTCAATTTTCAGCCTCCATGCACTTTTCCCTACTTGGCTTAGTGCCTTTGAACCACAACTCAAAGGTAGTCAACACTTCCCCTATTGATGTTCTAGTCCTCCTATCAAGAATTGTCTTTCTTGCACTCACTCAGAAATTTCTGGCGAGAAATTTTCAGAAGGTATCTAAACATCATCTCCTTGATCATTGATCAAGGGTGGCTAAAACAAAAATGAGATTACAACAGAAAACATGCATAATGTATGTCTTACTATGTTAAGAATTCAAACCACTTCTTACCAAGCCACTTCCAACACGACTTTTGCTGTTGAAAATATTCTTCATGTGAAACATATGTTCTCACATCAATGATGGAATTTTTGGTTCCACTTTCACTAGTCTTTCTATCCTCTTACTGCAAATGCTTGGGATGATTAGTTGGATGCAATGTCCAACATTGGGAAACAACATGTCACTTTTTCTGGCAATGTGTGCAAATATTTTGCACGTTATTTGCAAGTTTCCTTTGCTTCAACTGTTTCCTATATGCCTTCATCCTCTTCCAGCATTTTGAAACAACATGGTCACATACACCACACTAGGAACCACAACTCTTTCTTCCATTCAAGCATGCAGATTTTCCATGCTTATCAGAAACATAATCAACTTGACTATGGGAAGAAATATACCTCACATGTTGCTTTGCATGTCCATCCTTTTTACCTTCATGAGGAGACAAACTTGTAGAGGCCCCAAATTCGCCATAAGCTGCATGTGTACAAACACCTTGCTGCAACAAAGGCTTCAAATAATGGCAGTCAACTTGAAAACAAACTTGACATGTTTGTGGTTTACAAATTGTAACAAAATTTCTTTTTGAAGTTGTCTCAAATGCCTTCATGGTTGTAGAGTTTTCACCATTAGATTGAACATAGCCTAGACCAAACTTCTTAGGTATTTCCTCAACCAAAATAGGATCAATCATGCCTTGTGCATGTTTTCCTAAACCCTTGCATATCCCATTTTAAACATCAACTTGGACCCTATACTTCTAGTGTGCTTTTCAAATGAACCAACACATCTATTTGAAGAGGAAATTGAAGACAAATTTGAGTGAATTACCTCTGCTTCATGCATGTTCTTAGTTAAGGCCTCTTGGGCAAATAATTTCTTCTTTCTCTTCCTTCATAGCAACCAATTTCTCATGAAGCCTAGTGCTTTCTCTTCTATCTTCATACATAATTTGCACCATATCCTCCAAGATGTACAAGTCTTGCTTCATGTCTTCATTGAATAATCTTGTGAAGGAGGAGGATTTTGAAACCTCACTTGAAGAAGTTTCCATCTTATAAAAATGAACCAAAGAACTTCAACAAAATTCACAAGGCTTTCAAAAACAATTGACAAAACTTATGAACTAAATGGTTGTAGAGTCAAGCTCTTCTTCAAGAAGCCTTTTGAAAACAAACATCTTGTGCTTCAAGGATTGCCTTGAGGTCCTTTGGATAAGGAATATGCCTTCAACCCTTCCTCCTTATTTTCCTCTTCTGGACTTAGATAGCAGTATCTTTCCCTTCACCTCTAGCAAACTCAAACTTGTAATCAAAAATCATTTTGCAAACAATCAAATTCTTTGCACTGGTAAACACTTTTCAAGTCAAACAAGAAACCTTGTTCTCTTTCAATCAAGAAAATATGCTCTGATAAAAACCTAATCTGAAAATAGGTTGGATAACTTGTTATTCTTTTCAAGAACCTCCCACTCAGTTAAACAAATAAAAGATCTAGCTTGTACTTGACTTGTGCAAAAATTTATACTTGAAACAAGTGTATGTTTTTTAACTGTTTAAGTTATTTATGACCATTTTTTTTTTCTGATATTAAACATGTTTAAGAACCATATAATGCAAAAAATAAGCATCAATACATAACATCTAGTTTAATAAAGGATTTCACCTGAATATCGTGGGCTACGTCTCCTTCAACCTATGTCAACTGACTTAGCTCTTTGGGATTAGGATGGAAAAATTATTTTACAAGTAAAACCTTAACTCCAATGGTTATCTGAACTAAACCAAAGAGGTTAGTATACCATATAAATCCTTGGTATGATTGTCATCACTCTGACGATAGAACTAGTCTTCCTTTGACTTGACCTCATTTGTCGGTGCCCTAAAGATTTATTGAGCTTCTCTTTGGCACAAACTCCATAGAAGTCCTTTTATTTCATTTAAACCTCACCTACAGTCTCCAACACACATCATACCTCCAAAATAGATTTATCATTTTCTCAAAATGAGCACAGGGTTCCCAACCTAGGCCTCCATCCACTGATGGCCCTAAGCTGCCCAAAACTTCCTTATGGATTTTCAACCTTCAAAAGTCTTCAAATGACTCTAAAAATCCCTTCAATGGATTCACAATTTCAAAAATAGTCAAAATATACTATTCACCTACATAAATTGGCCTTCGGTTGCTCTAATTTTGCCTCCAATGCCTGGGGGCACCCCCTGGCTCTAGGTTCCCTGAAAACTTTTCTAAAGCATCTCATCCTTCAAAAGTCCTCAAAAACTTCTGTAAACTCCATAAATGGATTCATAAGTATCAAAACAATCATAAATTACTATTTTTTTGTTGAGAATGGATATTGGCTGCTCTAGATAAACCTCATTCTCTTGCTGGCACTTGCTGGCCCTGGTGGCCCCTTGAACTTTTTTGAAGCAACTTGGCCTTCAAAAGTCCTCTACAAGCTCTGAAAATCACACCATTAGTTCCATAATTTCTAAAACATCCAAAATTTACTATTTTATTACTAAATAAGGCCTCTAGCTCCCCTGGCTAGGCCTCAAACTACTATTGGCCCCTAGTGGCCCCTAGAAATTCTCTGAGTCAAAAACCTGCTCAAAAGTCCTTTGATGTCTCTGCAACCCTCACCAATGAGTCTTTAATGTTTGAGATAGTCAAAATTAACTATTATCACTTTCAGAATGGACGAATCTAGCTCAAGATAGAGCCTAAATGGATTTTGATCAGTGTCCCCTAAAAATCCTCCACCAAAAATGGAGAACTGCACTTATTTGCAGTTATATTTGGTAAATTCCACAAATTAAGTGGGTGCACTATATCTCCGCCAGTACCCAAACCGTAGCATTCTATAGTAACCGTCAAGGGGAAGGGATGGCCACATGCCGACCCCCGAAACCCCGGTTACATTAACATTTTGGAGTAGAACCCCACGCCCAAACCATGGTAGTTCCCTTCAAATGGAGTTTATTACGGAGTTTTTCCCAACTGTTGGAAACAAATTTTTAGATTTGAACAAGTTTCAACCTTAATATTTGTGGATATTTCAGTTAACAATACCTGGAGATAGCCCTTAGACACGGGATAAGGTCCTATGGGCGAGGGGCTGGCCCCTCCAGACCCCCAAATGAAAAATTATTAGACCTTAAATATAAGCTGACTCTTATATGGTTAAGACACAACCCATAGGGCAGGCGGTATGAATTTGGCTTGCTATGTGAGAGGTCACGCAATCAATCCTCCAGAGTCCCAACCACAATTTTACATGATCCCTCCTGGGCCACGTGGCGGCCTCCAAGCCTGCCATGTGGCAGCTTTTGATTGGATCAAAAATCCACATACAATCCACTATCCAATTAAATAGTGCCACTTGTCCACATACAATTGGTCCAAGAGGAATATTCTAGGGAATATTCCAAGGAATATTCCAGGAATATTCTAGGAATATTCACTGGAATACTCTATTTTTTTTACTTTTCAAAACCCAGTCAAACTTGGTAAAAAACCAGAAATTGCAGTTTACTGGACTTTTCAAATCACGATAAATTCTTCATATGGTGTTTGTTTTTCGAACCATTAATGGCACCAAAATTAGGAAGACGAGATCTATCCAGTCGCTTAGGTTCGACACACTTCCGAATAATTTGAATTTTGAGCTATCACTTAGGTCCATGATCCAAATCTGATCAGTTTTTGGCTTACCCATCCTTTGACATTGATCAAACCAAATGGTGTACCTCCTTGCACCCTCATGTAAAGTGGGGAAATAGTAACATGATTGTAAAATTTTGAAGTCTATCCTCTTAGCAACAAAGTTGCCCCCATAAGGTCCATCATGGAATTTTGAGAGGATGTCAAAGAATTATTTCTACCTCACATATATTCTCAATATATGATCTGGCCCCAATCTGAAAAGGTTTCCCCCAATCCAAGTGAATGGGGCACTCTCTTAAAAATCTTTCTTTTGTCCCTAGAGAATAGGCTAGGAGGGAACCTACCAATAACCAACTAGTTGGCTATATCAGCAAACGAAGAGACCACTGAGATGGAAAATAGATGTTCATATGAGAATTGATCATCTATCATTTATTCCTTTCTTGCAGGAAAGGTTAGTCTTGAAAATAAATATGAAACCATATTGTCTTTCCCTATTTTTTCAAAAATAGTCAAATCAAATTGCTGCAATAATAACAACCATATTATTATCCTAGCATTAACATTAGGTTTAATCATTAAATACTTAATCGTTGCATGATTAGTGTGAACCAAATTTTGATAAAATTTGTTCAAATAATGCACCACAATCAAGAGCTCCTTCTAGTGATAGTATAATTCAACTTAGCTTTGGAAAGGTTCTTACTAATGAAATAGATAAAATAAGGAAATTTGTCTTATAATTGTCCTAAGGCATCCCCTACACCATTTTCTGAGGCATATGTGTTTATATGGAAAGGCGATTCTCAGTTGGGACCCTTAAGGAAAGGTGTAGTGGTAAAATTTTCTTTCAAAACTTCAAAATCCTCTTGAAAAATTTTTGTCGAACAAAAATCTAAATCTTTAGCCAAAATTCCAAACAAGGGTGAAGCCAGATTACTAAAATATTTAATGAACCTTCTATAATACCCAACTAATCCATGGAAACTCCTGACATCTCCTTGGTTTTGAGGGATAGGGACCCTTTTGATGATGGAAATATTGTTTGGGTCAGCCTGTATCCCTTCCCTAGGTATAGAATGGATAAGGAAAATCCCTCCATTAATCAAAATTTCACATTTCTCAGGGCTCAGTGAGAGATTTATTTTAACATAATTCCTCACTACTTTGCACAAATTAGAAATATCTTCCTGGAAATCAAACGCATAAGGGGTGGAACCATCCATGTATATATCAACGAAGTCATGAAAATTTTCATCAAAGATACTTAGAACTACCCTCTGAAAAGTAGCAGGAGCATTGACAAGACTGAATGGAAGAACTCTGTAGGAAAGGGTACCCCAAGGACATGTAAATGTAGCCTTGTCTTGGTCTTCAGGCATGATCTGAATCTAGTAGTATCCACTACATCGATCGAAGAAAGAGAACAATTTTTTCTTGCAAGGCCATCTAGGACTTCGTCAATGAATCATAAAGGAAATGGTCCTTCTTTGTATCCTTGTTAAGTTCATCATAATCAACACATATTCTCCACTTCCCATTATTCTTAGGAATTAAAACAAGAGGTGATACCCACTCACTATATGAAATGGGGTATAAGAACCCTTCATCAAGTATATTTTGTAATTTTTCCTTAATAATATGGGTGTATATGGGAACATCTTTAATGTCATGGAGAAGGGGTATCCTTACACAAAAATTATTCAATTCTCTGATAATTTCAACCTCTTTTGGGGTGTGTTGATTAGGGTGGACTATCATTATAGGATAGGTGGGTGCATTGAATTTAGGGGCACTCCATCCCTTCTATTCTTGAAGCTCTTAATGTGGAGAATGTGGATGATTTTTTGGGATAACCCTTTTAGACAAAAGGTTGATTTGTTGGATTTCCACAACATAGGAAGGATACAATGTCTCTACATGATAGACTTGTTGTGCCTACTTATTTTTCAGGTTTGGATTTGATTTTGAGGTTGCTCAGGTGGGGTAGGATGAGTTAGTTGTGGTTGAGTTTGGGGTGGGGGCAGTAAAGTAGGAGGGTGGTTTTTTTGAGGCCTCCACCCTTGTGAAGGGTTGATCCATTAGAACATTGGGGTGGATATGGATGAAAAGGATGGTTGACAGGTTGAGGAGGATATGGAGTAGCATAAGGCCAAGTTGGAGGTGTATACCATTATGGATGAGTGGAAGGGTACCAAGGATGGAAATGTGCATTTTGATTTGGATTGTAGTGAGGATAATGTGCACCTTGCATGCCATATTGATATGGCCGAGGTCCTATGGGTTTCCTCTGGTTAATGTAGCACAACTTTTCAGACCCACTCTATACTCCTCCCTAGTACACAAATTTTATGCCTAGAAGAGAAGGTCATTTATGTATTTCATGATTCTCTTCACAGACTAGGAAGAATTCTATGACATTCAATGGTCATTCATTCCTAGGATGAATTTTAGTACATCCGGGGCAGAAAATATCTAGCGCCATTTTTTCTTCCTCTTGCTTTCTTTTGATTTTCATAGTATCCATTTGCAAGGAAAAGGTATGAAAATTTTCACTCTTTAAATCCTCCAACATGTTCCCTATCTCATGCTTAATGGATGTTGTGTAGGGAGAGGAACTGAACAAAATTTGGCTAGAATTACCCTTTTTCCTAGCAACCCTAGAGTGATTCTTGAATATAGTTTTGATGTCATCATAAGGTAATTGGTAGATATCTCCTCCAGATATCATGTTTAGGGTTTCCATCACATCCTCCCTGATCCCTCGGAGAAGAACTAGTTTGAGTGACTCAGGATAAAGGGTACAATTGGCCCTCCTATAATTGAGTTGAGATATTTCCTCACAATACTATAGGGATTCATCGAGTCCAAGAGTCATCCTAAATATTTCCTCCTTTGTTTCTTTGGACCTACAGTAGTATATGGACTTCTCATTGAAGGCTTGTTGCATTTTTTCATAGGTATTTTTGCTGCCTCCAGATAGACCCATAAACCAATGCAAGGCTGAATATTTAAGGGTAGAATGAAACAACTTCAACTTCTTCTCATTAGAGTCATAGTCACAGGTCCTACATACAACAAAAAAACTGAAACATGAAGGTTTCAAGATCCTCAAATTTCAAGCCATGGAAGTCTTGAAGGGAAGTAGGTCTTATATTCTTCATTTTAGCCTCTCCATTGGTTTCTATGATGGGGAAAATCTCAATGTTCCTGTTTTTAGCCATGGTTTGGGTAGGTGAGGTGGGTTCTTCTTCTTCTTTCCCAATAGCTTCTTCATAAATTTCAGATTTCTCACCTAGAGGGTCTTCTAACTACCCTATAGTCAGAGAGTGAATTTAACACCCACCAAAGAAGAATGAAGGTTGGCTTATTGAGGGTGTGGGGGTTTTGGGTAAAAATTTCCCTTGGTTATCCCTAGTACTATGAGGCATGAAAAAAGAATATTTTTTTTTTCACTTTTTTAAAGAAATAATACTGATGAAAAATAGAAAAAATAGTGCTTTAGTAGAAACAACAGCTACTTAAACACCTCCCCAACAACAACGCCAAAAAGTGGTAATTCGTCATATTGCACCAAGAGTGTTGCTACTCCCAACGGCTCCTCAACTCAAATTATGAACTCAGGGTTCATACAAACTTAGAGGTGATATTGCTACATGCATAGTAGGTTAGGTTCCACTCATGTTAGCCTCATTCATGACAGCAGATCAAGATGTTCAAAGATCATTCCTCCAACTTATCTATACTAAATACTTCTAATGAAAGCGAATTTGAAGCTGATTCTAACTATGAAAGTGAAATTTCCATTCATTCAACTCGTAGATGGTAATTAACATTTCATGAAAGAGAAAGGGATAATCTACTTGTAGAATTAAAGCTACTCTTTTTTTCACAATTCATCCAATCAGTAAGCTACTTGCATGTATTATTGATCTACCTTACATTTTCTTGAAAATTAGAAATGTAACTTCTAATATTCTTGTGAATGAAAATGCTAATTCTACTATGTTTTGCAGTGACGAAAAGAGGAGTTTGGAGTCGTCGAGGAGCTTCTATTGATCATAAAATCAACATTTGGGGGTCATTATTCAACTTGATTGATCTAAGGTTGAAGTGGAGAGAAAAAAAGGTGGAGGAAAATGGTGCTACAAGCCTGCTACAGGTGTTTCTACAAGAGGCCCTGTATTGCTACAAGAGGGGTTCAGAGAGCCTTTTGAGAGTGGAGATAGTGTATTGAGAGTAGTAGAATATGAATGGAGGTAGGAGAGTGTGAATTAAGGTTTGGTAAGCCTCCTAGCCAGGCCCAATACCTCTCGAACGTTTGTCTTGCACCAAGGTGGATGCCCATGGTGTCCTTAATTGCCTAAACATAGTGACTATGGAAACAATTTTTTGGGATTTGGATCAAGGGTAAAGGAATATTATGGAGAATTCAAACTGGAGATGAAAATATGTGCCCACCCCTGCAAATCAACATAACCCTACAACTAACCAAATGCATGCATGAAATGATAAATAACACAGTGAGATAAAATCTCATGGAAAAGATGAGTTGAATTTGAATAACATCTATTGTATTTCAAAACACTGCTTTGATCAGTAAAATAACACCTAAGTTGCAGAAATTAATCATGCAAATGGATAAGTAACATCTATATATTTCCAGTAAATCATAAAATAATATTTTTGGACTGATATTGTAAATATTTCCAACCATTCTCCCGCACAAGATGTGATAAGGAAGCCTACAATGACATGTTTTTATAGCTTAACATCTGTTGCAATATGAGAAATACATAAAATTATTGGAAATAAGAATAATATAGAAATATAGGAGAGGGACTAAAGCATTTTTTTTTGTCCCAAACCCAAGGGTTTCATCCCTCTAAAACTAGCTCAAATGTAGCTTAATATAAAAATTCTCATTAGTAGAAAATAATAGTCTCATTCATCACATGAAAGTTAACAATAACAATGTCAAGCCATGGGATCAATAGTTACTCCTAACTGAATAAAAAAATAGAATCTTAATGAGACTTTCAACCAGTTTATTTATACAAGAAGGTAGCTGGTAGCAACTCCCTTTAGAATAGGAGTGATTCTCTCGTTGATCTCAAAAATTGTGGATCTATTCCTTCTTTAGCTTCACTTACACTTGGAATTACTCAGTTGTTAGTGAATTCGATCTTGTAAGTGAGGATTTGGTGATCTGAAGCCAAGTTAGAAAGTTAAGGAGGTGGATAAGCCTCCCAAGATTCCCTCCTGGTTGTCTCCTTCAAGCCCATGCATAGTAAATTCCTCAAAAATGCTTCTTTTTCCTTCAATTTAATCACATTAGGCCACATAATATTACAAACACATTTTACTCTTCTTACTAAGCATAGTATAAAAAAAATTTTGAATTAATGTGAGAAAGGATATTTTTAAGGCTAGAGAATAGCATAATAAAATTCAAGATATACCTATTGATGGGACTCATCAATTCCCTCAAGAATATTATATGAGATATAGATGCCAATTTCACCTCCAAGTTTGGAAGGATTTTTTTGCAGGATTGGGGATAGAGTTAGTTTTCAATACAAATTATCATCTATAGAAATATGGAAAAGTACAGATGGTTAATAAGTTTTTTAGGGATATGTTGAAGATGAATGTCATGAATCAACATAGGAAGTGGGAGGTGTATCTTCCATTGATGGAATTTTAATATAATAATGGGTTTTTAGGAGTCCTTTAGGATGATTCCTTTTGATTCTCTTTATGGGAGGAGTTGTAATACTGCTATCAGTTGGAGTGATCCACGGAACAAGGTATTGATTAGACCAGATATGTTGGATGATATGGAACAATAGATTCAAGTTATCAAAATGAATTTAAAGGAAACACATGATAGGAAAAAGAATTATGAGAATAATCATAGATCATTGAATAAGTTATAAGTTGGAGGGAATATGTAGTTGTGCATCAATCCCAAGAGGAGATCCTTTAGGATTGGATCATGTGCCAAGATGGAACCTCACTATTTTGGGCCTTTTGAGATCCTTTAAAGGATTGGACCAGTGGCCTACATACTTGCATTGACGCCAATACTAGAAGTCCATGATTTTTTCCATGTTTCATCGCTTAAGAGATATGTATAGGATGTTGATCATGTGATTAATTGGTATTTATTGTAGATGGAACTAGAGGGATAATTCTGTCCAAAACCTCAATGCATTTTGCAGTAGAAACAACTCATACTTTAGAAAAGATCAATAGAGCAAGTGAAAGTCCAGTGGGAGATATTTGGGCCCAATGAAACTACATGGGATATGGTTGATAAGATGTGGGATTTGTATCTTTCTTTATTTGTTGGTTGATCATATGTGTTTTATTTATGTGTTTTGGTTTATGTTTATGGATATATGTAATGTAAATACTGCAATGAGTTGTGTTATAAAGCTCCCATACACAGTATGTTGTAAATAGTACATCGAGTTGTGTTATAAATATCCAATAAGAAGTATAGTGTTCATGGTTTCAACAGTTTGATATGAGGTAAATGAAGCATATATTTAGGTTATAAAGCTCCATGAGAAGAAATTTTTGTTAGTGATGAGCCTCAATATTGCAACAAGAATGCTGCAACCACTGAGGCTACCAAATTCCATTATCAACTCGGGGTTCGTACAAACTTAAGAGGTATCAACAATATGTGTGAAACATACAATGTGTCCTTCTTTGGTTGAACTAATTTAATGGAGTGAATTTTATGGAATCAAAGCCTAATATAATTTCAAAAATGGAAGTGTTGCTTTGAAAAGTAATTAATCCTAGGAAGGAACAACAATTTGTAATTGAAATCCTAAGAGCATGAGTTCAAATAAAAATACCTAATCTAATTTGTGAAAATGAATGTACTAAGTGGTGTTTATTCTTCCTAAATCATGTATTTATGTCCTAGGGATCAGGATTCAAGCCTAAGAGACAAAAACCAACCTTTGGGAGAAAATCTCATCAAGTTTACACATGTTACAAGAGTGCTACAGGAAACTCTTTTTTTGGTACTCATAAGACTATTTTGGAAATAGCTCATCGAATGAATAAGTAAATAAAAATAAAATGGTATGGGACAATTTTTTTTATTAATTATTATTTCTTAGGTCTCCATTCTAAGTGGAATCACTCCAAAATAACCCTGTTGACATGTGCTAAAAAATAACAGAAAATTAGTACTGTGAAATATGGAAATTCAAGAACTAGTGAGCTAGTTAATCTATCAAATTCACCTAATGAATTGAAAATGAAATGGGGAAATTTTTTTTTATCAAATTTAACATTATTATGACCTGATCCAAGTGGAATAAATTCAAATGGATCTCATTAACCCCTTCTAAAAAATAGCATAAATTTACTACTATTTCGCTACAAGGCATTTCCAGAAATCTTATATTTGTTAACTAGTAACCAAATCCAAGTAGCTTAATGATTAATATGACCTTAAAAAGTTATTATAAAGATGAATAATGATTTTGAGCCTATAAAAAACCAGTAAAATAACTCACTTAAATCATCTAACTCAATCCTACAACAAGAAAAGAAATAATACTAAATACAAAAATATGAAAAACAGAAATAAGAGATGCATGTGAATAAGAAGTGAAAAGAATGTAAATAAATTGTGCAAGAGGGCTCTAAGGCACTTGGGATGGCCAAGACCAAGGAGGGCTCAAAGTCATATGGAAGAAACCAAGATTTAGAAGCTAAAAATGGCCCCAATATTCATTATTTCAATCAGTCCAACTACATCCCTGCAAAAAAAGAAAGTGGAGCTACCAAAAAACAAGTTTTCTCCACAATAAGACTAAACAATGCATGCCCCTAAAGATCAATTCGAATTGATACTTATAAAAAATTATGAGGAAGCATTCCTCTTGAAAGGAGGAAGCTTTCCCCTCCGAAATCCCTCAAATAGTGGACCCGGTTCCCAACTTGGAGCTTGTAGTAAATGACAGGGAACACATTCCTAGATTTTCTCAATCATTGGAGTTCTAGAATCTCTCCAGAATTTCTCAATTTGATATTTTGTTCATTTATTCTCCAATACCTATCCTCCAGTAGTAGGGATAAATTCCCTAAATTATCTCCTTCTCAAAATCTTCACAATAGGCCCAATATTCTCACAATATTCTACAAAAATAAATAATATTAGGGACAAATATGCAATTATCTTTAAACCTTCCTAAGAACATATTAAAGCACAAAAGAAATTATTAAGTGTAGAAGGATAGGTTTAATATATATTTTATGTTCCTAAGAAAATTTAGATGGGCCTTAATTTATTTTTAATTTAGGGCCCATCAGTTAGTTATAAGCATCATTAAACACCAAGGACAATGTTCCCCCAAGGGGGAGGGTTTTGTAACAACCCCTAGTCGATTTTCCATGTAAATAAAATAAGACCAAGGTCATGGGACATCTATTCCAATATTAATGGTGGGAAAAACATTATAGTGGGAATCACTTGTGATTAATAATGGCTATGGAAATTGGCAAAGATAAAGAGGCAATAATTGGCATTTAATTATGGAAATAAAGGAAAATAGGAGAAAATGAAAGTGAAGAGACACAAATTTGCATGTAAGGGAAATTATAGGGAAAATGAAGGAAAATAAAGAAAAAGGATACATCAATAATAAAAATTATTAGAGAATAAGTTCGCGACCTTTTCCAATTTTATATTTTTGACAGTTTTGAATTGAGCTCTCCTTTCACTCTCGTATTCTATCATACTCTTGCACACTTAAAGAATTCTTGGAGCAAGCTTGGATCACTCTAGAATTCATTTGGATCTGAGAAATAAAGAAATGGAAACAAAAGGTTTGCAAGGGAAAAGTTGTATCAACAACTACAATAGGGTTACTTTTTAGTCAACTAGTTGCATGTGTGATTTCCTTGCTTATTTTGGATGCATGGTATATGCATGTGGTTCCTTGGCTATGTGTTGTGATTGACATGGAAAATTTCCTGAATTAACAATGGTTTAAGCCTTTCCTTTTCATTTCTTATATATGCATGGTGTTGTGAGTTTCCCACTTTTTTTTTCAATTGGTTCCCAGGTTCCCTATGGCTATGGGTTCGAACAAATTCTCTGGAGCCTTGGAACAACATGGGTGAGTTACAAGTTCGTGGAGAATGTGGGTTGAGTTGTCATTCCTTGGAGCCGCAGGTTGGAGAAAATGCTCTAGAGACCTAAATTAGTTGTGGGTTGAGTTACTAGTTCCTGGGTCCCTAAAAAATTTAGGTAGAGATTGATATGGTTGATGTTGGTGATTTTTAGACCGTATAGGTGAGATAATTGTGCTTGAGGGTTGAGGTGGTGTGGCCTCTAGCAACATTGGTAGGTTTTGCTTTGGTTTAGTCCTTATTATCCAACATTTAGGCTTCAAATATGGTGTAGGGGTGATTGGATGATAAAGAGATTTGGTTCAATCTAATAAATTTTCGGGTGGTACATGGAAGTCCCTAACTTACTTGGCATTTTCATATGTTAATATGAGCTATTTTTCTATTGTGATCTATAGGAACTTGTGCTGGTTATCATGTGACATTATGGCTTATTTGTTATGGTTTATATTCTTGTTATATGTTGTTTATATACCTAGTTATAGGATGTTATCTAGCTATGTATCTTATTCATAATTTGTTAAATACTGGATGGTTGATGAATTCATGGACTGACAAGTATTATTGCAACTAGTTAGAGAGGGCTTGGTACCTTCTTGATTATTCTCATATGAATTCAAAATTTTATGACCATATATGCATTCATGACCTATATCTTTCTTGTTTACCATATATCTGACGAAATTTTTGTTGTGTACTATGCATGTATTGGTTAAGATCTTATTCAAGTTTGAATTTTTGGCATTATTATAATCTTAATCATGACTCTGGAAATTTATAGGTAGTTCTGGATAGTGGTTTAGACCCTTTCATGAAAATGTGGCATATATCTCGAGACCATGTGCACTTAACTGGGAATTCTGGGCTATAACCACATGTAGGCAGGATTTTGGGTGAGGTTGGAGCCTCGTAACCACCCTCACATAGTGTCAATGGTGTGGTTGGGGTACAAATCCTATGAAAATGAATTCTAGCTAATGGATTGATAACATGGGGTGATTTTTAGGCTCTTGAGTCGTTTAAAGTCCCTGAGAGATGGTTGTAACTTGTTATTTATTCCACTCCACTTCCATACCTAGAACTTGGAGTTCGAGCCATATCATAGTGACAATCATATCATTTTTACCTTAGAGAGCTTGTAAAAGTGGGTAAATTTAGGAGGGGTGATTACAAACAGGTAGGAAACACACATTTGAGCATTAAAATTAACATCGATATAGGCCTATAACAGACATAGCATTTATATAGACAAAATATATAAGAACTAATGCTACTTAACATTAACAAGCCATTATGTTGATGCAAATAATAGAGATAGTATAATAGTCACAAGAAAAAAATGAAATTATAATTATGTAATAAGAGTTTTGGAAACTAAAAGTGGGACTCTAACACTCCACCCAACCATAGATACCTACAGCCAAGCCTTACTTGAAAATTTCACCACTGAGTTAGATTCCAAATATTAAGGTGGACTGCTCTTGTGGGATTTTGACCTAAAAAAAAAAAAAGACAAGAAAGCCACCAAGACACATTGCCTTTATCCACCAGATACCCACATGAAATTCAGCAGTCATGCATAACACCTTCATGCAAAGATACTACAATGTAGATAAATTTAACTTTCTCTATAGGAGAAGAGAACCACAATAATGAAGGTTCGTCAGTGGTTAAGCTATCTATGGTAAAGAAATCACTCCCTAGGTGGTTCATCAATGAGTCAAGCACTATAATTGTAGCACCTAAGGAAAATTTTGGTGGTTCTTTCAACCTTCATGAGCACCAGGGTGAATCCTTCCAATTCAATGAGTTCATTAAGCCACCAACTTCTAGTGGTTTCTTCAAAGTGGAAAGCAAGCCACTGCTCGCTCTCTATGATGCTTTTTACCCAGCAAGCCTCATGTTAGAGGATTATTCAGTTAGAGCTCTTATCCATATATTAATAACTTAGGGAAAGGAATCATTGTTCATTTTCTTATGATTTTTCTACGATCTAGTTTATTTTGCATGTGTCCCCTTTTTTCCATGCGTATATTCGAGTGTAAGTGCCACCCTCAGGTGATATTTCCTTGTTTTTTTAAACAACCAACCTGATCCAAGTGGATATTCGTGGCCACCTGCCTATTCCACTTGGATCCCCACCATTGTTTCTTTCATATTTTCAGTTTCCTTAATTGTAGCACAATTTACTATTTTTGGCAGTTTTTTGGGTCCTGAACTTCTAGAGCCATTTTGAGGCCCTAAACGATGTTTTTTTTGGAAAATCACCATATAAAAGTGTTAGTTTTCAACTTGGCATTTATTATTAATATTTGCAGTCGTTAGATAGATATTTCTAACAAGGTATCGTGTGCATCAAACGAAGACAATATGCCAAAGTTACGACTCTGGGAAATTGATGTACCAATTTACCCCATCGAGGCCCATATTTTGGCGTTTCATCTCCTAGGGTTAGGTTTTTGGATGTTTAGGGTTTTCCACTATTTATAAAAAATAAATAGGCATTTTAGCCTCACTGTAACACAGTTCAGAGGCCTGTAGCAACCACATCTCTTCTCATAGATAAGCTATTGACGCCCTAGGAAGTTTATTTTCATTATGTCTGTAAGCATATTTCAGTTATGTGATATTAATGAAATAAAGTCTTATTTCCAATGCATCTTTGTGTTCTTGCATAAATCTGGATCAATGGTATCAGAGTGGGTTTCTCTTTCTCAATCCTTCTTTGCATGTCCCCAACAAGGCCAAGGTATAAGGAGTTAGGGCTCGATATGGTTGAACCTTTGAAAGATCAACCTCGAAAACCATGACGGTTGCCCATGGGGGATGAAAATAAAGACGAGGGAGCAAGATATCCTATAAAAATATTGCTAGAGGAGGCCCTTAAGAAACAAAGGAACGTGATGATGGATAAATTTTCCCAGATCATTCGAAGACTTCCCACTGATGGCGCATCTGCATCTAATAACCACTATGGAGGTGCAACTCCTTTTAAGGTACAAGTAAACTTTTACATTCCCATATTTGAGGGCCAAATAGATTTAGGCTTCATAGATAGATGGTTGAATCTATTAGAAGGGTATTTCTTGGTTCATGACTTTTCCAACTAGGAAAATATTATTTTTTCACTCCTCAAAGGCGCCCCCCATATTAAGGACTGGTGCGAAATCTATTGTGAGAAAAAGGACAAGAGGGAACCCTATCTACTTTTTCCCATACCCACTTAGAATTATTTCTGAGATTCCATCAAGGAACAATATTATCCCATGGGGAGCTATGATGACAAGTACATACAATGGATTATGTTGCACAAAGGGATCAATATGTGCATGAGTTGACGAATATGTTCCATACCCTTCGTACAAAATTAGGTATCAAATATTTAGAGAAATTATTGGTGCTGAAGTACTGCAGTTTTCTACATAGATAAATTCAAGAGGAAATGGAGTTCCTTGACATCTCCTCACTTTTGCAGCATACTAGTATGCTTCCAAGATTGAGCAGAAGTTCAGGCAAAAGAAGCAAGAGTTTGGATATGTGAATCAAAATTAAGGGAAAGGTGCCCCAAAACCACAGAACAAAGGAAAAATCTAAGGCAAGGTGACCCAGGATAACCTGCCAAAGCCGCAAGAAAATAACAACACTATAAAGCCATAGAAGGACACAGGAAAGTGGTGTGAGTTCCATAAGAGCTCCACTCACTACGCCAGTGAGTGTCGAGCCAAGCAGTCACTGGTGGTCAAGATGAAGGCTTTTGAAGCAGAGCCATGCTTCGACTCTGAATCAAAACCCAACTAGGGGAATGAAAAAGGGAAGCAGATTATCGATGAGGATCCCAATGCCAGCGTTTCCATCACCAAGATCCAAAAGGAGGAATCAGAAGATCCATAGGAGGGGGAGTGCCTCTTACATTCCCAGATGTGGGTAAAGGGTTCTCCTCTGGAGTTCATGTTCAACAGCAGGAGCCAAAAGAGCCTCATTTTAGTATTGGTCATGAACGGATGTGCTTTCCAACCACAACACACCCATAACCGTACACCATCTAGTGGCTTCACAAAGGACGGGATCTCCACGTCAACTAGCAGTGTCACCTTCCCTACTGTTAGTTCCCTCCAAGGCTAAGAAAGGAAGCTAAAGGGGTAACCACAGACCAACATTCAATTTGTAGCTAGCCCTACCAAATTAGAGAGGGCTATCTCTATGTCAAGCTCACAATCAATTAAGTGAGTGGAGAGAAAATATATCTTAGGCTAAATATTCAGCTCATTAGGGTTTTATTAATGGTTTTCTAGATCAAGGTCATAAATCTAGGAACCACGTCAGGGTTCTGAATGATCAATAGCAGAGATGAAAATGAGGCAAAGTAGGTATGTTTTTAACATATTTGAGCTTCCATTATGGTATAGGGTTGAAAAATGAAGGATCAAAAATACCATATGACTATGAATTCATTCATCAGAAGAAATGAAACACAAACATCAAGATATCATCAAAACATAACATAAAACTTATGTATTCTTCTTAAAAAATAATGATATGATCACATGAAAGCATACATATAGTTGTAGGAGAAATAAACATTCAAATTGATTATAAAACTGAGAAGAAAAACTGTCAATAAGCATACCATAAGAATCTCAAGATAAATTTGCAATTGTCTTTGATATCACTATAAAATGGTGTACACTAGCTTGATACTACGATTACTAAGTATCCAACCCTCATGATGAGTTGATTTTGAGTGCCTATATAAAAATAAAAAACACTACACCTGTATGAGTTGAAACCTGATCCAAAACAACTAATTAATTCACCTAATGACTCATAACCTAATTTATAGAGGAGTTAGAAACAACTTCCCCTTTTTTAGCTAACAAGTTTCAGTCCTTGTCTCAAGTCATTAAACACAAGTCCTTTAATAAATAAGACAAGAAATATGCTCATTAAAAATCACACAACTCATAATATGACTATTACATGGACAAATTTCGACCTTTGACTTCCACGTGTCTAGAAAAGTCCTCTAACCCAGAAGTGCAGCGAAATCTCTCAGAAATGCAGAAAAATTGGGATCTTTGAGCTTAGCTGAAGGGTGGTATAGGTAGTAGAAAATTTCCAATATACCTATGAAGCTTAAAATCACCCAAATATCATCTCCAAGACACCTCAAAACTCATTCTACCACAACTACTCCAGAAACACAGTGTGTGCCTCCAAACAGTGGCAGAAGTGTGAAAATTTGATGGTTTTTTATTTTCCTGCAAATTTATGAGCTGAAAAGAGACAAAAAGTGGATTAATGAGATGTAAAAGTAAAGAGACATCTACACATTCTTACCATTTTTCATTTGAAGCCTCTAAGAAAAAGCATAGCGTGGCCATGCGACGTTTCTGTGTAGTCAAATTTCTGCACAAAGATGAAGCCATATCTCTTTAACCCAAATAATTTTGAAAAACCTAGGAGAGGTTTTTGTAGATAAGGTTGTTGTTAGGGTAAAAAAATCTCAGTTTCTTGAAATTTTTTTCCGTCTCCTCATAATCCTTGCCACAAAATAATGATTAAAACTGGAAATTAAATTGGAAAATTTGATTTTTTGAAAATTTGATTTGCTGCATATATCCCAAAGAATAATACATGTCCATAAATTGAAGGATTTTTTTTCTTTTATGTGTGATTGAAAAAAACCTTTTTCACTTTTTTAAAACTCATCTCCATTACTTCAAAAACTAATTTTGAAGACAAATTGTCACTATGTGCAATGTAAACCCTAACAAATTATCACAAAACTCAAAATTTCAGAAGTTTGTCTCCTTTTTCTTTGATTTTTTTATTTGATTTCATACCACCAGTGATACATCAGCCAATACATCTAGGTTATCCTGTTAAATCATTATGATAGCCCACCTCTTGTACTTTCTCACCAAACCCTATGCAACCTACTTGTCCAAATGACCTCTTGATGAACTCTGAAGCATTGATCTCCTACATTTGAGTTGGCTCATATCTTGAGGCCTTTCCTCCCTGGTTGTATTTCTTCATTTCACTAGCTATGGTGTTGGTTTTTCTTATCAGGAAACCCTAGTTTGATAGGAGGGAAGGGTAGCGTTTAGGATTAGAAAAGAGGGGAAAAAGAGCAGCTAGTTTAGGAAAGGGAATGGAGGGGATACAAGTTAAGGAAAAATTAGGGGATATATGGATAGTTGTTAGGGACACATGAGTAGTGAAATTTCACTTAAAGGATGAGGGAAGAAGGGAAAAAAGTGAAGAACACAGTCAAAATCTAGAAACGCAATAGAAGCGTAGTGTGGGCTAGGGTTTTTGAGGAAAAATGGTGGAATGAAGGAAATTAGTGTATGAAATTTTTGGGGAATATTTGGTAAGTGTATACAAGGGTAATGGGGTAAAAAAATCTAGGGAAATAATCAGTGAGATAAATAAAAAACCAATTTAATCCTAAAGCAAAACGAAACCCTAATAGAGGGATTTTATTCATTTGTTGTGAGAAATGATTGCATCAAAGAGTTTATTAAAGGCTTACTTAATTGATAAAGAGTCCCTAAATCTTGTAGAATGAGAAATGAAACCTATTGTTTCTTTCTTTAACCTCGAAACCCAAAAATGTTGTGTGTTTTCCAGAAGTGCAACGTGCTTGGTGGCGAGGGTTTGGTGATAAAAAATTCAAGATTCTGATGGCTGAGATGAAGAAAAATGGTGGAGAAGTGTTCATGGAGGATGGAATTTATATTTTGAGTGCTTGGATGGTCCTTTAATTGCTTGAAAGTCGGCTTTTTTCTTTGAGGATGGTATGACATCACATGTCCTTTTGAGAAGTGACTTGATGAGGTAGTGTACTGCAGCTTGATTACTTTGTTTGGAAAGGCTACATATTGATGTGGGCTGAATGTACCTTTGATACCCTTTTGAAAAAATTATTCCTAATTACTAACTCCCATGATGGTGACAATGGTGATGAGATGACTCCCATGTATATTTTGATGACATGAGCAAATGATGATACCTAATGCATACCTTAACCATAATTTGGAACTTAGAACCCTTTAAGTATGCATGTGAATGAATTAATGACCAAAATGATAACCAAGACACTCATTTTATGACATTGAAAATGAAGGGAGTAATAATGATACCTAGGACATGATTGAAGACTCATTTGACAGCCAAAAGATGCCAAAATTTATTTTAAAATATAAAAATTTGAAAATATAACAATCTGACCTAAGAGCCTATTAATCACATGGAAAGAGTACATTTGATCACTAGTGACTCATAGACACTAACATTGGCTCCAACTGGGGATGGAAGATCCTTTAGGAGGTGTCAAGAACACCACAGACTAGGTTGCCTCATCCATTGGGAAATGGAGTCAAATAAAAAAATTGACACTCAAATGAATGACTAACTAAACTGATAGAAATAAAAATTTATTTGACTTACATATGGCAGCAGATCATCAGGATCTTAAAGCCTTCACCTGGGGCTTCAAATCATAATGATGACTACCCACCTAGTAAATATATATATACAATCATGTGATATGATCCCTCCACTGTAACCAATACAACAAATGGCTAATTACTTGAATCATGCTCACACTTTCCTTGAGCAGGCAGAAAAAAATAAATATAGGAAACTCCAAGTTTCCACTTAACAGGTGCTAATGATCCATAAATACAGAAAGATTCATCTTCCCAGATGGCTGCAAAAAATTGGAAATCGGGTTTTCAATAATATCAAGAGAAAGGGAAGTTTGTTCTTGAAAATATGTGTTTGAGGTAGACATATTATCAATAGAAAAAATGTGCACATCCATAGGATGTAAGACAAACTACTATTCTTCAATAGACTCTTCATTTTCTGAAACTAGAGGAAGATCATCATGTACAAGAGGCTCTAAAAAAAACTCTTGTTTATTTCATCTCTCCTCTTCATAATCTTCTTGCAATGTTTGATGAGTATTTTCTGCCATAATTACATTGTCCGAAACTTCCACACATGCCAATTCAAAATTATGATTTGCAAGAATCTGCCTTTAGAATAGTGTTTCAGACATTGGATGAGCTGGAGAGACATATGAGTGGTAAATTTCTAGAGATCCTTGTTTATTCATTTCATCAGAAACCTCATCTTGGTCTTCAAAAACCCGATTTTGAAATAAAACCCCAGAGAAAGAAAAATTTGAAAAAACAAGCGAATGAATATCTTCATGCCTATCATCGAAAAGATAGGGTTTTGGATGGTCAGGGAAAAATTTAAATGTAGAAACTGCTCCAAGTGTATTTTATTCCTCACATGCTTTTAGTATTTTTGGTTCCTCACATGTTTCAACTGGAAGAATATCAATTTGACTATCTCAAGAATCAAGGAAAATAACTTCTTGTTCATTATTTCCTTGCAAAAGTAGATGATCATCGCCATAAGATGGCTCACTGCTTAATTTTTCCGTACATGCAATTTTAGAATTCCGACTTGGACCAATTTCTTCCTGAATTTTAGGATGTAGATCTGTTTCATCTTCAAGCAAAGAAGGATTTGATGTGTGATGCGAATGATCCTTTGTATCAAAGCAGCTAATCTTAGTTATTTTCTGTTGGGAAGAAAATTCATGAAGGGCCTCTATGATATCATCATATAGACACTCTTCATCACCAAAATGTTGTTCAATGTATTGAATGAAATCTTCATAGGATTCACAACAATTTTCGAACAACAAGAATGAATGATGAAATTTTCCATAAAACTCAAAGAATGTTATGTGGAAATATTTAAAATAAAATAAGCTACCTAGCTTCAACCCTTCATACCATGATCTTGCTTTCCCTTCTAGGGTATCCAAAAAAATTTCATCAAACAATCCTCATGAAACCTAATCCCAAGCTTATATATATTCCAATGAAATTTAATTAGATGCAGAATAGCATCATCCACATTTCCATCTATGAATTTGGGCAGATAAGTTTTCCAATCTATGCAAGTCATTCGATTTAGAAAACTAGGAATGTAAGCAAGATTCATAGGAGCATAAATTATAGAAATTGAATCCATCTTGAGAAAAATAGATGAACTAAGGCATCCTTTAGGCTACTGATTCTTTTTCCAATGGAATCACCAATAAAACCATGATTTTGGGATCCTGCTTCGAGTGGAATATTTGAATCAAGTGGATTTTCCAGGTGAATGATTCATCCTTCTTGTGGATGACTATTGTCCACCATAAAAAATAAGATCTAATCCTTCTATAGTCTTTCCCCGAGAATATTAAACTTGTCATTCCCTGGAAACAACACCAAAAATGTTAGCTCCCTCTAGTTTTCCAAGGCTGAGAAGGGAAGCTAAAGTAGTAACCACAGGCCAACTTTCAATTTGGTAGCTAGCCATACCAAATAAGAGATGGATATCCATATGTGAAGGTCACATTAAATGAAGTTATGGGGGAGAAAAATAGATCTTAGGCTAGATATTCAACTCATTAGGGTTTGACTTAAGGTTTGCTGGATCAAGATCATAGATCTAGGAACTAGATCAGGGTTCTGAATGATCAATTGTAGATATGAAAATGAGGAAAAGTAGGTATGTTTAGTGACATATTTGGGCTGTCATTGTGGTATGGGGTTGAAAAATGAAGGATCAAAATTAGCATATGACTATGAATTCATTCATCAGAAGAAATGAATCACAAACATAAACGTCTCATCAAAACAAAGCATAAAACTTATGTATTCTGCTTAAAAACTAATGAGGTGTTCTCATGAAAGCATAAATATGGTTCTAAGGATAAATAAAAAATAAAATTCATGATAAAATTGATAAGAAACACTATCAATAAAAATACCATAAGAATCTCAAGATAATTATGCAATTGTCTTTTAAATCACTGTAAAATGGTGTACACTAGCTCCATACAATGATTACCAAGTATCCAACCCTCACAATGAGTTGAGTTTGAGTAAATATATAAAAATAAACAATATTCACCATCTATGGGTTGAAAACTTATCCAAATCAACTAATTAATGCACCTAATGACTCATAACCTAATTTTTAGGGGAGTTCGAAACAACTTCCCCTATTTTAGATAACAAGTTTGAGTCTTTGTCTCAAGTCATTAAACACAAGATCCTTTAACAAAGAAGACCATAAATATGCTCATTAACCATCAAAAATATCATCAGACAAATTTTACATAAACCAATTTTGAACTTTGACATCCATATGTCCAGAAAAGTCCTCCAACCCAGAAGTGTAGTGAAATCTCTCAAAAACACAACGAAATTTAGTAGAAGCATAGTGAATTTGATGGAGAGCTTGGATGAATTTGGTGGATCTCTAAGATTAGATGAAGGTTGGTATAGGTATCTGAGGATTTCCACTATACCTATGAAGCTTCAAATCACCAAAAAATAATCCCCAAGACACCTCAAAACTCATTCTACCACAACTACTCTAGAAACGCAGCGAGTGCCTCTAAACAATGGCATAAGTGTGAAAAATTGATGGTTTTTGACACTTTCTTGCAAATTTATGAGATGAAAAGAGACAAAAAGTGGATTTATGTGATGTAAAAGTCAAGAGACACCTAAAAATTCTTACCATTTTTCATTTTAATCCAATGATAAAAAAACGTGGTGTGGCCACGCTGCATTTCTGTGTAGTCAAATTTCTGCACTTTTTGTAAAAATGAGGATAAAAGATGAAGCCATATCTCTTTAACCCTAATAATTTTGCCAAAATGGGAGAGGTTTTTGTATATAAGGTTGTTTTTAAGGTAAAAATCTCTCAGTTTATTGAAATTAATTTCCATCTCCTCATAATCTCTGCCACAAAATATTGATTAAAACAGGAAATTAAATTGGAAAATTTGATTTTTGAAACATAGGCTTCAAACATTGCTACATATATCCCAAAAAATAATACATGTCCATAAATTGAAGGATTTTTTTTCCTTTTATGTGTTATTGAAAAAAAACCTATTTCACTTTTCTAAAATTCATCTCCATTACTTCAAAAACTGATTTTGAAGAAAAATTGTCCCTGTGTGCAATGTAAACCCTAGCAAATGAGCAAAAAACTCAAAATTTCAAAACTTTGTCTCCTTTTTCTTTAAATTTTTTATTTGATTTAATACCACCAGTGATACATCAGCTAATACATCTAGGTTATTCTATTAAATCATTATGATAGCCCACTTCTTGTACTTTCTCACCAAACCCTATGCAACCTACTTGTCTAAATGGCCTCTTGATTAACTCTAAAGCATTGATCTTCTGCATATAAGCTAGCTCATATCTTGATACCTTTCCTCCCTGGTTGTATTTATTCATTTCATTGGCCATGGTGTTGGTTTTTATTATCAGGAAACCCTAGTTTGATAGGAGGGACGGGTAGGGTTTAGGATTAGAAAACAGGGAAGAAAGAGCAATTATTTTAGGGAAGGGAATGGAGGGGATAAAAGTTATGAAAAAATCTGAAAAAATTAGGGGAGATATGGATAGGTGTTAGGGACACATGAGTAGTGAAATTTCACTGAAATGATTAGGGAAGAAGGGGAAAAAGTGAAAAACATAGTCAAAATCTAGAAACGCAACAGAAGCGTAGCGTGGGCTAGGGTTTTTGAGGAAAAATGGTGGAATGAAGAAAATTAGTGTGTGAAATGGTTGGGGATGGTTTGGTAAGTGTATACAATGGTAATGGGGAAAAAAACTAGGGAACTTATCTATGAGATGAAGAAAAAACCAATGAGAGCCTATAGCACAACAAAACCCTAAGAGAGGGATTCTATTCATTTGTTGTGAGAAATGATTGCATCAAAGAGTTGATGAAAGGCTTAATTACTTGCTAAAGAGTCCCTGAAACTTGTATAATGAGAAATGAAACATGTTGTTTCTTTCTTTAACCTCCAAACACAAAAATGTTGCGTGTTTTCCAGAAGCGCAACATGCTTGGTGGTAAGGGTTTGGTGATAAACATTTCACAATTCTGATAGCTGAGATGAAGAAAAATGGTGGAGAAGTGTTCTTGGAGGATGGAATTTAGACTTTGAATGCTTATGTGGTCCTTTAATTGCTTGAAAGTCAGTTTTTTTCTTTGTCGATGGTGTGACATCACATATCCTTTTGAGAAGTGACTTGATGAGGTAGTGTACTGTAGCTTGATTACTTTTTTTAGAAAGGCTACATCTCCATTTGTGATGAATTTACCTTTGATACCCTTTTTAAAAATGTATCCCTAATTACTAACTCCCATGATGGTGACAATCGTGATGACATGACCCCATGTAGATTTTGATGACATCAGAAAATGATGACACCTAATGTATACCTTAACCATATTTTGGAACTTAGAACCTTTAAGTATGCATGTGAATGACTTAATGACCAAAATGATAACCAAGACACTCATTTTATGACTTTGAAAATGGTTGGAGTAGTAATGATACCTAGGGCATGACTGAAGACTCATTTGACAACCAAAGTATGCCAAATTTCATTTTAAAATGTAAAAAATTGAAAATATAACAATTTGACCTAAGAACCTATCAATCACATGGAAAGAGTACATTTGATCACTGGTGACTCATAGCCACTAAAATTGGCTCCAATTGGGGATTGAATATCCTTTAGGAGATGTCAAGAACACCGTAGACCAGGTAGCCTCATCCATTTGGAAATGGAGTCAAATAAAACCCTTGACACTCAAATGACTGACTAACTAAACCAAGAGAAATAAAAATTGATTTGACTTACATATGGCAGGAGATCATCGGGATATTAGGGCCTTCACCTTGGGCTTCAAATCATAATTATAACTTCCCATCTACTAAATATATATAAACAATCATGTGATATGATCCCTCCACTATAACCAATACAAAAAATGGCTAACTACTTGAATCATGCTCACACTTTCCTTGAGCAGGTAGAAAAAATAAATATAGGCAACTTCAACTTTCCACTGAACTTGTGCTAATGATCCATAAATACAGAAAGATTCATCTTCCTAGATGGCTGCAACAAATTTGAAATACGGTTTTCAACAATATCAGGAGAAAGGGAAGTTTGTTCTTGAAAATATGCGTTTAAGGTAGCCATATTATCAATAGAAAAAATGTGCACATTCATAGGATCCAAGAAAAACTACTCTTATTCAATAGACTCTTCATTTTATAAAATTGGAGGAAGATAATCATGTGCAAGAGGCTCTAAAAAAACCTCTTATTTATTGCATCTCTCCTCTTCATAATCTTCTTGCAATGTTCGATGAGTATTTTCTGCCATAATTACATTGTCTGAAACTTCCACACATGCCTATTCAAAATTATGATTTTCAAGACTCTGCCTTTAGAATAGTGTTTCAGACATTAGATTAGCTGGAGAGACATATGAGTGGTGAATGTCTAGAGATCCTTGTTCATGCATTTCACCATAAATGTCATCTTGGTCTTCACAAACCTGATCTTGAAATAAAAACCCAAAGAAAGACAAATTTGAAAAAAAAATGAATGACTATCTTCATACCTATCATCCAAAAGACAGGGTTTTCGATGGTCATGGAAAACTTTAAATGTAGAAAACACTCCAAGTGTATTTGATTCCTCATGTGCTTCCAGTATTTTTGGTTCCTCACGTGTTTGAACAGGAAGAATATAAATTTGGCTATCACAAGAATCAAGGAAAAAAGATTCTTGTTTATTATTTCCTTGCAAAAGTAGATGATCATCGCCATAAGATGGCTCACTTCATAAGTTTTCCATACATGTAATTTCAGAATTCTGACTTGGACCAATTTCATCCTAAATTTTAGGATGTAGATCTGTTTCATCTTCAAGAAAAGAAGGAGTTGATGTGTGATGTGAATGATTCTTTGTATCAAAGCAAATAATATCAGTTATTTTTTGTTGGGAAGAAAATTCATGAAAGGACTCTATGATCTCATCATCTAGACACTCTTCATCACCAAAATATTATTCAAGGTATTAAATGAAATATTCATAGGATTCACAACAATTTTCTAACAACAAGAATGAATGATGAGATTTTCCATAAAACTCAAAAATTGTTATGTGGAAATATTAAAGAGAAAATAAGCTACCTGGCTTCAACCCTTCATACCATGATCTTGATTTCCCTTCCAGAGTATCCATAAAAAATTTCATCAAACGATCCTCATGAAACCTAATCCCAAGCTTATATATATTCCAATGAAATTTTATTAGATGCAGAATAGCCTCATCCTCATTTCCATCTATGAATTTGGGCACATAATTTTTCCAATCTATGCAAGTAATTCGAATTGGAAAAATAGGAATGTGAGCACGATTCATAGGATTATACCTTATAGAAATTGAATCCATCTTGAGAAAAATATATGAACTAAGGCATCCTTTAGGCTACTGATCTTTTTTCCAGTGGAATCACCAATAAAACCCTGATTTCTGGATCCTTCCTCCAATGGAGTCTTTGAATCAAGTTGAAGTTTCCAGGTGAACGATTCATCCTTCCTTTGTCTAACTATTTTCCACCATAAAAAATCATGTCTAATCCTTTTATAATATTTCCCCAAGAATATGAAACCTTTCGTTCCCCGGAAATGACGCCAAGACGCCAAAAATGTTAGCTCCCTCTAGTTTTATGAGGCAGAGAAGAGAAGCTAAAGGGGTAACTACATGCCAGCTTTCAATTTGGTAGCTAGCCATACAAAATCAGAGAGGGCTATATCTATGTAAAGGTCACAGTAAATGAAGTGAGGGGAGAGAAAAATAGATCTTAGGCTAGATATTCAGCTCATTAGGGTTTGACTTAAGATTTGCTGGATCAATATCATAGATCTCGGAACTAGATCAGGGTTCTGGATGATCAATTGTAGATATGAAAATGAGGCAAAGTATGTATGTTTAGTGACATATTTGAGCTGTCATTGTGGTATAGGGTTGAAAAATGAAGGATAAAAATTAGCATATGACTATGAATTCATTCATCAGAAGAAATGAATCATAAACATAAAGATCTCATTAAAAAAGCATAAAAATTATATATTCTGCTTAAAAACTAATGAGATGATCACGTGAAAGCATAAATATGGTTGCAAGGAGAAACAAAAATTCAAATTCATGATAAAATTTAGAAGAAACACTGTCAATAAGAATACCATAAGAATCTCAAGATAATTATGCAACTGCCTTTGATATCACTGTAAAATGGTGTACACTAGCTCCATATTATGATTACCAAGTATCAAACCCTCAAAATGAGTTGATTTTGAGTACATATAGAAAAATAATCAAGTTTCACCCTATATGGGTCGAAACCTTATCCAAATCAACTAATTAATGCACCTAATGACTCATAACCTAATTTCTAGGGGAGTTCGAAACAACTTCCCCTTTTTTAGATAACAACTTTGAGTCTTTGTCTCAAGTCATTAAACACAAGATACTTTAACAAAGAAGACCGTAAATATGCTCATTAACCATCAAAAATATCATCAAACAACTTTTACGTAGACCAATTTTGAAATTTGACCTCCACTTGTCCAGAAAAGTCCTCGAACCCAGAAGCGTAGCGAAATATCTCAGAAACACAATGAAATTTAGCAGAAGCGTAGCAAATTTTGATGGAGAGCTTGCCTGAATTTGGTCGATATTTGAGCTTAGATGAAGGTTGTTATAGGTATATGAGGATGTCCACTAGACCTATGAAGCTTCAAATCACCAAAAAATAATATCCAAGACACCTCAAAACTCATTCTACCACAACTACTCCAGAAACGCAGCGTGTGCCTCTAAACAGTGGCAGGAGTGTGAAAATTTGATGGTTTTTGACATTTTCCTGCAAATTTATGAGCTGAAAAGAGACAAAAACTGGATTTCTGAGATGTACAAGTAAAGAGACACCTAAAAATGCTTACCATTTATCATTTTAATCCCCTGAGAAAAAGCGCGGGGTGGCAACACTGCGTTTCTGTGCAGTCAAATTTTTGCACTTTTTGTAAAAATAAGGGGTCAAAGATGAAGATATGTCACTTTAACCCTAATAATTTTTACAAAATTGGGAGAATTTTTTGTATATAAGGTGTTTGTGAAGACAAGCCTCTCTCAGTTCCTTGAAATTAATTTCCCTCTCCTCGTAATCTATGCCACAAAATAATGGCTAAAATTGGCAATTAAATTTAATAATTTGATTTTCTGAATAATAGGCTTCAAACTTCACTGCATATCTCCCAAATAATAACACATGTTCATAAAATGAAGGAGGTTTTTTCTATTTCTTGTTTGATTGAAAAAAACCTTTTATACTTTTGTAAAATTCATCTCCATTACTTCAGAAATGGATTTCGAAGAAAAATTTTCACTGTGTGCAATGTAAACCCTAGCAAATGATGACAAAACTCAAAATTTCAAAAATTTCTCCTTTTTCTTTTATTTTTTTATTTTGTTTCCTACCAACAGTGATACATCTTCCAATAGGTCTAGGTTATCCTATTAAATCATGATGGTATCCCACCTCTTGTACTTTCTCACAAAACCCTAGGCAACCTACTTGTCAAAATGACCTCTTGATGAACTCTGAAGAATTGATCTCCAACATATGAGCTGGATCATATCTTGAGACTTGTCCTCCCTTTTTGTATTTCTTATTTTTACTAGCGATGGTGTTGGCTTTTCTTATCAGTAAACCCTATTTTGATTGGAGGTAAGTGTAGGGTTTAGGATTGGGAAAAAGGGGAAAAAGAGTAACTAGTTTAGGGAAGGGAATGGAGGGGATATGAGTTAACGAAAAATAAGAAAAAAATAGGGGAGATATTGATATGTGTTAGGGACATATGAGTAGTGAAATTTCACAGAAAGGGTGAGGGAAGAAGGGGAAAAAGTGAAAAACACAGTCAAAACCCAGAAACGTAGCAGAAGCATAGCACGGGCTAGGGCTTTTGGGGGAAAATGGTGGAATGAAGGAAATTAGTGTGAGAAATGGTTGGGGAAGGTTTGATAAGTGTATACAAGGGTAATGGGGAAGAAAAAATAGGGAATTTCTCTGTGAGATAAAGCAAAACCATTGAAGTTCTAAAGTGCAACGAAACCCTAAGAGAGGGATTCTATTCACTTTTTGTGAGAAATGACTGCATCAAAGAGTTGATGAAAGGTTTAATTAATTTCTCAAGAGTCATCGAAGCTTGTAGAATGAGAAATGAAACCCGTTGTTACTTTCCTTAACCTCTAAACCCAAAAACGTAGCGTTTTTTCCAGAAGCGCAGCGTGCTAATGCAAAAGCGCAGTGTGCTTGATGGAAAGGTTAGGTGATGAAAAATTCAAGGTTATGATGGATGAGATGAAGCAAAATGATGGAGAATTGTTATTAGAGGATGGAATGAAGCTTTTTATTGCTTGGATTGTCCTTTTATTGCTCGAAAGTCATTTTTTTGCTTTGGTGATGGTGCGACATCACATGTCCTTTTGAAAATTGACATGATGAGGTAGTGTACTGCAGCTTGATAACTTTGTTTGGAAAGGTTACATATCCATGTGGGTTGAATGTACCTTTGATACATTTTTGAAAAACTTATCCCTAATTACTAACTCCCATGATGGTGACAATGGTGATGACATGAATCCCATGTACATTTTGATGACATGAGCAAATGATGATACCTAATGCATACCTTAACCATAATTTGGAACTTTGAACCCTTTAAGTATGCATGTTAATGACTTAATGATCAAAATGATAACCAAGACACTCATTTTATGACCTTGAAAATAGAGGGAGTAGTAATTATACCTACGACATGATTGAAGACTCATTTTACAACCAAAAGATGCAAAATTTTATTTGAAAATTTGAAAATTTGAAAAATATAAAAATTTGACCTAAGAGCGTATCAATGACATGGAAAGAGTACATTTGATCATTAGTGACTCATAGACACTAACACCTACAGCATAAAGCCCTTCATGGATGAGGTATTATGTGACATTGCTACTTTTTATGTTTGTGATGTATTATTAGACCAACCATACTTGTGGAAGCCACATGCTATGTATGAGTCTCAGCCTCACATTGTTATTGTTACTTTTGGAAATAAATGGTACAGGATACCAGAGGCAACACCTCCTACCACCATATTTTTGGTTACTTAAAAACAATGGAGTAAGATCATTTCCAAAATCGGAAAATTTTTTTTCCCGATGATCCGCCCTCAAGGAAAGAAGAATATTGTGGCCATGAACTCTAGACAAGGCTCCTCCCCATGACAAAAACAGATGGAAAATTTCATGGAGGAGTATGGAGACATCTTCACCTCACCCACAGGGGCCCCTCTACATTTTCAGGTCAAGCACCCCATCGATCTAACCCTAGGTGCGTCCCTGCCCAATGGACCAATCTATTGGCACTCTGTTCTGGAGAACGATGAAATCAAGAGGTAGATTCAGGAACTATTGCAGAAAGGCCACATCTAACCAAGTTCATCACTCTGTGGGAGCCTAATCGTGTTGTTGCAAAAGAAATATGGGACTTGGAGACTATGTATTGAATACCGGGGGATGAAAAAGATCACTGTTTGGAATAGGTACCCGATCCCACAGATTTATGACCTTCTATACTAACTCAAGGGGGGGAAATATTTCAGCAAGATCGACTTGAATTTCGGGTATCACTAGGTACCAATCTAACCCTACGATGTGTGGAAGACTGCCTTCAAAACCAAGGAGGGCCTTTTCAAATGTTTGGTCATGCCTTTCAGGTTGACAAATGCTCTCGCAACCTTCATGATGATGATGGATGCCATATTACGACGATTCACTAACTCATTTGTAGTATTGTACTTGGATTACATCGTGATCTTCAGCCAGAATTTGGAAGAGCACCTCCACCACATCCGATAGGTCCTCCAAACAATGCGGCAATACAAGTTGTGTGCCAATTTGGAGAAGTGCACTTTTGGCATGACCTAGGTTTAGTATCTAGGATACATTATTTGTAATATTCCCAATTTTCCATCAACTAATTGGAATATTAGAGTTCTTACTTCCTTTCTTAGTTAAGTAAATAAAAGGGTGGAGAGACCCATAAACCCCATAGATGAATAAATTCCACTTTTTTTTGTGTGAATGTGGGTTAATTAGACAATAGATCAACATTATGGAATAGTGGAGCAGCTTATTAATGAATAAGGAATGGAGATCATGCAACATTAATAAGGAAGATCATGGAGATAGTGGAGGAATCAAAGTATGCACATGGAGGAATAAAAGTAAGATCATAGAGCAATAATGATGAAGTGGTGGAGGGAGTGATGCATTCAATGCACACATGATGGAGGAGTGGAAAGTAAATGCATAGATCATGGAGATCATGGAGAGACAACGTAGTCTTCGTGGAGACTAGTGGAAACATGTGCAACGTAGTTATGAGGTGGGCCAAGGCTAGGGAAGGCTCACAACCATATATGAAGGTGAGGGCAGCAAAGTAAATAAGTCTAGAATTTGATATTGTATTATCGTTTGACATTATTTTCACGCTTCAGCTATTTACTTAATTCTATTGTGTTGTTTAGCTCAGGGGTGTTCCCAAGCAGGAATCCCACCCTTACCCATGGGGGAATTTGAGTGCCTAGTCTGGGAAGGTTTTTTTGAGCAGCAACTCATCATCTGGTATTGGTTCCACATCCAGCCCCTCTCTGCAGCACATACAACTTCAAGAATTATGCATTCCTGTCTTACGGTTTGAGAGGAGGAGGTAGTTCTTAGAATTTTAGCTAAGGAACAAATGGATGGATCATCCCTTTCATATTGTGCTTCATTTCAGTCTTCCAAGATCAACATTGCTACATTTCACATTAGGCCATCATTTCTACACCTCCATGTAGCAGTAGTTCCTTCGGGAATTGCGTAGTCCAGTCAGGCAGATCTAAGGGAGGAAGGAAGTTCCAAGAGGGGTCTTTACATCACTTAGGAGAGATCATTTCCATCATCTATGAGCTATATTCGATCACCTGGCAGCAAGCTATAACTTCACCCCTCTTTACAGCACAGTTCATTCTAGCAGTTGTGTAGTGTGTAGTTGCAACTTGACCAGAGGAAGGAGGAGCTAGATCTCAAGATTTTAGCTTGGATATCAAGAGAAGGGACCAGCCCTTCATGTATTGATTTGATTGGGTGTTTTTGTAGCTGATAGATCATTCTTTGAACCCCATATCAGTATTTTACTTCATGGATTGCGTAACTCAGCCAGCAGGGGTGTAGTGTGCAAACCAAAAAGGGTCATAAATCAAAAGTTAAAATCTGGCCAAACCATTTATGGGTTTTTCTGCGGTTTTTGAGTTGAATCCGTGGTGAAAATCCCAGATCATTCTGAGTACTCCAACAACCTCCTACACATGATTCTTCTTCATAGTAGTAGTTGTTTCTAGTAGCAGCAGTAACAACACACATTTCTAGTGGTATTTTCCTTTAGTGTATTTCAACCATTTTGTGGCTTGAATGAATTCCTTTTGGAGCACTGTGTACCTTAATTTTTTTTTTATGCATAATGATATGGGTCAGCTATTTCTGCTCATATATTATGATGTCTTAATGTAATTTCCAGTTGCAGAATGTTTCTGACATTTTCCAAATTTTAGTGTTATGTCCCTATTTTGATTTATTTGGAATGTTGCATATGTTCTATATTCCTGTCTTTTCCATTTTGGAATATTAAAGTGGTATCATAGCATGATCTTTGGCTCAGCTTGTGGGCATTTCATGACATCAGAAGAATAAGAAGAAGAAGAAGAAAAGGAAGAAGTCTACAATGGCAGAAGGATTTATTTTTGCCACACTTCTCTTCAGATCTATGAAGGATCTCTCCACAAAGACTAAAGAAATGAGAAGAGGAAGGAAAAGAGAAACCTCAAGAGGGTTTCATAATGAGGGAGGTCCAAGCACTTCCTATGAGCGACATAAAAAACTGGCCATACATTGAGCTCCACAACAATCTACTATGTCCACTTTCTTTGAAGAGGAAGGTGAATGGCATGGAGATGGAGGAAACTTGGAGTATGAGACTGTAAGTAAATATTTGGAAGAGTACAAATCACAGTCTAGAGAATTCAAGGAGAATCTAACTCTCCAACATTTTTTGCAACTCAAAGAGGAGAGGAGATCTCGTAGCAGCAATAGAATAACGAGGCATATATTCTTCTTTTCTACATTTGATGGATCTCCCACAAGCACATTGAGGGCTTGGAGGGGAGATTTAGCTACATTCTTTTAGTTATATCCTATAGTGGAAAGAGAGGCTGTGGATATTGCAATGCTGCACTTAGAGGGTGAAGCCAAATATTGGTGGTTGAGTCATCTATCACATATGAAAGTGTCTGCTTATGCAGATTTCATTCAGAGACTGAAGAAGAATTTTGGTAGGAAGAAACTAGAGACATCTCGCATTGAGACATCTCCCATAATTTTTGAGATAGTATGTGGGGAACCAAAGGAAGATGTACTCACTATTACTCCTGAAGAGGAACCCCTACCTCCACCATCAGCTAGAGAAGTACTTGCATCAGGTGAAGGATCACTTGCATCTTTGCAATATGGTTTTGAGCACTTGACATTGAGAGTCCCATTCATGATTCAGGAGATGCATGAGGAAGAGGAGGCAGATACCACCACTGGTGCAGTAGTCAAGGAGAAGCCATCACCTTCCCCAGCAGTTGGAGAAGCCATCAATTTGGTTGGAGGAACTCTTGTAGCTTTGCAAGATGTTCCCATGTTTCAGCTAATTTGAGGTTTGCAAACATTTCCATTCCCTATTATTTCAGCACCTCAGCTTGAGATTTGTGGGATCATGCCATCAAGGAAATTACATAACGAAGGGTTAGAGCACCTTGCTGATTTGGGGCAGAAAACTATCACTGTGCAGAGGACCCTTGACTTGCTCAAGGAGGAGATGTATATCCATCCGAGTTTTTCATTGTTGAGCTACACACAACACTTTGTGTTGAAGTGTGGAGTTTCATAGGATGGAATGAGCATAGTCCTAATCAGTACAATGTCGAGCTATGATTTTAGCATTGTGTATGCCCATGAGAAAATAGCTGCACCATCATGGAGATCAGCAACATTGTCACTGAGGAGCAGTGATGAGTTGGGGGCCCAACCATTATTGGAGCATTTTGATGACTGCTTCACTTATGAATCATTTGATGGGTAGATGGTCGATGATAGACATATTTTGATGGAAAAAATCTTCCATTATTATGATAGATCTTTCTTTATGAGGATCTCACAACTCAAAGAGAATTTTCTCCCGAAAAAATATTCATAATCTCATGGATTCTACTGGGTCATCGATGAGAGGTTCTCATGGAGCAACCTCAAGGAGGATGAAATTCAACATGTCATGGAGTTCAAATATTATCATACTGAGGAGGATGGTATTATCTGTTGGGTGGATACCAAGTGGGAGCATGATAGGAGTCATCACCCGCAGTTGGATGGATGGGTGAGGATCATGAACAAGTGGTTGGTGAGCTAGTTGTTGATCTATGACACGGGTCAGCAAGAAGCATGACTACACTGGTTTCTTTTGGGTGAGTATGGTTACTACCCAACATCTCATATTTGTATAATCCATGTTTTGTATATTACTGGTGAGATGCAGCAACATGAGGCATGGATGCGTTGGCTACTCTTGAGAGAGTTTGGTCATCGCATAACATATCCTATGTCAATGGTTGTGCTATGGTTTCGGACATTGCATGGCACTCATATGATGTGGCAGTAGGGAGCTTGGTTATTCTAGGCTGATGTGACATTTTACATGTCAATTAGTATTTTTTTACTCCATGGTTTGCATGATGATGATGTGAGGTGTTAGCAAGAGTTATTGCTGCTTTGGTTACTCTTGGGAGATTATGGGTTGAATTTCTTGCATACATTTCATAATGCTGATGTAGTATGGAAACAAGAGGCCTTACTGCGTTGGCTTCTGTTAGTAGAGTATGGCTAGCACACTTGGTATGAATATGAGGTGGTGTGGTAGCAAGAGGAATTGCTGTGGTGGTTGCTTTTGGGGGAATATGTTTCAACATATCACATGTTAACACATATGTCTCTATTCTTTATTTTGCACAGTGTTGAGATGATTCTTGGAACTAGCAAGGCCAATAGGGTAAATGATGGGAGCATGGAGAGATGCAATCTACTCTATGTAGCATGGGTTGGAGAGATAGTTCAGGAGTTGGGAATTTCCACTTTGGGAAGAAACCACTTCATTTTATATATCTCATGCATAGAGAAGATCCTTGGACAAAATATAGTTGCCACTTGGGGACTTATTGATGAGGAGAGGCATCTAACTACACAGTTGGAGGCCATTCTAGACATTCTAGAGAGGCAGCTATGGGGTTGGGCATTCATAACACATTGTAGAAGATGGGGGTACCTTCCATATGAGGATGCAATTTGGAGGGAGATGGATTGTTGTAGCATCTAATTTTGCAGATGCTTGAGGAAAAGAAACATTTTGGCGGGGAGGACTGTAATATTCCCAATTTTCCATCAGTTAATTGGAATATTAGAGTTTTTACTTTTCTTGATTATTTAAGTAAATAAAAGGGTGGAGGGACCCATAAACCCCATAGATGAATAAAATCCACTTTTGTTGTGTGAATGTGGGTTCACTATACAGTAGATCAAAATTATGGAATAGTGGAGAAACTTATGAATCAAGAAGATGTGGAGATCATGCAACATTAATAAGGAAGATCATGGAGATAATGGAGGAGTCAAGGTAATATAATGGAGGAATAAAAGTAATATCATAGAGCAATAATAATGAAGTGATGAAGGGAGTGGTGCATTAAATGCACACATGATGGAGGAGTAGAAAGTAAATGGAGAGATCATTGAGATCATGGAGAGACAACGTAATCTTCATGGAGACTAGTGGCCACATGTGCAACGAAGTTATGAGGTGGGCCAAGGCTATGGAAGGCTCACAACCATATAAGGAAGGTGAGGGCAACAAAGAAAATCAGTCTGGAATTTGATATTGTATTGTTGTTTGACATTGTTTTCACGCTTCAACTGTTTAGCTAAGTCTGTTATGATGTTTAGCACACGGCTGTTCCTAAGCTAGAAACCCACCCTTACCCATGGGGGACTTTCAATGCCTACTCTGGGAAGGTTTGTTTGAGCAGAAACTCATCATCCGACATTGGTGCCACAACTATCCCCTTTCTATAGCACATACAGCTTCAGGAATTATGCATTCCTTTCTTAGGGTTTGAGAGGAGGAGGTAGTTCTTAGCATTTCAGCTAAGGAACCGGTGGAGGGATCATCCATTTCATCTTGTGCTTCATTTCAATCTTCCAATATCAACATTTCTACATCCGTCATCAGGCCATCATTTCTACACCTCCATGCAGCAGCAATTCCTTCAGGAATTGCATAGTCCAGTCAAGAAGATCTAAGGGAGGAAGGAAGTTCCAAGTATTTTAGCTTGGAATCATGTGAGGGGTATTTCCCTCACTTAGGAGAGATAATTTACATTAGTTGTGAGATATATTACATCAACTAGTAGCAGGCTACAACTTCATCCCTTTTGACAACGTATTTCATTCCAGCAGTTGTGCAGTGTGCAGCTGCAACTTGAGCAGAGGAACGAGGAGCTAGATCTCAAGGTTATAGCTTGGAGATCAAGAGAAGGGACCAACCCTTCATGTATTGAGTTGATTTGGTGTTGTTTTAGCTGATAGATAATTCTTTCAGCCCCATATCAGCAGTTTTCTTCAGGGAGTGTGTAACTCAGCCAACAACAATGTAGTGTGCAACCAAAAAAGGGCCGAAAATCCAAATTTTAAATATGGACAAACTATTTGTGCATTTTTCTAGCTTTTGTGAGTAAAATCTGTGGTTAAAATCCCAGATCATTCTAAGCACTCCAATAGCCTCTTGCACATGGTTCTTCTTCCCAGTAGCAGAAGTTTCCAGCAGCAACAATTCAGTACATATTTCCAGTGCTAGTTTCCTTTAGTGTATTTCAGCCATTTTGTGGCTTGAATGCATTCCTTTTGGAGCACTGTGTAACTTAATTTTTTGTTGATTCATAATGATATGGCTCAGCTATTTCTTCTCATATATTATGATGTCTTAATGTAATTTATAGTTGCAGCATATTTCTGAAATTTTCCAAATTTTAGTGTTATGTCCCTATTTTGATTTATTTGGGATGCTGCATATGTTCTATATTCCTGTCTTTTCCATTTTTGAATATTACATTATTGATGAGTGGGGGGTGCATGTGTATCTTTTTGGTGTCTAATTGATTATGTCAATCAGAGTTCAATTTAATGTCAACTCGGGAAGGTAAACTTAGAAGTGCCACCTATAGGTCTAGAAAGATTCCTAATTTGTCTGAGATCTATGGTTCTCTTACAAGAACATATTCGTCAATATCTCTTCCAACAACTAAACAAACCTAGATCTAGCATTCGTCAAGATCATAAGGTTCTCTTACAAGAACACCTGAATTTTAGGATCTCCTCCAATATTATAAAATATAAACAAACCTAGACCTAACATTCATCAAGATCCTAAAGTTCTCTTACAAGAACACCTGAATTTTAGGATCTCCTCCAATATTAGAACATCTAAAAAAAACTTAAAATATGAAATCAAATAAAAAATCAATTAAATTATACCTAAAATAAGCATGCAAGTGAGACCATGTGGGCCCTACATAACTCCACAAGCACACCTCTTCAAAGGAGACTCAAATGTAGAAGCAAAAAAATCAAAGTATGATTCTTTATTTCAAAATATTCATCATGATGTACAAAACAACTCTAAGATTACAAATGGAAGAGATTGTACTCCTATTTATACAATGAGATGAGATAACAAACTCATAATGATGATCCACTAATCTCTCTTTAGTTCCATACATCTCTCAACCATCTAGACACATAACCCCCTTTGTCCTTGATATTCTCCATGAGACTTATCTTATCAAATTCGAAATTGATCATTCAAGGCCACTTAAAGGTGTCTTGGAAGCTTCCTTGGAACCTACACATGTCACAAAAACAATCCACTTTCCATATATGAAGTAAAATATATTATTTTCTAATATTTAATCAAGAATTTCTCTCAAAAATGCTTGAAAATAAATAATATTTGGAAAATATAAATGAGACCCATTAATGATGAACAATAGGGAAAATGAAGTGACATGGTAGTGAATAATGAGTGATATAATGGAAGAATAGGTGAAAAATGTATGGTAATGAGTGATATTTGTATGAAATTTTGAAGCCCAACATACCCCCCAATTGAAGCTCTTGCATGTCCTCATGCAAGCTACTACAATGACTTATTTGATTTGATTCTTAGATGAGCTTCCTTTTACAAGATGTTTGGTTCTTGTGTAACAACCATATTTCAATCATGGACTTCCTTTTAACTTTGCACATCTTTTGATAACTTTTATTTTTGCAAAGCATTTACATCTTTGAATGATTGGTTCTTGTGTTACAATCATTATTTACTTTGTTGAGATCTCTTTGTAATGATTGGTTCTTGTGTTTACAATCATTATTTAATTTGTTGAGATCAATCATTTTAAGAAGTCATTTAATATGCTCATCATTTTGTAGTAGTTTTTATTGTGGGAAGACTATGTGGGTTAAGATGTAATATGAATGAGAGAAAAAATGAAGTGTGAAATTCCCCCCACCACCCCCCCCCCCCCCAAATGATGGTTTTTGGAAATTTTTAATGAGAAAGGGAATAGTGAAATAGTAGAATATTTTCCAAATATCATTATTTTAGCATCTAAAAATAATTTCAAGATTAAAGGTTAGAAAAAATCATACCTTACTTACCTAAAGAAGTGGATGAATCATGCATGTTCAGCTGCTGCAATTCTGATCTGAAGCTTCTTCTGCAAGTTTTCAATGAAAGATGGATCTGTATTGTCGTATCTGCTGTTGGATCTTCTGTTGGATAGTCTGATGAATCTGATGAGTCTGCTGAATATGACTGAAAACGTATAAGTCTTGGAAGGTATACAAAATATAGAAGTTACATTCCCCCCCCCCCCAGCCTTATTTATTGACTTGTTCTCAAGTCATGACAGACTGAAAAACAATGAAAGGACATCTGCTTCATCTGCTAGAAAATATGGGTCTTCAAGGCTTCAACGCTCGATGGCACAAATATTACTATGTGAATAAATGTGCTGGTTTCGAACATAGCAAGAAGTTTTTGACTTAGTGGCTATTAATGAATGCCACTAGCCAACATGAGAGCTCCCACCATTGATTCCAATGGGAGTCAAGATGCCTAACACATCCTTGTAGGTACGAATAAGTTTGTTGTGGTCGAGTCACGTACAAGATCCTACGAACAAGGGATATTAATGTACTTCCATTTTTCATTGGCAAGAGTACTTGCCATTAAGGCATGCAAGCCTCTAGGTGTTTTTCCAAAGATAATTAGACTCTAGGACTTTGAATCAATGATATACATAGAAGCAGGGTTTTATTGGCGGAAATGAAAGGGAAAGGAAATGACAAGGAAAATTAGAATGACAATAAGCTTGTAAGTGAGCTTCTTGGTTTTATTTTGTGGGTTAGGAATGGATGAAAGGAAATTCATTGTGAATAAATTAAGAACTCTTGCTGTGAAAAATGGATATGGAAATGGCATGCTTTATGGATTTACAATTGGTGGAATTCCAAATCTTTTTCAAAAAAGGAGGTGCAAGGTAGTGGTTGTGGACATGGAATTGTCTTTATAATTTCATGAATTTAGTCTTTGGAAGAACAATTTTCGTCACAATGTAATCTCCTTAATGATCACTTGATTATCCTATAACCTGTAAAAAAACTTGGCAGAAAGAAAACATAAGTGTGTTCAAGAAGAAATGCGCATTTCCTTCATGATTCTTACACACAAATTTCATACCAAATAAAACTGATTTAAAAAAATAAAAGTGTTGAAATTAACTCAATTCATGATATTAGTATCAATACATTCTTAAAAATAACTATGAAAATTAATAATCCCTGTTTGTGTCAGATAACTCATGAAATGTGATCGACAAAAAGATTGGCATTAGAAAAATCTGTTGTGTTCTGCATATTAGTATGTCACATAAAAGCATTCAACAGAAAGACGTTATGAGTTTAATGCCAACTTGAAGCTATCGAAACAAGATAATCATCATCTATAGAATCCTCCAAATTTTTGATAAATCAATCCTCAAAATTTGTTTCCAAGTGTTCCATTCTTTATTTTCAAATCTACGTGAATTTTGTGGATTTTTTTTTTTTTTTTTTGCACTTGTACCAACTCTTGCAGTTTCAACTAGTTCCTATAATTTTCATGATTCTCTCAATTTGCATACCACCAAAGTTTTGTTTTATGTAAATATTATTCACATGCCAATATTCACCCCTTAAATCCTTTAAAACAACAATTGTCACAAAACACATAACAATTTTTTTTTATTATATATATATATATATATATATATATATATATTTAATTTTTTTTTAAATGATAACAACTAAACATAACAATATCTAATATAAAACAAACATAACAACAAATTACAATTATATTAATATATTAATATAATTATAACAACAAACATTAACAAATTATAACTAAAAATATATAACCAAATCAAAACAAATTAAAATTAAATAGATAACAAAAGTAAAAATAAATACAATATATAACAAAAATAAATACAAAACAAATTAAAACTAAAAATACAAAACAAACCAAAACAAATGAAAAACAAAACGCACAATAAAACGCAAAATATGTGAAATAGCAGGATTTGGTGGTGTTGTACGGGGCGTTGAGATTGAGCCATGAGCTGGATTTACAGTAGAAAAATCGTGGTGTGGCTACAGGTATCATTAGGATTCGACCTCAGCGTGCCTGGAGTGGTGTTTTCATTAAGCAATGTGAGGAGTGTACTGTGTATTTGCACTGGTAGTAATATTTCCATGAAGAGGAGCACAGTGTCTGCGTGCTGCCTGGTGAACTAAAAATAGCAGGTGCAGATGCTGCATGGAGCATCGCGTCCTTACCTCCTGAAAGAGAGGATCAAGTGCCATCTGCATAAACGCCTGTAGACTGCGCTTGTAAGTCTACTCTCGCGCAATGCGGTAGTTCGACAAGAATCTGCAATTTAGACACAATGGCCAATATGATGACAGTGGCGATATTGGAACAGGTGGTTCAACGGTGGAAAATAGTGGCAGATAACAAGAAACAACTTAAACAAAGTATTGTGCAATGTAACATTTCAACTGTAGCGAAAAAAAACAGCCTTTGACATGCATGTAGGGAGCGTGTTTCCATCTACTTCCCTTCTGATGAAAATATCCAAGCAGGCTTCACACCATGCAAAAAAAATTACTTTCTCCACCACAGCAAGGGCTAGGAAGCACAGCACCATCCAAAACTGCAAAAAAAAAACATTATTAGATGTCTCCAGCAGCCAAAGCTATTCCAGAAACAACCACCAATGTTAAGTTACTTAGATCTCTGTCTCATCTTTCTGCGCTTCCTTTTTGAGCCTCCTCATTTGCTTCTTCTTCCACTTGGCCCTCATTGCTGGTGAGAAGAATAAAACCTTCTGATCGCTATCATATTTCCTGAACGCTTACTCTAATCCTTGCAAATAGATTTCCTTCGACATCACCAGCTAGACGCTAAAAAGAGGCTCCATAGGGTTTTAAATCTAGGGTTTCCAACAACGAAATGCAGTGTAGAATCATTAAAGGATATACTCACATATAGTTCAAATGACTACATTCCATACTCAGATTTTATTTCAAAGAAAAATAAAAATCACATTTTGACTTCCACATATGAAAACCAAATTCATGCTTCTGAAAAGAAAGCTCTTAATGAGGTTTAGAAATTTGCATTGCAATACCCTTTGCTTGGATTAAATCCGTGATAGGTTCGAGTGAGGGTTTGCAATGGCTTAGCTTAATGAATGTTTTTCATTGTGCCTTCAATTAATTTCATATGGGATCGATGGTTTCTGCCTACAAATAGAATTATTGTACGAGAATGGATTTGCCTTAGATGCAATTTGCCCCCTTATGGCTGCCCGAACGCATCTCAAGCTAGTTTCCACTTTCTAATATGCAAGCCAAAAGGAATAGTTCCATTGAAGTAAAAGAGTTTGATCATAATTTTCTGTATTTGAAATATGGTGAGAGATGAGGAATATTCTTTGAGTGCGGTGAGAGATCTGGTGACTGCCACTGAGAACAAAGAACAGATTTCTACAACAGGAGATTTTTTTATTTTATTTTTATTATGACTTAAACGATTTGTAGAAGATCTGCAATTAAATTTCCAGCAAGATTATTATTATTATTATTATTATTTTTTAAATAATTCAATATATTTTCTGATCTTCTTGATCGCTCGTAGAGCAGGAAGAGAGCATACTAATTTCTTGAATTAATTTTATTTCTGCAGGTTAGCGTGGATGGATAATAAACACAATTAAGATTTGCGATCAAACCTCACATTATCTACACTCTTTCTGGAATGTCGCGGGGGCATTTAGACTCTCGGAAGACAAAGATTTCCGATAATCAAGCTCCTAGCTTACCAATGATACAAAAACAAGACATAGAAATGCGATGATGAAGCAACTCTTTTAAGTTATTCATGATGATTTTTTTATTTTTTTTTATTTTTTTAAACAAGACTAAAAGAAAATTATACGAGATCTTATTTTATTTATTTATTTATTTAATTTATTTAATCTATTATACATTAACTTGAAACATTTTTTATTTTCTAAGAAAAAAAATGCTTCCAGTGAAGCCATCTACGGACTAAAAATTCGAACATGCTTACATCAAGATTTAAATTTTTTACGTTATGTTTTACAAGTATGTGAGTAACCTGTCTTAGAGTTGGCTCAAGGTTATTCTCCTTGTTCTCCAAGAAATACCTGTTCAACATTGTCAAATTCCTCATCCGTAGATGGATTATTGAGAAATGGGGGGTTTAAAATAAAAACTGAATTTAAATTAACTATGTACGAAAATAAAAAAAATGCTCCAAAATTTGAACTCCTTTATGAACCTGTTCTCACCAAGTTCCAAAAATTAGTCCATAAAAATAAATGCATAAAATAATTACTAAATCCTTCTAGTTGCACTTCCCCAGCAACGGCGCCAAAAATGTTTGGTGTCTAATTGATGATGTCAATCAGAGTTCAATTTAATGTCAACCCAGGAAGGTAAACTTAGAAGTGCCACCTATAGGTCTAGAAAGATTCCTAATTTGTACGAGATGTATGGTTCTCTTACAAGAACATATTCGTCAAGATCTCTTCCAACAACTAAACAAACCTAGATCTAACATTCGTCAAGATCCTAAGGTTCTCTTACAAGAACACCTGAATTTTAGGATCTCCTCCAATATTAGATCATCTAACAAAAACTTAAAAGTTGAAATGAAAAAAAACATCAATTAAATTATACCTAAAATAAGCATGCAAGTGATACCATGGGGGCCCTCCATAACTCCACAAGCACACCTCTTCAAAGGATACTCAAATGTAGAAGCAAAAAAATCAAAGTATGATTCTTTATTTCAAAATCTTCATCATGATGTACAAAACAACTCTAAGATTACAAATGGAGGAGATTGTACTCCTATTTATACAATGAGATGAGATAACAAACTCATAATGATGATCCACTAATCTCTCTTTAGTTCCATACATCTCTCAACCATCTAGACACATAACCCCCTTTTGTCCTTGATCTTCTCCATGAGACTTATCTTATCAAATTCGAAATTGATCATTCAAGGCCACTTAAAGGTGTCTTGGAAGCTTCCTTGGAACCTACACATGTCAAAAAAACAATCCACTTTCCATAGATGAAGTAAAACATATTATTTTCTAATATTTAATCAAGAATTTATCTTAAAAATGCTTGAAAATAAATAATATTTGGAAGATATAAATGAGACCCATTAATGATGAATAATAGGGAAAATGAAGTGACATGGTAGTGAATAATGATTGATATAATGGAAGCATAGGTGAAAAATGTATGGTAATGAGTGATATTTGTATGACATTTTGAAGCCCAACAGTATCCAACCAAGATCCAAGTCATCCGGGATTGGCGAGCCCCAACCACTGTAACATTGCTCTGTAGCTTTCTTGGTCTTGCCAATTTCTACCGTAGGTTATTGTTGGGGTTCTCTCATATCGCTTGGCGCTTGATTCAAGTCACCAAGGGAGGAGCGAAAGAAAAATTATTTTGGTGTGAATCTCAACAGAATGCATTTATAGAGTTGAAACATCACCTCTGCTCTGCCCCAATGCTCACATTAGCAAACTTGCAACAACCATTTTAGATCGAGATAGATTCCTATGGATATACTTTTGGATGAGTTCTTACTCAACAAGGGCATCCAATGGTATATCACAATGAGACACTATTAGAAATAGACTGGAAGTATCACACTTATGACAAAGAGATGTATTCCATTTTACAGGTTTGCCAACAATGGAAGCATTACATTTTGGAGAAGGAAACAGTCATCCATAGAAGCCACCGACCCTTGCAATTCATATGAAAAATTATGAATCTAAGTTACATAAATCCTACTGCAAAAATCTGATTTACATTACCTAATTTTTTTCATTAGTTTAACAAGTTATTTTCTGAATACATCAAGAAAATATTAATGTAAATTCACTGTAGCCTACACAACTATATAGATCAAGTACTCAAAAATAAATAAGATAATGAGACAAAGGACACACTTATTTTTAGAAAAATGTCCCAAGAAAACCCCAATGCGGGAAAACCGGTGCAACAGTTCTGAGGTTTTATATTATTAAGCATATTTCTGAATACAATCTAATGTGCCAAATATGGCTCACCCAATAGAGAAAATCCTGGTAGAAGTGCCTCTATCCGGATACATATATATTGGTTGATTCAACAACTGAATGACGAAACCCCACAGGTGACTGCGCTGTCCCCAATGATGCACAACGATGGCTATAACAAGCTTTGTGTTGAGACTACTTCACCTCCTCCAAGATCCGCGTCACCCTCCTCGTGAACCTTCCCGGATCATAAATTGAATTTGCTGAAATTATGCCTGATTTTCCCCACATAAACCCCAGCACGACCGCTTCAATGACTGCATCACCCTTTCTAGTGTTATGTTGTCTCCCCCGATGTTGTTTTGCCTCTCCCGGTGTTGTTTTTCTTCTCTGCAATTGTATTCTTGGCCTTGGACTAAATTCTCACTACCGAACTTCCCCTCGCTTCAACTGCATCACTTAGATCTTATCTTCGTCCGATCAGTACTCTGTCAGAAGAATTTGATCTATAGATTCACTGTGTGTGTGTTCTACAACTAACCCTAAAGACTTCCTTTACACTTTTCCTATTGAAATAAACCCCCGTGATCTAATCCTTAATCAATGGCTAATATTAAATTGGACTTGATCCTCTTCACTTAAAAGTTTCTCACCCACATGTTTAAATTAATTCACTTTAATTATTTTAATTCCCTAAGTTTTAACTTAGGCTCTATTAAAAATAATTAATTATTCCAATAACTCTCACTCCGAGTGGAATTTCTCCAAACGATTTTTGGGTCTTGGAGATCTCATGTGTTCTAGCCCCTCCACAAAATTTCAAAATTTCAGAGCTAAAGCACATCCAATGCTACCCAAAAATTCGATAGTTCATACAGATACAAGAAAAGTTGCAGAAAAATCACCATCAGAAGTGGTCCACATCTCTGCAACACTTTCATTTGAACATCAAATATAAGGAGGGTGACACCAATAATGTTGCAAACTCCCTCAGCTAACCACTAATCATGGCGCTAACCACCATGCTAAACTCTTGTGGGAATGAGGATTCTGATTGGCCGCTTTTCTACAAGAGTGATCCAGAATTTGGAAAAACATACAAGACGCTCTTGGAGGGTAAGCAAGTTCCAAGTTTTCATCTCTAGGATGCACTGCTATGTCACCTGGGACATATTTGTGTTCCTTCAAGCAAGCATGCCAAGATGATATGGGAAGCACACTATAGTTAGGTCGCTAGGAATTTCGGGGTGGAAAAAACAAGTACTGCAGAAGTATTTCTATTGGTTGAACCTTCGACGGGATTTCATGAAGTACATCAGATCCTACATAGCTTGCGCCTTCGCAAAACTGACCATCAAGAAGAAAGGTATCTATACTCCATAACCTACCCCTATTCGACATGGGAATCCATCTCAATGGATTACATGTCGGGCCTTCCTTGTACTAAGCATGGCAATGACTGTGTTTTTTTGGTCATCAACATATTGTCAAAGATGGCGATTATGGTGACCTGCAAGAAGAATATCATAGTAGAAGCCGCTGCTAAAATTTTCTTTGAACGAGTCTGGGTACACTTTGGGATCCCATAATTTATCATCTTAGAATGAGAGAACATGTTCCTCAGTAAAATTTGGTCCAGCCTCTCCTCAATCCTGGACACCAAGCTCACCAAGTCCACAACTTTCCATCCCCAAATTGATGACTAGACAGAGGTCGTCAACAATATGATCATACACATTCTTTGCATGTACAACTCAAAGCATCCAATCACATGGGATGAGAGCATCCCCTATGTCTAGAATAGCTATAACTGAGCTCTCCATAGCTTGAATGGCCACAACCCCTTTAATGTGGCCTTGGGATTCCAGCCACTATGTCCCATTGATGTGGCCATACCATTTGCAGCTACCGAGGTAGATTCGTCTCATGTACAGTCCAAAACTGACAAGGAAAAAAAACTTCATTGAGCATATTCAACACATCTGCCAACAAGTCCATGACATATTGGATAGAGCTAATGCTAAGTACAAACAACGACATGATCAACATGAGGTGCCCCACACGTTCTAGGTGGGCGACAAATCTTGGCTACATTTGCAGAAGGAGTTCCTCGTTAGGCCCCACCGCAAGCTTCTCTCACTCTGATATGGGCCATACACCATCACCAAGTCAGTAGAGGACAATTCCTTTGAGCTTAGTATTCGACCAGTCCTAGGTCTACACCGAGTGTTCAATGTGGACTGCCTTCAACCCTACTTCCACCATTGTTGGACACATCCGACATTGCAGAACAACTCACTCCAACAGAGTTAAACTCAAACTACATGGAAAAATCCACAACTGACCGGATCATGGAAAAATAGATCAAGAGCACCCGACAAAAAAGGATCCAACTATATTGATTTGTCAAAGCAAGCCAACTCCTTTACTAAGGCAAGTGGCTCACCAGGGACCAAGTTGAGCAGAAATTTCCTCATCTCATGGAGGAAATTAATACAATGTGGACCATTTCTTCACAAGGGGGGAGGAATTATCCAGGTGGATATTGGTGGTCAGCTACCTATTCCACTTGGACCCCCACCATTTTTTCTTTCATTCTTTTAGTTTCCTTAATTGTAGCACAATTTATTATTTTTGGCAATTTTTCAGGTCCTGAACTTCCAAAGTCGTTTTGAGGCCCTAAACGTTGTCTTTTTGGAAAAAACCATTGGTTTATATTAGTTTTCATCTCAATATTCATTTCCAGTATTTTCATTCCTTAGTTATATATTTATAATGAGGTATCATGTGCATCAAACGGAGATCGTATGCCAAAGTTATGACCCGGGGAAATTGATGTACAAATTTACCCCAACAGGGCACATAGTTTGGAATTTCATCTCCTAGGGTTATGTATTTGGATGTTTATGGCTTTCCATTTCTTCTAAATAATAAATAGGCCTCCGAGCCTCATTGTAATATAGTTCAGAGGCCTGGATAACCCACTTTTCTTCTTAGAGATCAGCTAGCAATGCCTTAGCTAGTTTATTTACATTATGCCTATAAGCATATTTCAGTTATGTGATATTAATGAAATGAAGTATTATTTATATTGAATATCTACATTTATGTGTATTTATTTATTTTATTGCGTTCCTACATAATTCTGGATCACAACCGCTTGCCTCTTCATGAGGTTCCACGTGTTAGCCACCTATAAAATTTGTTATACCAAAAGGTGGCTAAATCATTTTTTGGAGCCTTCAAGGAACAAATTTTATTGCAAAAAAGTGTTGGCTCTTGAAGACTCTTGAAGGGCCCATGCCTCTGTCCAAAATCATTCCCTACTGTGCCCATTTTACACTTTGGAATTATGTTGATTTCATGAGAAGAAACTGCTGCAAAATCACCTTTTTCCCTTTCCTCACTTGAAAAAATAACCTCCATTTCTCTCCCCTTTTTCCTCCATAAAACTCCTCTATTTGTATGATTCCCCTTCTTCTATTTATGAAAATCATTTTTACAAAGTTTAAAACTCGTTTTGAACTATATCGAAACCCCCAAAATCCTTCTAAACATCTTGAAAATGTCTTAAAAAACAAGTATTTTGACTATGGGTCTAAGCCCCTTTGGGCTAAATCCAAACCATTTCCCCTCCATGTGCCCCAGTGCTAGAACCAAGTGATAAGGTAATAAGCGCTTATCATGTTGGAGCAACTCACGAAGCACATTTTTTTGTGCGTCAAACAAAAACTCCGATGCCGATTAGCCCTGTATATTATAGCCCCAGATCATATTGCATTTCATATAGACCATGGCCCCGCAGACGGGCGCCAAGCCGTATTGTAAATATATATTCCGCCCCCGAAGCAATAAAAAAATTGTTTATATTAATTTTTTGGTTTTCATATATCATAAAGGTTTCTGCCGGTGCAAAGCTTAATTCTCTCCCCACCGTCGATCTGATCTACAGATCGACGACCCACAAATCAATCGCCCTGGTGGTCCCCACGGTCTCTTACTGTTCAAAAAACCGGAGCAGTTTGATCGCACCTCCTTTGTGGGATAAGCTGTTTTCCCCATTTGAACGTGATCAATTCCATAGGCCGACACATGGCCTTAAGCAGTTTTAAAAACCCACTCTCATTGCATGTTAAATGTCGACTGTGGGCTCATCGTGATATTGACGTGCGCTGTCCGATTTGAGGCCGGCTCATCGGACGGTGATCGCACTCAAAAGGAGCTCGGGGGATGAACTAAGGTACGACACATTTATCAAAACATCTCCGCCATCGATCTGACAATCAGTCACCCTGGTCCCCATGGCCATGACAACAGTCAGCGGTCCCACAGAACCGGTGGTCCCAATGCCTAGTCAGCATCCATGCATGAGCAACGGATTGGAGCGGGTCTTGTTCGGCTGCTCGCATGGTCGTGAAATCTGGACCAGGGATATTTATAGGGAAGAATTCGTAAAAATTTTGGGTCACACTTGGGCTGATGTCAGCAGGACCCAAAACGGACCCGAGGAGCTTTATATGGCAGATTTCATAAAAATTTCGGGTCACAAACACCTTGACGTCAGCAAGCTCCTTTTGTGACTCGAAATGGTTATACATCTTGGTTTTATCAAAAGTTTTGAAGTCCGGATATATTATTTGGTAAGGGTGATTATATGGTTTTTCCATTATATACTGAAGAAACGCTGAAGGTTGGGGTTTAATTCTCACGCCTTCTATTATTTAAAAGGAAGCCACCCATGGGTTGAATATTCCACGTCTCATCAACGATTCAAAGGCATTGATGCCTCATGATCCCTGTGAAGCACTGCACACCAACAAAACACAGTAAATCAATCAAAAATCAAAGAGTATCAGTGTCAAAGACAGAACACACCAGAATGGAAGATTGAAGACAAATTTACGAGGATTACGGCTAAGATTGATTATCAAAAGCATAATTCTCCCAATTAAGACACAGTTAAAAGGAAATCAATGTGTTTTATCAGATAGAAGGCCTCCACCGCCACATCTGAGGAAAATTGATTCCTCCCAGCTACCACAGTGCCACCTGTGCCTCAAAGCATTCAAACAGAGGCCGAAGTTATTGATCAGGATCAAATATTTGCCTCAGCGCAGCCAGAGAGTTAATTTTGCAAATAAACTTAATGACAAAATATCAGCAGAGTTATTTTAATATAACACAGAGCCTTAAAATTCAATAAGGGCTCCCTCCGAGCTTAATCTTAAATGAAAAACATTAATACAGACAGAACACCTGTAAAATTCTTCATTGAGCCCCACAAAGGCCGAGAAGTCATTATTCTTTAGTAATTATCTTGGGAGATATTTTATTGGATCCCACCTTCTCATTCTTCTATAAATACTTCTGGAGAAGATGAGAAAAGGGTTGGTTGTTGGTTGCTGAACTTTGAAATTTAATTGAGCTTGAGACTTCTACCTATAAATAGTGTTCACTGGCTCTTGAAGCTCTGCTTGTGATAGATAATTTAGTCTGGGAAGTGTAGATGATTCTTAAACTAAAGCAATGGACTTAAAGCTGTAACTGGTTTGGAGCATCAATACAAGCTGATTTATGGGATCCTAGTCTATGTTGACAGTGATGCTTTTCTCATTGTAACTCGTTATTTTTTTCTGTTTTCACTGTGTTCATTTTCTCTTATAAAGAACAACATGCATAGAGTTAGGATCTACTATATATCAGTACCCTTCTCTGACTAAAAATATTTATCTATATGTTTTCTTCCAATTCATGTTATTTAGGAATGATTTAATTCAGTCTAAGCATAGGAATGCTGGCATTCCCTCATCCTAATGTCTTAGATAAATATTGTTCTTGAATGTTATTTTCATTTCATGTTCAGTAGAGATGAACTAAGGAAGATATGGTGAGCCCTGGTCCTAGTTTTATCCCAAAAGACTGTCTGAAAGTTTCCCTTGGAATGTGTCAAAAGCTGGCTAGTTTCAAAGTACTTACCAGATCTTAGGCCATTTTGTGTTATCTTTGTGTTTTTCTTGAAAGTAACCAAGTAAAGCAGAGCTAGGAGAGGATTTGTGGTGAGCCCGACCCACTAGTTTCTACTCTAACAGTTGCCTTTCAAATTTCCCTCTTTTTTTAAATGTTTTTTTATTGAAAGTATATTAAAGGCTGGCTAGTTTTGAAGTACTTACCAGATCCTATATTGATTTTATGTCTTTCTTAAGTTTTTTTCTAAGGCTGGCTAGTTTCAAAGTACTTACCAGATCCTGGGCTGCTCTTTGTTCTTCATCTGTTTAATTCCCCTTCTTATCGTTCCATTTCATTCCATTTCATTCCATAAATCAAACTTTAAAGAGATCATTAGACATAGATGACTTGCCCCATGGACCACTCTTGCCTTTTACTGTTTCAATTAAGCCCTATTATGACTCCATAGCTCAATGGACTAAAACCTGCAATTTTCTATCTTCTTGGCCAAAGCTTGTTCTATTTTCTTTCAACTTCACACCTTTGAAACTCTTTGCATTTAGAAATTTCCACCTGAAATAATAATCATGCTCAACCATCCAAAAACAAAACAAAACCCTTAGCCTTCATAACTAGCCTAATATCATTACCCAAGAATTCAAAGACAAATCCATCTTTGCACTTATTGGAGATATCCCTCTTCGGATTCAGGAGGGCTAGATCCTAGAATCCCAAAGTGGTTGAAATAATGTTGTTTCTGTGATTGGACTTTGCCAATCTTGCTAATTATACATTCCTAACATTTCTGGTGACTCCGCTGGGGAACTTTCTGAGTAATTTTCATTTTAAGCTAATCATAGGATATCTGAAATGTGGTTCAAAGAACATTTGCTATATTAACCAGTTGAGCCACCATATTCTTAACATTTCTGGCGACTCTGTCGGGGAATTTTGAGTGTTTTTTCGGCCTAGGTATCTTTAAGACCTCAAGAGACCTTTAAATTCAAAAACATTGTTTAGTGAGTAAAAAGCAGCCTTTTCAAGCACTACCAAGAAATGTTAATCATGATGAAACTTGTTTGAATCAGTGAAAAACTAGGCAAACCCTAGGATTCCCATGAGGCTTTATCTAACCTTGAAAAATCAGCTGGCTTAGCCATAAGAGTAGGCTGTCTTTGTCTCATAACCGTAGCTAATTTTTGAAACAGATTTAGGACACTCTTAACAACTAATAGGACTGAAAAATAACTCATAAAATCCAAAAATATTTCATATTGGTATCCAATAAACATGGTGGTGGACCATAAAACCTTTTACCTCCTTATGAGCTAAAAAATTCCACTTGGCGACTCCACAATCCTCAACAGACCTTAAGACTCCACTAGGAAGAACCCTTATCATTGTAATATCATTCAAACTCAATTAGAGGATTGTAGGATTAAATTTTTTGTAAACAGATTAGTTGACCTTTTAAAGACTGTCATACCTGGTTGAACTTTTCTTGTTTATTTGGGTCTAAAAAATACAACATAGTGGCTCCTAGAAAGATTCACACTAGAGCCTATCCTGACCCTGATCCACTTGAGATAGTTGATAACCCAGAAAGTATCCTTAGGAAGTCTCCAAGGATTAAATTATCAACTTTTTCAGATTGCCCTTGAGAGCTAATTCAGTTCTCGAAAATATTTTAGCTCTCCAACAATCACAAGTAGACTTAAGAAATCCATTTAGAACTAGGTCTCTTGATGATTTAGATGAGTTAGATTCCGATTCTTCACTTTCATCTCCTGAAACAAGTGAACATCCTGGTAACAGAGAAACAACACCTCCTGATTTACATTTCCTTCACAACTTAGGTGTCTCTCATCCAAGATCAGCTCAGGAATCTACTCCTGGTCCATCCACTTCTGCTCATCCTACATCCACTGTTCAAAGCACTCCATTATAGCCCACTTTCGCTCTTGTTAATCCACCTCCACCTCCTGCCATGCCTGCATGGTATTCTCCCTTAGTCCTTCCTGTACCATTAGTCAATCTTCCACAGGACTATCAGTCCAAAATTCCGTTATATGATGCTAGTAATGCTACTACTGCATCACAAAATGTGGATAAGATGAATGACTACTTTTACATAAATGAAGCTGATGATGATTCTGTCAAACTTAGAATATTTTCTCAAAGCTTAGGGGGAGAAGTAAGAAAATGGTTTAAAGGCTTAACCCCCCATAGTATCAATGATCTCCAAGCCTTCCATCAAACATTCTTAAACAAATGGGAAGTGAAAAAGAATCCTCTCCAAGTCCTTTCTGATTACAAGAAGCTCCATAGAAAAATTGGGGAAAGTGTACAAGCTTATTGTAACATATTTAACAGTGTATATAATGCACTTTCCCCGGATCTAAAACCTCCACAAGGCTCAGCTTTAAACAATTTTCCTGAATGGCTTGACCCTAAGATGGCCTATCAGCTGAGAGAGAGAGATCCTGCAACTCTTGAAGAGATTCAAAAAGGTGCTCTTTCTGTGGAAGTCAACTTGATGGAGAAGAGAGCAAGAATGAAAAACGAGAAGAGAGTATCTTTTAGAGAGGAATCCTCACCTTCTACTTCCAACTCAAAGATGGAGAGAATGATGGAGGAGATGATGAAAGAGATGAGCATAATTAAGAGAGTAAAAGAAAGCCAAAACCAAACTTCTCCTCAAAACAGAAACTAGAACCAGAATCAAAATTTTAGAAGGAACCAACCTCCAAACAAACCTAGGGAAGATGATCAACAAATCACTCCTCCCTTTCATCAAAACTATTTAAGTGAGGTTGAGGAAACAGATGAGATAACAGAGGAAGATGATATTGACATGCTGGGGGTAGATAATGATGACTTTGAGATTCATTATGATAGAAAACAAGGTCTATATACACCTTATGTAGAAATTAGCTGAATAAATCACTTATTCAATGAAGATTAACCCGATCATACATCAATTTCGAATTGCATGCATAACACATAACCTTCTTCTACAATTAATTGTCACATGCGGAAAGAATAGAAGCAATAACACATCAAATCATCACACACATTAACACAGTATGTATGGGGAAAGCTTATAGCTGAAAACCCCACAGCTATAGTATATTATAAATGGAGAGAACATGCAGCAAATACATAGTACACACTCCTCACAAGTACTCAGTACTATCTCCCAAAGCTACACAAAAACTAGCTTGGTTTTGAACAAGTCACAGGTTCAAAACACACCCACTACTTCTCTGCCTCTATTGCGCAATCAAGGCTGGTCTAAATAGAGATCCAGGTTCGAATCTCAACAGCTGTGCGCAGTGTCATTGGTAATTTCCTCCAAGTGTGGTTCAAATCTCATGCACAACTAATGTCGCAACTGATAGCTAACTCAACCCTTTCATCTACCTCTTTCACTGGTCTCCACTGAACTGTCCATGCACTGAGTTAAACTGATGTGTTCTTTAGTTGAATAATGAGTTAATAATTAGTGAATTAAATATTATTTAATTCACTCCACTCATATCTAGTTGATTAGCTAGTTAACTAATCTCAACTAGTTCAACTAAAACAAACGAACTCATGACTCCACCATAAATAAGTGCTCCTCCAAAACTTACGCCCTTGAAGTCTAAGCTGAAGTCCAACCATGCGAGATGCCATCAAACCCTAGGAACCACGTGATTTCATACATCTGAGTTACGCAGGCCACCTCCATGACTCAAGGCTTGAAGTGCTCCAAAGAGGAAGTAAAAGCATTGTTTATAATTCTAAATATTATTAAGGGTAATAATATTTGACTTCCATTTCTAGGAGATACGGTCGTAGCACGGGTCCTAAAAATAAGGGTCTCATCTATTTTTAACAACATGTCACATACTTCAAGAATCTCCATTTGGAATCCCAGATCATACTCAGTATGTCTAAAAATAGACATAGTCTAAAAATAGACTTTGCGACAAAAATCACCTGTGTGGCCCCCACACCTAGTTTAGGTGATCACTTTCCAACTAGGATCAGGAAAGATGTTTCAGGATGCCTCCTTCACTGTTTCTTGTTGCCATCTTCAACACTCCCTCTCAACAAGAAAGGACTATCTTTGCATGCGACATGCAACTCCATGCATTTTCCCTGCAACCTTCACAAGCGCCATGCAACTCCATGCATGCGACATGCAACTCCATGCACCCTTTGCATGTGCCATGCAAACTCATGCATGCACCATGCTACTCCATGCATCTGCTCTGCAACTCCTCTGAAACTGAATAGGCTCCAAACAACTCAATCAGTCTTGATGCATCTAGCATCTATCATCAAAGTCTTTGACTTCTGCTGGTACCAACTGCACATGTCATCAGGAACTACTGCGTTGTTGAACTCTTGCACCCATGCACTCTGCACTTGCTTTGTCAGACTGTCAACTCGATCCGCGCTCCAGTACTCAGGCCTTTGTCATACCCAGTCACACTTTGCATCACTCCAGCCGATCTTGCTGCGCCATCTTGTGGGCACCTCGCCTTGAGGTTGTCCCATGAGATCTGCCATCTCAGCGAATGCGAGAAATCTCCTCATGGGATTAATCATGCATGTCGCCCCACCTCTCACCTGGTGGTATAGCTGCATGCACTCCCTTTGCCCATCTGGCATGAAATTTCTCTGCATGAGTGGTTTCTCCCACTCCATGATCCTCTTGTGGTTGCTCCACACCCCGAGGTTCACTTTCACCTGTATGCAAAACCCGCTCCCTCTCAAGCTTCAATTGCATGTCTTTCTCGCCTGCATGCAACACTTGCTCCCTCTCAAGCTTCAGTTGCATGTCTTCCTCTCGCTTCCCAACAGTAGGAAGCTCCGTAGACATCCCATCTACTTCAATTCTGTAGAGATTCTTGGCTCGAATCCCAACCTTCTTGACTTGTCCCGTTGCCTTGTGCCGAAGGAAAACTTTTCCTTCTCTAAAGACAACTTCATACCCTTTATCCTCTAACATTGCAACTGAGATCAAATTCTTTGTTAGACCTGGTACATGCAATACATCTTGTAAAAGAATGAGTTTACGTGACTCCCTCTGAAAGGTTATGGTACCAATGCCGGTCGCATTGTATCGTCCACCGTCGCCCAACTCAACATGCATCTGGAGACCTTTCTCCACCAAGTCAATGAAAAGATTTGCATCTCCCGTCATGTGAAAGGAAGCGCCACTATCAATATACCACCCCGATCCCAATGCACTAGACAACATGCATGCGATCAATGAGAAATCCAGCTCAAATTGCGAGGCAAGAGCCTCACCAGCTGCAGATCCAGTAGCCTGCTTGTTCTTCTTCTTCTTGGGGCAATTCGTGGCATAATGTCCATGATCGTGACAGTGAAAACACTTCACTTTGGACATGTCACGCTCTTTACCATCCGCACCAGATTGAGAAGCCTTCTCCTTGCCCTTCCCCTTCCTTGCTTTGGCAGCCAAAGCGCAGTCTTCTTCATCAGCTCCCTTTGACGAAGAACCATCTCTGGTATTTCGGCGGATCTCCTCTTGCACGAGATCAGACCACAGTCTTTCCCATCCCGGCAACTTTTCCCGACCATTGACACTATCTTGATATGCATGCCAACTCTTCGGCAAACCAAGAAGCGCCAAACTCACCAGATCCTCATCCTCCACCGGCACCCCAACACTTCCCAGCTCATCCCGACATTGGGTGAACCTCGTGAGGTACTTCGGCATACTTTCCCCCTTCTCACACTTGATGTTCCTGAGTCTATCTTTGAGCGCCAGCTTCCTTTGGTCACTCTTGCTTTGGTACAGATCCGTCAAGGCTTTCCACATCAAATATGGAGAGGCCTTCCCATGTAAACTGGATACAATGTGATCCTTTACACCCTCCAACAGGATCCTTCGACATTTTGCTTGTTTCTTTTGCCATGCTTCCACAAAAGCAGCATCATTAGAAGTAGGCTTTGGAATCTCTTTCTCCAAAAATTCCAACAGCCCATGATCATCTAATACAACCTCCATGCGGTCCTTCCATGCAACATAATTCGAACTGCCTTCCAAGGCATATTCTAGTCGCAACCCGATGAAAGACATTTTCACCGCAGCACCAAGAACACAAATGCAAAGCAAATTCACCACATTTTACATTAACTCAACTATTAGATCTACACTTGAGAACAAATTATTTCCAAATCGAGAGATTGAGTAGTCTGCATGGGCTTTTACCGGACCTTTCACTTTCCAAAAGAAATAGCACACGGTATCTATACGCTTGTGTCAGGAGCTCTGTCCAGAAATGGTTACAATCTTAGTATTAATAGATCTGAAAATTAATATTGCTCTGATACCATGTAAAAATTAGCTGAATAAATCACTTATTCAATGAAGATTAACCGATCATACATCAATTTCGAATTGCATACTTAACACATAACCTTCTTCTACAATTAATTGTCACGTACGGAAAGAACAAGCGATAACACGTCAAATCATCATACACATTAACATAGTATGTATGGGGAAAGCTTATAGCTGAAAACCCCCAGCTATTTTGTATATTATAATAGAAGAGAACATGTAACAATCTCAGTACACTCCTCACAAGTACTCAGTACTGTCTCCAAAAGTTACACACAAACTAGCTCAGTTTTGAACAAGTCACAGGTTCAAAACTCATCCACTAATTGCCTGCCTCTATTGTGCAATCAAGGCTGGTCTAATGAGAGATCCAAGTTCGAATCTCACTGGCTCCAACTGCGCAATCATCATTGGAAATCTCCTCCAAGTGTGGTGCAAATCTCATGCACAACTGATGTCGCCACTGATAGCTAACTCCACCCTTTCATCTACCTCTTTCCTTGGTCTCCACTGAACTGATCATGCACTGTAGTGAACTGATGTGTTCTTGAGTTGAATAATGAGTTACTAATTAATGAATTAAATAATATTTAATTCACTCCACTCATAACTAATTGATTAGCTAGTTAAACTAATCTCAATCAGTTCAACTAAAATAAGCAGAACACAACTCCACTATTTGTCCCGTTAACTCCTCCAAAACCTCTGCCACTGAAGTCTAACTGAAGCCAACCATGCAAGATGCCATCAAACCCTAGGAACCACGTGATTCCTTGTGTCAGTTGCATGAGCCACCTCCATGACTCAAACTGAAGTGCGCCAAGAGAGTAAACTGCTGTTTATAGTCAAAATATTATTAAGGGTAAATAATATTTGACTTCCTTATTTTTAGGAGATCAGTCTAAAAATAGCCTGGGTCCTAAAAATTAGGGTCTCATCTATTTTTACCGACATGTCGCATCCATCAAGAATCTCCAAGTAGAATTCCCAAATTATGCTCCGTATGTCTAAAAATAGACATAGTCTAAAAATAGACTTTCCGACAAAAATCACATGTGTGGTCCCCACCTAGTTTAGGTGATCACTTTCCAACTAGGATCAGGAAAGATGTTTCAGGAGGCCTCCTTCACTGTTTCTTGTTGCCATTTTCAACACCTTATGATGACAAAAGAGATGATGATGAAAATTATTATTAAGACATGGAAAATGTCATCATAGAGTCTCAAAGATAATATGACCTTAGAAGCAAAACCAGTAAACAAACCCCCAAAAACAAAACCTCTGACAAATCTTCACAAAACAGCACTACAACCTAACCTAAAGTTTTCAAACAAAAGGACAAAATAGTGGCTGTGAATTATGATAATGGTAAAGAGAAAGGCACTCAAAACAATGAAAAACAGAGTGCAGACATTAGTAGTACTAACATTCAGCTAGTACTCCTGTTAAAACCATTTTTTCAAAAGTAAATAGAACAAATCAGCAAGCTGATGTGGCTAATAGACTGGAAGTTAGTAAGGCTGAGATAGGTTCTTCGAAGAACCAAATTCCTCTCAACCTAGAGCAGGAAATTTCAAAGATCAAAATCTCTGTTCCCTGACTGAGTTAGCTGCCCAGAATGTATATAGGGCCCAAATTTTGAAGGCTTTAAATATTGAGGATAATAATGACACAGTCAATCTTAATGATGACTAGCCAGAGCTCATTTTTGGTCCTAATATTGAAGGTATATATCAAGAGGGACCTGTTCCTCCATTTTATGTAAGGTTAAATGTTCATGACAAGATTTTACATAACGTTATGCATGATTCAGGCGCCTCTCATAATTTAATGCCCAAAGCTGTCATGGAGAGCCTAGGCCTCGAAATCACCAGACCTTACAAAGACCTTTACTCCTTTGACTCAAGCAGAGTAAAATGTTTAGGATTAATCAAAGACCTCTGCGTTAACTTAGCCCAGATTCCAGCCAAATGCTTAGTAATGGATATTGTTGTGGTTGATGTGCCCCCAAAGTATGGAATGCTATTATCAAGATATTGGGGGCTAAGTTACAAGGGACCATGCAAATGGACATGACCTATGCGACTATCCCTATTTTCAATCAGACTAGAAGACTTTACAAGGAGTCCCATATGCAATACATAGTTACAAGTCAAGACAGACCACAAAACTCTCCTCTCTATTCTGTAAGTATGGGACTTTATTCTTTTATCTTGCTCAATGATGAAAATTTTAGTGAACAGGTGACCTTGTCTGATTTAATGACAGATAGAGAGGAGGAATAAGATAAAGTAGCAGTATCAGAACAGTTTGCTGCACTTATAAACTCTAGCAAACAAAACACAGGTCTTGAGCTACAAGTCATCCTTCCATTGCTCTTAAACTTTGACAGTCAAGAAAAAAACCCTCAACACAGAGCGAAGGCTGAGGTGTTGAAACAAATCCAACTAAGTGTTGATATTCAAGAAACATCCGAAAGCACTTTCGTTGGAAACGAAAACCACCAAACAGATGAAACCGAAAATAATCCTTTGTGGAGTATGTTTTTTGACGGATCCTGCACTAGGAACAATGATGGTGTAGGGGTATGGATTTGCAACACTGAAAACAACCACACAGAAATCATTTCCTGTAGATTAAACTTCCAGTGTTCGAATAACATAGCGGAATATGAATCCCTTCTCTTAGGCTTACGATTGTTGAAGAAGTTAGGAGCCAAAAGAATCAAGGTGTATGGGGATTCGAAGTTAGTCATTAGGCAGGTCAATGGGGAGCATAACGCAAATCATCCCAGACTTAGGGCCTACCGAAATGATGTCATGGACCTTTTAGAAACTTTTGAGGAGTCCAAACTGATTTTTGTCCCAAGAAAAAGAAATATTGCGGCCCACAATTTAGCTTTTGCAGCTAGAAAATGCTTAACACCATATGAAACCAAAGACTGCACAACTCAGATAAAATTTATACCAGCCGTTCCTGATAACAAAAAATATTAGCAGGTGTTCGACGGAGACAAACAAATAGAAGACTTCATGCATTTCAAAAACGAATTCGAACTACCAAGTTCAGATTCAGATTATGAAACCGACTGCCCTAGTGAAGAAAATTTCCTTGATGAAGAAGAAAGGTCTCCTAAACTTGCTAATGTAAACCTGTTATCTAGAAAATTTGAAAATGAAATAGATATGAACGCAGAGTTAGAAACAGAAGATTTAGAAACCCTGCACTCTAAAGATTAAAGTTTTCCAAACGGTCTGGCACCTTTAGAAGAGTTGTTTGATTTTAACGATGTGGCCAGGAAGCCAAAACTGGAACCTGTAGAGACTGAAGTGGAAGAGTGAAATATAGGCATTGAACTTAAATCTAAAATGATTAGACTGTCTAAAACTTTACCAGCTCACATTAAACTCGAATACATAGAGCTGTTTAAAGAATTTTCTGATGTTTTTGCGTGGAGTTACGAAGATCTTAAATCCTACGACACTGAAATAATACATCACAAAATCCCCCTCAAAGCAAACCAAAAACCATTCAAATAGAACTGTGCAGAATAAACCCTGTTCAGCTGCCTCTGGTTGAGAAGGAAATCAAGAAAATGTATGAAGCTGGTATTATTGTCCCTATTAGGTATTTTGAGTGGGTATTTAATCTGGTGTCAGTCAGGAAGAAAACTAGAGATATCGGGCTTTGTATAGACTTTAGAGACTTAAACAAAGCTTCATTAAAATACCACTACCCTTTACCCAAAATGGATCATATTTTACAAAGGGTGGTAGGGTCTAGAATAATTTTTTTGCTTGATGGCTACTCGGGGTACAATCAGATCTTAGTTCACCTTGATGATCAATTAAAGACAACTTTTACTACACAATGGGGCACTTTCATGTATGTGAAAATGCCTTTTGGTCTAATGAATGCTGGAGCAACTTTTCAGAGAGCCATGGGCATATCATTCTCGGAAGAACTGGGCTACTTCATCATTATATACCTTGATGATGTCACTGTGTTTTAAAAAACAAATGAAGAGCACTTAGAACACTTAAGAAAAGTTTTCGAGAAACGCAAAAATTTTGGGATATCTTTAAACCCTAAGAAAACACTATTTGGGCTCCAAGAAGGTAAACTTCTTGGGCACATTATTTAAGTAGAGGGTATTAAGATAGATCCCAAAAGGATTGAGGCCATATTGCAAATCTCTCATCCTCGAAACATCAAGGAGTTGTAATATTTCATTGGAAAGATTAAATTTTTGAGAAGGTTCATCCCCAACTTGGATGAGCTTCTTAGAAATATCACAAACATGTTGAAGAAGGAGCAAGGGGTAAAATGGACATTGGAAGCAAATAAGTCCTTTGAGCTGGTGAAACAAGCGTTAACCAAAACACCTATTCTAATAAGTCCTGATTTTTCAACAGAATTTTATATTTTTTCGTTTGCATCATAACATACCATGGCAAGAAAAATATATTTTTTCGTTTACAGAAAAATCCACAGGGACAAGAGCAACCTATTGCATTCTTTAGCAAGGCGTTGAGGGATGCCCCTCTAAAGTATAACATTATGGAGAAGCAAGCTTTTGCTTTGGTTAAAGCTTTCAAAGACTTCAGAGTATACATTCTTCATTCACACATCATTTCCTTTGTCCCAAATTCAGTTGTGAAAGACATTATAACACAAGACCCAGATGGTAAGAGAGGTAAGTGGATTGTTGTTATTCTTGAATATGATTTAGAGATAAAGCCCACTAAACTCATCAAAGGTCAAGGTCTAGCTAGATTAATGGCTGAATCCAATTTTGAGGTTCTCGATATTAATATGATTAATGCTTTGGATGATCAAGAGGAAATCTCAACTCCCATTGTTGAAGAACATTTCATGAATTACTCTTGGTATGCTGATATTATTTATGTTTTGCTTAATTTAAATACACCTCCTAGTTTGACAAAAACAAAGGCAAGGTTTTTAAAATTGAAAGCTATAAACTATTGCATTATAGATAAATGTATTTACTGGAAAAATGCAAGTGGTATATTGCTTAAATGTTTGCCTGAGTATGATGCAGAGATGGTTAAGCACGAGTTCCATGAAGGAGAGTGTGGAGGTCATTTTTACTGGAAGACAACAACCAACAAAATTTTGAGGGTTGGTTTCTATTGGCCTACTCTCTTTCCTGATATACACAAGATGATCATTGCCTGTCATAAATGTCAACTTTTTGAAGGCAAAAGAAAACTTCTACCCCTACCTCTACATCTAGTCACTGTTGAAGCCCCTTTTCAACAGTGGGGACTTGACTTCATAGGAGAAATCCATCCACCATATTCTACTCAGCATAGATGGATTCTCACTACCACAGACTATTTCACTAAGTGGATAGAAGCCATTCCTTGTAGGCAAGCCAATGATTCTATTATTATAAAATTCATGGAGAATAATATTCTATGTAGGTTTGGTTTTCCTACCAAGATCATCACTGATAATGCAGCAGCATTTGGATCAAAGAAGATGGTTGAATTCTGTCACAGATATCAGATAACATTGGGCCATTCCACGGCCTATTACCCTCAAGGTAATGGACTTGCAAAATCATCAAACAAGAGTTTAGTGAACATAATCAAGAAAATGTTGGAGGACAATAAAAAGTCTTGGCACATAAAGCTATTTCATGCACTTTGGGCTGACATATTGACTTTGAAGAAATCTATTGGTATGTCACCTTTCCAGCTTGTGTATGGTACTGATGCAAATTTTCCAACTAGCCTTGGTGTACCAGTGATGAAGTTGATTCAAGAGTTTCAAACTGAAGATAATAACATGATCAGAATAATAAATCAGACCATTCATATTTAGCAAACCAGAGAGGAAGTTTATAACAAAGCATTACAGAAGCAGGACAGCATTAAAAAACTTTTCGACAGAAGAACAAAGGCCAACAATTTCAATATAGGGGACAAAGTTTTGAAGTTGGAATCAAGGGGGGAAGACAAGGGCAAGCATGGAAAATTTGACAACTTATGGCTTGGCCCTTACTCTATCCATTCAGCTGCTAGTAATAATGCCTATTTTTTGCAAGAGTTGAATGGGGTAGAATTGTTTGGGGGTCCTGTCAATGGCAGGATGCTTAAGCATTACTTCTCTTGATTTATGCTATGTTCTGAAAACCTTTTTATATTTTTCTCATTATAAATACTTCACCCATCATTGCATTCAAAGTTATAAACATCAAAAATACAAAAAACAAAGAAAGAAAGAAAAGAGGGCAGATTGTAAAAACAAGAAAGGTACAACCCCATACCAAAAAAGAGAAACAAATTCTGAAAGTGTGAAAGCTTAAGTGCCACTCCTGAAAAACACACTCCTAATTAGTCATACTGCCTAATATTGACTAATTAGTTTTAAATTTACTGCTGATAGGATAGTGAATTTGATTTTCCAAACTGTTTAATCTTGGCTTATCAGTAGATATTTTAGGATAGAAATTAAAGGTTCAAACATGCTCAAAATCTGAACCTAAGTTTCCAAAGAGAATGACTCAAATTTGTTTCAAATTCTGAGTAGAAAGAGATGTATATCTGGTTCTAATTAGCTCAAAATCTGAACCAGAGAAAAAAAAAATAACAACTCAAAAAAAAGTCAAAACAGAGCTGTAAAAATAATAAATAAAGAAATAAAATATGAAGGAAATGCTTTGAAATGTCAGATCCTAAGCCTTCCGTTTTGTTTTAATTTTCTGTAAAATAAGATCTATGTGCAACTTCTTTTTATGCCATAGATCATCATCAAGTTAGACCATTCAATCCTGATTTGTATGCTTTTAAATTTCTGTTGTAGAATTTAGTGAATAAAATCTGTTGGACAGTTTAATCCCAACAGATGGTAGATTAGGTAGAGAATCATATGGACTCAACTATTTAATCTGAGTCCATGGAGAAATAAGGACTAGAAATAGATTAGATTTCCTGCTTTCAAAAGAATAAAATGCTGTAAAAGAGTTTTCCAATCCAAGTGCACTCTAATGAAGAAAAAATGTTAGATCTGTAGGATTGGCTAGGTAGAAAGCTTGTTGATGAAAGATCCATTTTTTTTATGGCTGCTAATATGTTTTCAGAGAAAAATAAGATCATTCAAGGAAAGAAAGGCAGCCCAATGGATAAGGCACTGATCAGCCTCCCAGAGAATGCAAGTCTGAAGTTCTTGATGCCCTCAAGAAGGCACCATCCCCAAGTGGAGCCACTGTTAGCCACCTATAAAATTTGTTATACCAAAAGGTGGCTAAATCATTTTTTGGAGCCTTCAAGGAACAAATTTTATTGCAAAAAAGTGTTGGCTCTTGAAGACTCTTGCAGGCCCCATGCCTCTGTCCAAAATCTTCCCTACTGTGCCCATTTTACACTCTGGAATTCCGCTGATTTCATGAGAAGAAACTGGTGCAAAATCACCTTTTTCCCTTTCCTCACTTGAAAAACTAACCTCCATTTTTCTCCCCTTTTTCCTCCATAAAACTCATCTATTTGTATGATTCCCCTTCTTCCATTTATGAAAATCATTTTTAAAAAGTTTAAAACTCGTTTTGAACTATATCGAAACCCCCAAAATCCTTCTAAACATCTTGAAAATGTCCTAAAAAACAAGTATTTTGACTATGGGTCTAAGCCCCTTTGGGCTAAATCCAAACCATTTCCCCTCCATGTGCCCCAGCGTTAGAACCAAGTGCTAACATCCTAAGCGCTTATCACGTCAGAGCAACTCACGGAGTGCATTTGTTTGTGTGTTAAACAAAAACTCCAATGCCGATTAGCCCTGTATATTATAGTCCCTGATCATATTGCATTTCATATAGACCATGGCCCTGCAGATGGGCGCCAAGCCGTATTATAAATATATATTCCACCCCCGAAGCAATAAAACCTTTGTTTATATTAATTTTTTGGGTTTTCATATATCATAAAGGTTTACGCAGTTATAAAGCTTGGTCGCTCCCTTTATGGGATTAGCTGTTTTCCCCATTTGATCGCGATCAATGCCACAGGTCGACAGGTGGCCTTAAGCAGTTTTGAAAACCCACTCTCATTGTGCATTAAATGTCGACTGTGGGCTCAGCGCGATATTGACGTGTGTCGTCTGATCTAAGGCCGGCTCATCAGACAGTGATCGCACTCAAAAGGAGCTCGGGGGATGAACTAAGGTACGACGCATTTATCAAAACATCTCCACCATCGATCTGATCTGTAGATCAATGACCCACAATTAGTCGCCCTGGTCCCCACGGCCACGACAGCAGTCAGCGGTCCCACAGAACCGATGGTCCCAATGCCTAGTCAGCATCCATGTGGCAGCAATAGATTGGAGCGGGTCTTGTTCGACTTCTCGCATGGTCGTGAAATCCGGACCCGGGGAGCTTTATAGGGTTGAATTCATACAAATTTCAGGTCACACTTGGGCTGATGTCAGTAGGCCCCAAAACAGACCCAAGGAGCTTTATATGAAAAATTTCATAAAAATTTCGGGTCACAAACACCCTGACGTCAGCAAGCTCCTTTTGTGACCTGAAATGGTTACACAGCTTGGTTTTATCAAAATTTTTGAAGTCCAGATATATTATTTGGTAAGGGTGATTATATGGTTTTTCCATTATATACTGAAGAAAGGCCGAAGGCTGGGGTTTAATTCTGACACCTTCGATTCTTTAAAAGAAAGCCACCCATGGGTTGAATATTCCACGTCTCATCAATGATTCAAAGGCATTGATGCCTCATGATCCCTGCACAGCACTGCACACCAACAAAACATAGTAAATCAATCACAAATCAAAGAGTATCAATGTCGAAGACAGAACGCACCAGAATGGAAGATTGAAGACAAATTTACGAGGATTACGGCTAAGATTGATTATCAAAAGCCTAATTCTCCCAATTAAGACACAGTTAAAAGGAAATCAATGTGTTTTATCAAACAGAAGGCCTCCACCACCACATCTGAGGAAAATTGATTCCTCTCAGCTACCACAGTGCCACCTGTGCCTCAAAGCATTCAAAAAGAGGTTGAATTTATTGATCAGGATCAGATATTTTCCTCAGCATAGCCAGAGGGTTAATTTTGCAAATAAACTTAATGAAAAAATATTAGCAGAGTTACTTTAATATAACACAGAGCCTTAAAAGTCAATAAGGGATACCACCGAGCTTAATATTAAATGAAAAACATTAATACAGACAGAACACCTGTAAACTTCTTCATTGAGCCCCACAAAGGCCGAGAAGTCATTAGTCTGTATTAATTATCTTGGGAGATCTTTTATTGGATCCCACCTTCTCATTCTTCTATAAATACTACTGGAGAAGATGAGAAAAGGGTTGGTTGTTGGTTGCTGAACTTTGATATGTAATTGAGCTTGAGACTTCTACCTGTAAATAGTGTTCATTGTCTCTTGAAGCTCTGCTTGTGATAGATAAGTTAGTCTGGGAAGTGTAGATTATTGCTAAACTAAAGCATTGGAATTAAAGCTGTAACTGGTTTGGAGCATCAATACAAGCTGATTTATGGGATCCTGATATATGTTGACGGTGATGTTTTTCTCATTGTAACTCGTTATTTTGTTTCTGTTTTCATTGTTTTCATTTTCTCTTATAAAGAACAGCATGCATAGAGTTAGGATCTACTGTATATCAGTACCCTTCTCTGACTGAAAATATTATCTACATGTTTTCTTCCAATTCGTGTTATTTAAGAATGATTTAATTCAGTCTAAGCATAGGAATGTTGGCGTTCCCTCGTCCTACCGTCTTAGCTAAATATTGTTCTTGAATGTTATTTTCATTTCATGTTTAGTAGAGATGAACTAAGGAAGATATGGTGAGCCTTGGTCCTAGTTTTATTCCAAAAGACTATCTGAAAGTTTCCCTTGGAATGTGTCAAAAGCTGGCTAGTTTCAAAGTACTTACCATATCTTAGGCCATTCTGTGTTATCTTTGTGTTTGTCTTGAAAGTAACCAAGTAAAGCAAAGCAAGAAGAGGATTTGTGGTGAGCCCAGCCCGCTAGTTTCTACTCTAACAGTTGCCTTTAAAGTTTGCCTCTTTTTTTAAATGTTTTTCTATTGAAATTATATCAAAGGCTCACTATTTTTGAAGTACTTACTAGATCCTAGATTGATTTTATGTCTTTCTTAAGTGTTTTTCAAAGGCTGGCTAGTTTCAAAGTACTTACCAGATCCTGGGCTGCTCTTTGTTCTTCATATGTTTAATTACCCTTCTTATCATTCCATTTCATTCCATAAATCAAACTTTAAAGAGATCCTTAGACATATATGACTTGCCCCATGGACCACTCTTGCCTCTTTCTATTTCAATTAAACCCTATTATGACTCCATAGCCCAATGGACTAAAACCTGCAATTATCTATCTTCTTGGCCAAAGCTTGTTCTATTTTCTTGCAACTTCACACCTTTGAAACTCTTTGCATTTAGAAATTTCCACCTGAAATAATAATCATGCTCAACCATCCAAAAACAAAACAAAACCCTCAGCCTTCATAACTAGCATAATATCATTACCCAAGACTTCAAAGACAAATCCATCTTTGCACTTAATGGAGAGATCCCTCTCCGGATTCAGGAGGGCTAGATCCTAGAATCCCAAAGTCATTGAATAATGTTGTTTCTGTGATTGGACTTTTCCAATCTTGCTAATTATAGATTCCTATCACCACACAACCCCCTTTATTGGAAAACACAACCCATATTTCTCTATTCAAATTTTGTCCTTATTTGCTTGCTATTAGAGGCTTACGACACTTGGGCTTCTCCTTTTCTTTTTAGATACACTTATTGCATAGTCAACCCATTTAAGACCACCTCATCCAACCCATGTCTGTCATTTAACATAACCAATTCTTCAAGAATATCCTACCTTAATTAATGGAAATTTTTTCCCTCTCTCAACCAATTAACATAATTACAATTATTTACATTGAGAGAGATATTTATCCAGGGAATATCATAATCAAGTGTATTTGGATTTCCTCAAGGATAAAAATTATGTTAACAAATAGTCATAATTTCCACATAATTCACGATAACCATTTCCATAATTTTATTATAGCATTCATATAGCATATTAATCTCTAAGGGAAAAAACTCTACGAAAAATGATGTCAAAATCCACTCGCATGCCCAAAAATCACAATTTATATTTTGTGCATGAGGAGACCATTTTCATTAATAAGAATCCCATACATATTGCTAAATCCCAGTTGCATTCCCATAAATTGCAAATTATATTTGTGTGAATGGGGGAGACCATATGCATTAATACATATACATAGACATATACATATACATACACATATATATTTATATTTATATTTATTGGAAACTAATCACCATAGGATATTTATTTCATGAACTCATGACATACATAGCACATGTATTCATGAGATATTAAACAATATTTTTTGAACCCTTACCTCCATCCATGCTCCCCTAAGTAAATCTGACTACTAAAGAATCCAAGGATTATCAATTGTATTTGGATTTTCTTGTTGAAAACAATTACCCTAACAGATAGTCATAATTTCCATATAGTGCATGACAACCATTTCCGTATTTTTATTATAGAATTCTTATAACAACTTGGGCTCAAAAAAGAAAAACCTCTAGGAAAAATGATAGCAAAATCCGATTTTCATGTCCAAAAATTATAATTATATTTGCATGAATGGGGAAGATCATATGCATTATAAGAAGCTGATGTATCTCTTTATTGGAATCTAATCACCATGGGATATCTATTTGGTCAACTCGTGACATACATAGCACATGTATTCATGGGATATTAAATAATATTTGTTGAATCCCCCACCCTCTTAATACATATTTTCAATAAAAAAAATCATATTTTTACGATATGTCCCTTTCCCCAAAATACTTACAAACATACTCCCACTGCACCCTATAATTCACATCCCACTCTAGTACCTAGAATATATTGAGTTTATTTTTCACAACTTTAAAACCCTTGTATGAATGTATGTGATGAGATATTGGTTAGCAAAGTGAAGTCCTTGTCTTAATTAAAGAGTTTAAGAAGGGATTTTTAAGTAGCATTAAGGACTTAGGCTCGCCATTAAAATAATATTATCCTTCCCCTTTTGCACTTTATAGCGTATTTTTTATTATCATTCAATGTATCATTTTATGTGGTACACTGTTTACACTTTTAATTATTCATGATGTGCATATATGTGCTACTCTTATGGGGATCAGAACTAGGGGTCTTACATTCCCCCGCTGCTTCCCCACTCGATATTTTGCACTGTCATAAATGCACATAATTATCATATACTTACACACGTAGGTTTAAAATGTAAATAAAACTAAAATAATTAGAAACTAATTAAATTCATAACATTAAATTAACATAATCATAAACAAATTAGGGATAATTCTCTTTTTTTGAATTAATAGCCAACTAGTTCCACATGAATAATGATCCACTGAATCATAAGATCATTAGAAAACTTCATCTCTCTACAATAATAGAGGCCATCTATGAGCCAAGGTTATGAATCCATAAGGATGAATTTAGCTATGGTTGTATATTTATTTCTTCACACAACCCATTTCATAGAATCATAGTTTGTAAACTCTTATATATATCCCAATCCACTATTCATCTTTCTCAATCGACCTGCACAGCCCAAGGAATAAACTTTTCCACATAGCCTCTTGGGCTATCCCACTTCCCTTTACGGATTTAACATAAATCAATCACGGAATATCATTATTGAAGACTCTATTGAATTTTCTCAATAACAACAATCCTCATAATAGATAGTGTTGTGAAACCAGCTCCAAAAAGAGAAGAAAAGAGATATAAACGCCTTAGAAATAAGCCACTTCAAGGGGGAAACCTCTAATACATTACATGAATGAACAATTCTTGGATGATTCAAATTAAAAAACCTCCTTTCTATATATAGGAGTCCATGGGGCCACAATGTAATCCTAGCTGACCTAACAATAATAATTTAAGGGCACAATAATAACAATATGGGGGTTACAAGGGTACAATAATAACAATAAGGGGGTTACACTAAAAACAATAAGGGACTATACTAGTAATATAGGGACCTAACATGCCCCTCTCCTTCAAAAAAGTGTTGTCCTCAACGCTTGCGTAGCTTTGGTTGCTTCTGTATAAATTCTCATCCCCCCATGTAGAATATTTAGTGGGTAAGTTCTTCAACTTGATGAGATACTCTGAAATTGATCGATTTCATAGTTGTCGAGTTCTTGTTTCCGTGACCGCTTTAGGTTCTAATATGATTTTTCCTTCCTCATGAAGTTCTGGCAATATTGTTTGAACTAGAGGATTTTCACCTATAACCTTATTTAAGCATGAAACATGGAAAATTGGATGCACTTGTGAAGAAGCAGGAAGCTCCAATTTGTATGCCATAGTACCAATATTTTGCAACACCTTGTATGAACCATAGTACTTTGGCGATAATTTTTTATCCTTCTTAGCTTGCTTGAGGGACATTTGTTTGTATGGTTGTAGTCGTAAAAATACCCAGTCTCCTACATCAAAACTTCTCTCACTGTGATGTTGATCTGCCTGTTGTTTCATTCGATTTAGTGCCAAATTCAGATTATCCTTTAAGAGTTGGAGAACTTCTTTTTGATGCTCGATGTGATCTTCCACTACATGAACCTTCGAATTTTCTCTTAAAGATGATGTGATGGATGGTGGATAATATCCATAACGTGCCATAAATGGGGTCATTTTCGCTGCAGTATGGAAGGAAGTGTTATACCACCATTCATCTAGAGGTAACCACTTGAACCATTGTGTTTTTTTATCAAATACAAAACAATGAAGATATCCTTCCAAACATTTATTTACTATCTCAGTTTGACCATAGGATTGAGGATGATAAGATGAGCTATGAGCTAATTGAGTACCCAAACAAGAAAATAACTCTGTCCAAAAATTTCTAGTAAAAATGGGATCTTTGTTCCTCACAATACCCCTTGGGTTTCCATGTAGCTTTTGAATTGCGTCCATAAATGTAGTAGCAACTGTACTTGCTTTAAATGGATGAGATAATGCACAAAAGTGTGCATACTTGGTAAGTCTATCAACTACCACCATGATGACACTCTTTCCTTCGGACTTAGGTAAACCTATGATAAAATCCTTTGAAATCTCCTCCCAATTTTGACTTGGAATGGATAAAGGTTGTAGAAGACCCAAGGTCTTAATTGTCTCAACTTTATTCTACTGGAAAACCAAAAATTCCGCCACAAACTTTTGAATAACAGATTTAAGGCCATCACAAAAAAATTATTTCTTCACCCTGTGGTAAGTTTTTAAAAATCCTGAGTGTCCTCCTAAAGGAGAAGTGTGCAATTCCAAAAGAATATTTTGTTTTAGTTGGGAATTCTTACAAAGATATAAGCGATCTTTGTACCATAAGGAATCATTTTTCCAACTAAATGTATCGGATGTACTAGGATCTTGCTGCAACTTTTGAATGAGTGTCCATACATCTTTGTCCTTCTTCCATTCATCTCTTGCTTCGGTTATCCAATCTAGTTGGATAATATAAATGGAACAAAGCAATGCTTCCACCTCTTCATTCTTTCTTGAGAGTGCATCTGCAACAACATTTAGCTTCCCTTTTTTGTATATTATTTCAAAGTCATAACCCAACATATTTGTGACCCGTTTTTGCTACTCTTCTGAAGATATTATTTCTTCCAAAAAGTGTTTAAGACTATCATGATCATTTTTTACCTTGAAGTGTCTTCCCATTAGGTAAGTTCTCCATTTCTTTAGTGCATGCATTATTGATAACATTTCCTTCTCATAAATAGGTTTCTGCAAATACTTTCCTTTGATTGGATGACTTTCAAAAGAAATGGGTCTTCCTTCTTGCATTAAAACAACACCAATTCCATTTCCTAGGGCATCACATTCCACAATAAAGGTTTTTGTGAAGTCTAGCGTAGCTAAGACTGGTGCTAGGCACATTGCCTCTTTGAGATGTTCAAAGGCCTTAGTTGCTTCAGGATTCCATGAAAATGCATCTTTCTTCAATAATGTTGTTAGAGGTGCTGATATTCTCCCATAATTCTTAACAAACTTTCGATAATACCTTGTTAACTCGAGAAATCCTCGCAACTACTTTATGGTTGTGGGGACTTTCCATTCTTTAATGGCTTAAATTTTGTTAGGGTCTACCTTAACACCCTCATGAGATACAATATGACCCAGATATTCCACCTCTTGTACTCCAAAGAAACATTTGGATGTTCTTGCATATAATTGTTTCTCCTGCAATAGTTTGAGCACCCTGTCAACATGTTGAACATGATCCTTCCAAGACCTATTGTAGATTAGTATATCATCAAAAAATACTAGCACAAATTTTCTAAGGAAAGGTTTGAAAATGGAATTCATCAACCAATAATTCATTTAAAAGGCATGACCAAAAATTCATAATGACCCTCATGAGTTCAAAATGTTTTTTTTTGGAATATCTTCAGTCTTCATTCTAATTTGATGATACCTTGAACGAAGATCCAATTTGGTAAAATAAATTGCTCCATGTAATTCATCCAATAATTCATCAATCACAGGAATGGGAAATTTATCTTTAATGGTGAGCTTATTGAGCTCCCTATAATCCGGACACATTCGCCATGATCCATCCTTCTTGTGTACCAATACTACAGGAGCAGAGAAAGAACTTTGACTAGGTTGAACTATACCCGCCTCTAACATTTCTGCAATCATACGTTCAATTTCGCTCTTTTGGAAGTAAGGATATCTATAAGGCCTGATGTTTGGAGGAACACTTCCCGGAATCAAATGAATAGCATGATCATGATCACAAATAGGTGGGAGTCCTTTGGGAGTTTCAAACACCTTGGAATGATTGTCCAAGACTTGTTGGAGATCTGCAGAAATAGATGATTTTGATGTTGGAACTTCTAGTGAGCATAATTGTGCAATTACGCCTCGCTGTTCTTTCTTTAGAAGCTTTTCATGACATTAGAGCTTATTATCCTTCCTGGCTTCCCCGCAATACCCCGTAATTCAACTTCCTTTCCTTCTGAAAAAAATTTCAAGAAAAGTTCTTGAAAATTAAAAGCTACCGTCCCCAAAGATTGTAACCATTGTACTCCTAGTACAACATCAGCACCTTCCATAGGAATGGAAAGCATTGGACTATTCAATACATATTCCCCCATGGTTAGCTTGATATTATGGCATTTTCCAGAGCAATTTATAGTTCCTCCATTTGCAACCATCACTTGACATTTTGGTGTTGGGTATAGGAAACAATTCAATTCCCTGGCTACCTTACAATGAATAAAATTATGGGTACTACCTGAATCAATCAACACTATTACCTTTTACTTCTTGATATGTCCTTCTATCTTGAGAGTTTGAGGAGTGGTAATTCCTACCAATTCATTACACGGTATGGTCAGACTCATTTCTTCCTCTTCTTGGGTTGGTTCCTGGTGTATATCCTCTTCTCGTTCATTTTCTTCTTCCTCTTCACAACCTATGTAAAATAATTTTTTCTCAACACACTTATGACCTTTAGTGTATTTTCTATCACAACTGTAGAAAAGCCCTTTTTCTCTTTTTTCTTCCAATTTTTGTGCTGTCAACCTTGTAGGTTGTGGAAATCTAGCAGTAGCAACACTTCCCTCTTTATAGAAGTGAGTGGTAGGCTTCCTTGTCACCATAATTTTACATTCAATTTTTCTTGCCAACCTGAATGCCTTCTCCAATGAATCAAGTTCCAAAACACAAAATTCATGTTGGATGTTATCATTTAAAGTACCTATGAAGAGATCAATCTCATGTTCCTCTGGAATATCAGTTACCCTTATATTCAATTTTTGGAAGTCCTCAATGTGCTCCCCCATTAAACCCTTTTGTTTGAGATTTATCAATTGGCTAAAGAGGGTGTTTCTCTTTGTATCCTCATAATGTGCTATCATTTCCTCCGTAAAAATTGACCAAGTGACAATTTTTTTATGGGAGCAAAGCCATCGATACCATACAAATGTATTTTTTTCTAAATGTAAAGTAGCAATGTGTACCTTTTGTGTGTTTTTCACATTATGGAGATCAAAATATTGCTCCATCTATAGTATCCATGTTACAGGATCCTTTCCATCAAACTTCCTCATATCCATTTTTGGAATATAGTGGTTCTTCCCACCAACATTAGATTTTATGAAATCACAATTAACATTTATTTTGTTCTCATCATGAGTTTCCTCTACTATATTTTCACCATTAGGAAACATTTCTTGTATCAACTTTGTCAAACCTGCCATGTCTGCTTTTAGATCATTCTTCATGTTTTCAATTTTCTCATCGATCTTAGCTTCCATGTAATCCATCTTAGATTCCATGCAAGCTTCCATGCCATCTATCTTAGATTCCATGTCATTCTTTAAACCATCCATCTTAGTTTCCACGCATTTATTCAAAACTTCCATGTCATTCTTTGTTGCTCTTTGCAAGAGTGAAATTTGTTGCACTTGCTATTGTAATTTTGATATTTCATGTTTCCATTCTTCGTATTCATGAGTCATAGTAGAGCTTTCTAAAGGCTTAATGGGCATTGAATTCTTTTTAGAGGCCATTTTAGAAACCAATACTGATATATATTCTACAATATGCCCTTGGAATCAATTCAATTTGATTCTTCAAACAAGACTTCTATAATTGGGAAAAAAAATAACACACCTTTTACTTGCTTTTGAGGAGCTCGATATTGAAATTGAATTATCTCTATAATTGTGGATCCTAAATATTTGAAATTCATCCCTACAGTAGCCCTCTAGAGCTTCTTTCAAATGCCATAGTTCTGATCTAATTTGGATTCTTCAAGGCAAATTTATGTCCAATCTCCCACAATGACCCAGTTTTGGACTAATTCAATAGAGCATACTTGTACGACTTGCCACGTGTCACTGTTTCCTCCTCTGGCTCTAAAATTGATATACCAAAAACTAAAGTTCGTGTACTTGCGGCCACTTTTTACAGCATTCCAATCCGATGCTGAGAGAGAGAGCTATGAATATTTTCCCACGATCACCTCTTTGAGATGAAATTCAAGAGCCTCACAAAGCCCTAACTTCCACAAATCATATCTCCGAAAATATTGCGAACCAATATTTGAAATTTTGCGACGATGTTCCTTAGGATTGAGGCATCACACTCTAAAAATTTTAGCTTCTGAACCTGAAAAAAGGTTATTACGAAAATACCATGATGACCTGTTTAGGTTAAATTCAGGAGCCTGCAAAATGAACTAACTTGCATAGATCATATCTCCGAAAATATTGTGAACCAAGCTCTGAAATTTTGCGATAATGTTCCTCAAGATTTTGGCTTTGTACTCTAAACATTTTATATTCTGAACCTTTGTAGAAAAAAATTTATAGCGGAAATTCCACGATGACCTATTTGGAGCAGCGAAACCCTAGAATCTCAAAGCTCTGATACCAAATGTTGTGAAACTAGCTCCAAAAGGAGAAGAAAAGAGATATCAACACCTTAGAAATAAGCCACTTCGATGGGGCAACCTCCAATACATTACATGAATGAACAATTCTTGGATGATTCAAATTACAAAACCTCCTTTCTATATATAGGAGTCCGTGGGGCCACAATGTAATCCTAGTGGGACCACAATGTAATCCTAGCCGACCTAACAATAATAATTTAAGGGCACAATAATAACAATATGGGGGTTACAAGGGTACAATAATAATAATAAGAGGGTTACACTAACAACAATAAGGGACTATACTAGTAATATAGGGACCTAACCTATAGTCATAATTTCCACATAGTTCATGATACCTATTTCCATAATAATTTATGGAATTTATATAACAACTTAAGCTCTAAGAGAAAAACCTTTTAGAAGAATGGATGTCAAAATCCCACTTTCATGCCCAAAAGTCACTAATTATATTTGGGTGAGACCATATACCTTAATAAGAAGCCCATATACCTCTCCATTGGAAACTAATCACTATGTTATTGCCATTTTGTGAATTGTGACACACATATCATGGGTATTCATGCGATAATAAATAATATTGCTAATTTCACTAGATATTAATAAATACCTTCCAAAATCCATTTTTTGAATTCCCCCCTCCTAATACATATTTCCAATAAAACAAACTCTTATTTTTACTAAATACCCCTTTCCCCCAAATACTTATAAACATACTTCCACTCCACCCTATATCTCACATCCCACTCCAGTACCTAAAATATATTCATTTTTGAGCCAAGAGGCCCATTATACAACATAGTATTCTGTCTATGCTCAACTTGGAGTTGACATGCGTCCCCTAAAAAAATACTTACAAAAAATGTGAACTATAATAAAAACATAAATGGTTATACATATTTGGTTAGTTTAAATTAAAATCATTATAAAACATTTAGCTTTGGTTAGTTCGCTGTTAATATTACGAGCATAGATCCATCTTAAGTACATATCTAACATGAGCCTAGAGGGATCAAATTTCTTCACATGCAAACTTTCTTAAAGTGTAAAATACAATGTGTTATTTTTCATTGTTTAAATTGTATCTTTGAATGCTGAATAGATTATATATAGGACCAAATAAAATTTGTAACCATAATTTTTTTTTTTTTTCTATATATAAATATATATGAAGTTGATATCGACATAAATTAGTTAACATAAATCTTCAAATAGTTTATTTAAATCTCTAGTTGAAATATTTTGAAAAGTATAATATTTAAACATATTCACACATTTTTTTTTACTTCTAAACATATTCACTTTTTTTAATTATAGAAAACATTATTTTCTATTTAGAAATAATTTTTATTTTTATTTTAAAGCGGGCACGACCCATGGACAAACATACACATCCCCCCATTTTGGGCCGCTCAACAATCTAGTTTGAAAAATACGTGGTAAAAGTTTCACTTTTGGATTTATAAAAAAAATCTTTCCATGTCCATCCATGTTAAATAATATAATTTTATATAAATTTATGACGATAAAGTAATTAAAAGTGAAAAAAACATATATATTTTTATAAATATTTCTATATAAAATTAAATAAATGGTTTGAATATCCACACACACACACATATATAATGGGTGTATATATGTGTGTTAATGTTCACCTTAGTAGATTATTTCAATGCTCAAAAGTAAAGTGTAATTAAAGGTAAAATAATTTATTTACTTCTTAATTAGAGAGAAATGTGTAATTCTTTCAGTTTTCAATATAAAATATTATAAATAATAAATTATACAAAAAAATTAAATTAAACAATGAAAAATTACACATAGTCTATATATAGAGAGAGTGCTAACCACTATAGATTCATCTAAATCAAAAATTTATTAACGAATAAAAGGGATTACATCTCTTGACATATAAATAATTTTTTATGTTTTGCATTCTAAAAAGAGATTTGAATATAACAAGATTTGATCTCTCTCAACTCTTAGTAGATCCTTAGTTAAGATGGATCTATACTGGTATTTTTCACAACTTTAAAACTTTTGTATGAATGATGATATAAGATATTGGTCAACAAGCTTAAATACTTGTGCTAATTAAACGAATTAAGAGAAGCTATTTAAGTAGTGCTAATGAATTAGGTTCATTAATAAAATAATATTATCTTTCTTTGACCTCCTTCAAGTTCAAGTCATAGCTTCCCATTCTTTTGTCCTTTTCCTTTTGTAGTTTTTGATGTGTTTTATATTTTCATTAAATGTACCATTATATGTAGTACATTGTTTTACTTTTTAGTCATGCATCATGTGCACATATATGATACTCTTATGGGGATCAAATCGAAGGGTATGACATCCCCCTCACATGAGATTTTGTACGATAACTAATGCATATAATTATCATATATTATAAATATTACATTAAAATGAAAAAAATAATGTGGATATGTCTTCACATTGCATCCTTCAACACTCATGTTTCTTTTTAAATATTTTAATAATTTCATTCGAACTTTACCTTCCTTATGACTATTTTTGAGAAATGTGAGCTTCCTATCTAGTATACACATTCACTACACTTAAAAGTATTTGTCTAGTTTTATTTAAATAAAAGTCCAATCAATGAAATGATTATGGACATGCACAAAATTTAGCCATAATAACACATGAAACATATTATTCACTTTTATGGTAGCAAGAAATGGGATCATGTTTGTTGCAAGTCTTATCCTATCCAATACATCAAATGGACCATAGTATCTTGTCGCTAGCTAATGAAACTTCCAAATCTCAAAGAAATTTTATTTGATTTCACTTTAAAAAATACATGCTCTCCAATGTTAAGCTCCTTTATTCTCTTCACTTTATTTGAGCAAGTATGGTTCAAGTACTTAATATATATGTTGCATTGTCTTAATTCACTGAAATATTACACTTTTTCTGATATAAAGTTTTAAATAGATTCATCTTTAGTGAATTTTGCTATCCATATTGTAGGAAAATTAATTAAATACAAATAGTCATCCCACTTGAACATACTTATTTATCACATGCATTATTAAAATATATCTAATCATTTGATCACTCTTATCTCTTTAGCCCTCTATTTGTGGATGACATGTGTTAAAGTAAAAATATAACAAATCCCCTGAGTAATATCTTCCAAATGTTTGAAGTAAACTTTGTATCTCTATTTTCAAAAATTTCCTTAGATACCCCACGCAATCTAACAATTTATTTCATGTAGATTTGTGATATGTTAACCACCTCATGAGTTAATTTAGCTAGAATAACGTGAAAATCTTTAGCTAATTTCTCCCCAGTACTATTATTACATCATTTTTCCTTGTTTTCCTAGGGATCTAAGTAAAAAAATTCAGTGGTTTCCATTTCTCATTTCCAATTTGGAATTGAAAATAGCTATATCAAACCAATGATGTATGTGATTAACATTTATTCTTTGACATTCTATACACCTAGCTATTACTAAAATATTTTTTGTTTCTATCCAAAAGTATTGACTTTTGCCTATTGCAATTACCTTTTGGTATCTAGGATGTCAATCATGTGGAACATTGTGTGTTAATTTTAATTCCAACTTTCTCATTTTATAGGAATTGTGAACACATACTGTTCACTGAACATGCACTATTTTATGAATTCCATCTTCTTACACCTTATATCCTTCATATTTCTGTTGTACATTTTATTTTTGTGATCCTTCTTTTTACTGGTAAGTAATGTTTGTTTGAAATAAGAGCTTCTAAAATTCATTTTTTCAAATATGAATTTCACATACTAATGGATATAGAATATGTTGTGTGTATTCTTCTACTAAGTGTGTACACAACCTTGTTCTTTTTTCCTTTGATATGTTTAATATCAAAGTGATATCAAGTAAGAAATTCTAACCAATTTTTTTTCTTCATATGAAACGTTTGTTGTTCAAAACACATATTTTAGATTACTATGATCCATACTAGGGAAGAATATCATTCCTTAGATCTTAAAGAAAAAATTAAGACATTCAGAGCCATGAAAATTTCCTTACAGAACCACACATGACTTCTAAGAAAGGATTTTACCATCCTCATAAGGTTTTGAGCATTAAATATGTATCTAAAGGATTTAAAATGGTTTAGTGGGGAACCGAAGCCTTGGAAAATGTATTAAAATCGAAGCATCGAAGGCCAACACAAAAGATCAAAAAACCATACCCAACCTCTCAAGGTTTTAGGCAGCTACCAGTGCTCAAGGGTCATGAATGTCACTTCAAACAACCCTAAATGGCCTCTTGAGAGGATATTTCATATTTAAGTGGGGATATGGGAACCATTAGGATATTTTGGGCACAGGGTATGGGCCTTAGGTTTTTGCACATGGTTGAGAGAGGAAACCCAAGCCTTAGGTCCTAAAGGAAATTTGTAGGCATCTAGGGCCAACAAAAACAATTTGAACTACCACAAAAGGAGCTTTCCTCTCTCTAAATGGTGATAATTATCATTACGTGTTTTTAAACATTAAGTATGACCCTTTAGACCATAAATATGGTTAAGGAACAAAACCAAGAGTTAGGCCCTAAAGGAAGCTTATAAGTTTTTGAGACAAACAATTACACCTTGAACCACCACGAGTAACTTCTTGAGGGTATCCTTATCCTTTTAAAAGGTATATAAGTACCATTATCATTTTTTAACACTTGGTATGGGTTATGGGGCCCTGGAAATGGTTGTGAGAGGAGACATGAATGTTAGGCCCTAATTGAACATTCTAGCCATCCAAGGCCGATATTGAACATTTACACAAGGAAAGGTATCCTTGCCTATGGTTGGGTAAATGGATGCCACTATATAGTTTTGAACAATATATATGTGTCCAAGGAATTTGAAAAATAATACACATGTGTTATTAGTTGTCTCAAAAACACAAGGGAATAAGCTAGACTCTGGATTATTTTTGGTTCACCATTTAATCAATTCAAAAATTTAAAACGTATTAAAATGTAACGCAAATATATAAGCATATAGTCACTTTTATCTTTAATTTAAAATAATAAAATACTTTAATGATATATACATTTTTTTTTTTAATTATATTAACAATATAAATACATACTCTTCAAAACATTTATATTAATCAATATAATATGCAATGTTGTTATTTAGTACCTACCTCTAATAAAAAATAATTAATAATTTTAAACTAATATAAAAACGAATATAAAAATTTAACATAATTTCATAAAAACAATAAGAAAATCCCAATATTACCAACTACCTATCATGTTTCGTATCATGTCGAAACATAAAGGAAAACACATTTCGATACCAGAGAACCAAATCTATAATGGTGGAATGGAATAATTTTTCTTAATAGTAATTATACCACTATCCTAGAAAATGGCTCATGTTTAATCATTGTGATATTCTCCACTAACTTGCAAACGGAAGTTATTGAATTTAATGTTTTTGGAATTTGTCGGAACCTTCCTAGATGACACATAGTTATTGGATATAATGTTTTTGGAATTTGTCAGAACCTTCCGTGACTCCTCGGACCCGTTGTGCACCCACTTTCCACTGATGGTCAATATGTCATAATCATATAGAAATCATTTAGGTGGCACCATCATATCCTTAAAATTAAAGAAAAATGTATATAACCATCATTTCCATACACACTAGAAAAATGAAAATTGCTCCAACTCGCGCACGACAACTTTATTAAATTTGTGTTATTTGTAATTATTATTATTATTATTATTTAAAAATATATATATTTTAAACCACAAAAATATTATCAATAACCCTATATATAGCCCTTCCTTCGAGAGGTATAACAAGTGTGTGATAATTCAACCAACCTTAGTGAGTAGTAATAAAAACATATGTTACGTCCGTGAAGCGGAGGTCTGACGGTGGAGGGAGATGACTTTCATCCAATCCACCAAGGTTCAAATCTCCGTGGAGACGTCTGCCTGTTGTGTCTTGGCTAGAAGAGTAGGCGACCCCAGAGCAGACGTCTCGGCTCTTGTTGAGGCATAAGTTCATTGCTATTGTGTGCGGCTTGCAGGCTGTTGCACCTAGCATAGGTTTATAGTGGCAACGAGTTGGATTTGAACCCGGGCCTTGCTCAGGCAACTCTCACCAGTGACCGATTACCCTAGATCTAAAAAAAAAAAAAAAAAAACATATGTTACATAGATTGTAGTAATAAAAACATGCTATTTTTAGAAATACACACTATCATCACTTTTTAAAAATACACACTATTATTAATTATTAGTTTTTTTTCTTAGTAGGGACTACAATATTCATTTCAGGGTTAAAGTGCATTATATAATTATTTTATTAGAGAGATTTTTTTTTTTTTTTTGGGTATTTGTTAGCGTCTGATAATTTAATTTTAAAAAATAAAATAAAAAAATAAAACTAATTTTTAAGTTCAGTAATGATACCGACATTGTTATGGTGTTGTTTTACCCAATGGTGCTAGAATGGACATAGTTGCAGGTCTTTTATTTATGTAAGGAGGGGGGCCTAAAAAAATTTCTAATTAATACTTTATTGTGCGGAGATGACTATTACTTGTACAAATTTCAACATCATATATCGTACTAGTAATGTCATTATTGAAACTATAGCTTTAAAGTTTTATTAAAGTCACGAAATTAATCATATTTTTACTAGTAGAAGTTGTTGTTGCTTTGAGTGCCATGCATAGAGCTGGTAATACAATGTAAAAAGGGTTGAACAAAAACATTTAAGTGACTCCAATAACAATAATAACCAATAATCCATAAACTTCACCAATAATCTAAAAATTTCGTCCTTTCTCTCGTTGTTTGTTCACATAGATATTCATTATCTCATAAATCAATTCTATTCCAATATATTAAATTATTAGTTGAAAGTGTTCATGAGGTCTTGGTTAAACGGTGATGAGGTGGGCTGTTATAACACTCATCATAGGTTCAATTCCCTTTTTGGATCTGGGTGATGTATGTGAAAGTAGTTTGATGAGATTTCCACATAGTGAAAGCTCCTCACTAGCAAACATCATATAACTATTAATTTTACAAATTTGCACACTAGTAATAACATTATCGAAATTATAACTTTAATGTTTTATTAAATATATGAAATTAATCATATTTTTAAGAATTAATCATTTATTTGAAAGCATGTAAAATTAAACATTGAGGAACAGTTGAAAATGATTTTTTTTGAAAGGAAGACATGTAAAATTAAACATTGGTTAACACCTAGTAACATTGTACATTGTGAGGAGATTTTCATGTAAAGCAATGTACATAGATTTGCATGTAAAATCTTTTCTCACATGTAAAGCACTATACATAGATTTGCTTTTGAAGCAGTGTACAGAGCTTTGCTTGTGCCAAGATTTACTCAGTTGCTTGTGAAGAGATTTCCATATAGTAAAAGCTTCGCACAAACACATCTCCACAAAAGTCAAGTAAATGTTTTTAAGCTATATTTCTTAGTATGGGCTAGAGAACTAAGTGAGATTCTATTGTTATTTTACAAATTTCCACACTAGTAATGGCATTATTCAAGCCATATCTTTAACATTTTATTAAATACATGAAATTAATCATATGTTTACTCATTAATCATTTATTTCAAAACATGAAAAATTAAGCATTTTGAAACAAGTGGCAATGAATTATTTTTTTGAAAGAAATGCATGTAAACTTAAACATTTTTTAACACATGGTGTTTAATGTTTTTAAAGAATGTAATTTTTGAATTAAAAATCACATTTCATCACAATGAAAAAGCATTCTTACATACAACATGATTTCAAATCATTAAAATATGAAAACTAAAAGAATGCATTCACTTTGCAATTAAAGTGCATTTATTATAGATTATTTTGTTTTTTTTTTGCAATTTTAACCAAATTTTAAAGAAAAATCTTGAATATTTATATTTTCCATAAATTCAAAAATAATTCTCTAATTTTTTGGAAATTCTAATTAAACATAATGCTTCTGGGGCTGAGCGTTTCATTTTTTTTATTTGTTACTTCATAACAACTCATTTTAAAAAAAAAGACTAATTTAAAACTAACTTTGTTAGTGGTCATTCAGTTGGTGAGTGATTTGACACTAACAATGGCATTGGCACTGTTATGGTACTATTCTTGCCAATGTGCTATATTTCACGTGGTTGCAGAGACTTTACATAGGCATCTGGGTGTAGGGATAAACAAATATCCAAATAATATTTCCTCGTGTAGAGATGAATATTAATCTTACAATTTCCCACTTCATATATCATAGTTTTGAAACTACAACTTTAATGTTTTATTAAATTCAATAAATTAATCATATTTTACAAGTTAAACTTATTGGTACTTCAAGTTCCAAGAATAGTCACGGTAACACAATGTAAAAAGCACTGAACGAGAACTTTAACGACTCCAACAATTAAAAAAAGCAATAATCCAAAACCTCATTGTTTCTCTTGTTATTTGTTCATATAAATTCAAAATAATGACATGAGTTGCTATACAAATTCATAAATCATAAGGTTGAGTATATCATAGCTTTGCATGTGAAGTAGTGTGCTGAGCTTTTCTTATTCAGAATTTTTTGCACAGGGAAAGCTTCATACAAGTTTTTTAAATGTTTTTAAGGTTATTTTTTTAGCTTGGGATAGGGAGATAAGTAAAAAATGACTATTACTTTTACAAATTTTCACATTGGTAATAGAATTATTGAAATTATAATTTTAATGCTTTATTAAATCTATGAAAGGAAAATGCCTTGATTTTTTTTCTTATTTTTTAAGGGAAATCATGTAAATTTAAAGATTCGATAACATTGATATTTAATTTTTTTAAGCTTTGTAGAAGAGTGGTGATGGCATTATTGAAATTGCAACTTTAATGTTTTATTAAGTTCATGAAATTAAGCATATTTTTACTAGTTAATCATTTATTTCAAAGCATGTAAAATTAAGCATTTAGGAACACGTGACATTGATTTTTAATAGTGTGTGAAGCTCTGCATGTAAAGCTATGGGAAAAGCTAAAATATCCCAAGCTTGTTTTATTAAATTCATGAAATTAATCATATTTTTACTAGTTAATCATTTATTTCAAAGCATGTAAAATTAAGCATTTAGGAACATGTGACATTGATTTTTTCATTTATTTTTAATGGAAGGCATGTAAACATAAACATTTATTAAAGGCTAGTGTTTGTGTGAAGCTTTGCATTAAAGCTATGAGAAAAGCTAAAAGATCCCCATAAGCAAAGCACTGCACAGCTCTTGTAAATATTTTTAAGGTTCATTTCTTAAGGTGATATTGGTAACTAAGTAAGATATGATTATTACTTTTACAACTTTCCACATTGGCAATGCAATTATTGAAACTACAACTTTAACTTTTTACTAAGTTCAAATCATTTTTTTACCTGTTGATCATTTATTTCAGAGTATGTAAAATTAAGCATTTAAAAACATGAGAGGGTTATTTTTTATTTTATTCTTTTTTGGAAGGAAAGCATGTAAACATAAGCATTCATTAACAACTTGTGTTCAAATTTTTTAAACAATATTCATACCTTTTCATGTAAAACAATGTGCATGGATTTTCTTGTGTGTAGCTTTCATTGCTTGTGAAAAGCTTTCTAAGTCTAGTAATTTTTTTTAAGCTTTATTTATTAGTATGGGATGGGGAGGTAAGTAAGAAATGACTATTAATTTAATGACATTATTGAAACTATAGTTTTAACCTTTTATTAAATTCTTGAATTTGTTCATATTTTTACTAATTAATCATTTATTTCAAAATATGTAAAATTAAGCATTTAAGAACATGTGGCATTGATATTTTTTCTTTTTTTTGAAAGACATGTAAACTTAAACAATCGTTAACTCCTCATTAACTTTTAAAATAAAATTCACATTGCATCCAAATTAAAAATTGTTATTACATATGACATTATTTCAAAGTATTAAAATATCAAATATAAAAGCATGATTTGAAAAGCATTAAAATGTTAATATTAACATATATTTTCAAAATTAACACAAATGAATATGTGCAAGGGACTACGGAGGAATTCCATTGTGTGGAGGAATTTTGCAAGCTTTCAATGTGCAGACCTTCATACTCTGCACAATCTATTAATGATAAAATAACCACTGATCATGTGTAGGACTATGTAGAAATATTTTAAGCACAAATGCGACCACCCTGGGTGTGCCTGCACTAAGGCATGATTCTTATAGGTGGGGTTGCATGCATGAGTCAATGACATGTGGGTGAGTTGGAGCACCATATGAGATGACCACAAGATGACCGAAAATGGTGAGTTAGGCGAATGAAATTGACGATATACGCATGCTGGGTGTGAGTCAAGTAAGAAGTATGACGAGAATGAACCTAGCCACGTGAGTGGTGGTCATGCATGAAATGTAAAGCAATAAAAAGGCATGGACAGGGTGAGACGTGCAATGACAGTCACCCGAGCAAGACGTGTTATCGGTGTAATGAGCGTGGCAGGTTTTAGTGAAGCAAGTAGTGGGGTAGCATGCAATATATGGTGACATGGGTACCCATGTCCAAGGTGCACTGACATGATGGTGAGGTGATTAGGTTCCCAATGGATCATTGCGTGTTGGGCACACTAGGGTGCCAGAATGAAGGGGTGTGCCTACGTGACACATGATGGGTTAGGTCAACTTATGAAGGGGCGCCCACCCAAAAAAATGAATAAACAACAATGCATATAAGTAAGGGATTGTCATAACCTTGAGTTGAGATTGTTGTCAAACAAGTGCCCATGACGATAATTAGAAAATTATAAACCATGCATGCCCAAGTCATGCGATGTGATGGGTGTGGAGCACGGGAATGACATGTTGGACACATGGGTCAGTTTTTTGGCAGATTGGTTGGACGAAGTGGACCAGTGGGCGTTGCATAAAGTGCATGAAAGAAAGGCGAGTGACTTAGGTTTGCCCACACAAAGGCGATATTTTGAGGAACCTATAGGTAGATTGCGTGCACGAGTCAATGAGAAGCGGGCGAGTTGAAGCGTCAAGCGATAGAACCGCATGACGGGCACCGTGGCTCAATCGGGCATAGGGTATCGACGATATGCACATGATGGTCACATGAAGGGCGAGATGTGTGATGGGAATGATCAGGCTACATGCATGACATGTGAAAAAATCAAGGGTAAGTTCGGTGAAGCATGCGAAAAGGTGACATGTTATACATGATGACATGGGTGCTGAGGTTCCTAACGAGGCATTGTGTGCCAAGCACAAGGCATGTAAACTTAAAAATTCGTTAATACCTGGTGTTTAAAATTCTTAAAAAATGTGCGGAGCTTTGCATGTAAAGCAATGTGCAGAGCTTTCAGTAGAGTGAAAGCTCCACACAAGAAAAACTCTGCACAAGTAGAGTAAATATTTCCAAGGTTCATTTCTTATTATGGGTTGGGGAACTAAGTAAGAGGTAAATATTAGTTTTACAAATTTCCACACTATTAATGGCACTAGCTTTAACATTTTACTAAATTCATGCGAAATTAATCTTATTTTTACGAGTTAATCATTTATTTCAAAGCATGAAAAATTAAGCATTTAGGAACACCTCGCATTGATTTTTTTTATTTTTTTAAAAGGAAGACATGTAAACTTAAATATTAATAACACCTAGTGTTTAAAGTTTCTAATTAGTGTGTGAGGCTTTGTATGTAAAGCAATGAGTGGAGCTTTACTTGCGAGGATTTTTCTGCACAGTGAAAGATCCGCACAAGCAAAGCTCCACACAAGTCCAGTAAATGTTTTTGAGGAGCTCCACAAAAGTATAGTAAATGTTTTTCAGGTTTATTTCTTAGTGTGGGGTGGGGAGTTAAGCAAGATATGCCACACAATAAAAGCACTTTCTTCAGCACTTCAGCACAATTAAATTTTTAAATCAATTTCACATATTCCAGATGTTGTTTTACTCGATTGTAATGAGTACATGTGTCAATATACTACCTATTGAAATTTGTGAGAATTTTTTTTCTTGCGCCCACATATTTTTTCTTTCATTATGTGTTTTTTTTTCTACACTTTGTTCAATATTTAATCACAGGTAGAGACTATGCTACATTCTAGCTATTAATCTTGTTTTGTATAAATTTAATGTCTCTAAAAATATAATTTATTATAAACACGAAGACATGGGAAAATACCAAAGTCCAAAATTAAGAAGTATAAATTCTAAAATTTTGTTGGAAATGAAAATTGATAAAATCTTTCAATCTTTGTTCTCCTTCAATTTCTCAATCATAAGGATAGTTTCCTATTGGGGCTATGGGTAAATCTTTCTAACCTAAGGTTGCATTATATTTCTAATAATTCAAACTCTGATAATAGACTTTGTAGGGAGGTTCATTGGGGAATTTTCCAGTCTGGGTCACATTCTTGTTTGCATAGTCTCTGGGTGTATAAAATCTAGGTGTCAAAGTCTATCAACTTTTCTCTTTCCTTGTCAGGGTTTAAGTGTCAATGTCTTTCCATGCACTTACACCCTTATCAGAAAAATTCTTGTAATTTCATCACCCTCAGAGTGGAGAACATGGAAATTTTCTACTTTTATTTATTGCTAGGAGGTAACGCCCACTACTATGGGTCCTTTTCATTGTTGCTTGCACAAAACAATTATTGACTCTCTGTTACGATACATAGGCCTCTATAAAGTATATACATGTGTTGCTCAATTACTGGTCAAGAAACTGCTATAACACTGTTAAAGGACATAGTGTTGGGTTTTCTTCCATACAAATATGGTCAAAACGGCTAAAAAATAGGACAAGGGAAAGGGGAAATAGAAGAAAACTAAGTCTATTGTGGGACCCAGTAAGAGAGGCAGAAAATCAAAGAAATAGGTCATGGAAAACCTCTTCAATGCATACTTTGTAGGTAATCCTCCACAGGTTAAGAATATGATTGTTGGTTGGGAAAGAGACTGCAACACCAAAGAGGAAGGCGAAATCTAGGAGGAAGCATTGGATTTCATTAAAGACCCTCACAATAATCAAGGAAGACTATCTCTTTTTCAACAGTCAATTCACACTTACTAGATGATAAAATGCATTACGGCTAAGGTGCTTAAGAGTATACAGGAAATTGGAGGTGACCCAAAAGTTGTGTTTTCTCTGCAAGACATTAAAAGGGAGATTCAAGAAATATGGGTATCCCAGCAACATGGAACAGTTCATCTTGGCCGTATAGATCGTTAGCTGCATTCCATGCAATAGGTGGATATGCCCGTCTCAAGCGTAAATGATTCGGCTCTAATAGAATCTTCGGATGATTGACACAATATTTCCTTTGGTTTTTTTATATGTATTTTGCAAATAACATTTACTATTTGCAGTTAGAGTATGTTAGAGATAGTAAACTAGACATAGCTGATAATAGAAGGCTCAAGTTGTTTCAATACTAGATGGCTTTTAACTCTTTAAGGTAGCCAACAGACCTGGCTTCCTTCGGGCAGGTTGATACCACCAAGTTTTGATATGTAGAAACATGCTCTTTTTTTATAATAGAAAATAGAAAAACCTTGCTAAACTTAAAAAAAAATTGATAAAAATCTATTTATGAAACATGATATAAAAGTTTGAACTTGCGATAGAGGTAAGGCATAATGTGGATTTATTGGTGGTAAGGCGCAATGTATATTTATTAAGTCAAGTCTATGTTGATTAATTTAGATTTATAATAATGATGGATTTTGGAATATTTTAAAAAGTTAAAGAGATATGAAAAATTCAAATGTATACAAGGTTTTTCTTGCATATTGATGAAGTACCAACCCGAATGGCAATAACTCAGATGCAACCACGATGATAGTGAAAAAAAGAAGTGGCAGTGGTGTAAAGTTCTCATGGGTAGCTAAATCTGGCAGCCCCTCCACCACGTTGTATGTGAACTCCTTTCTATGTGATCCGTTCCAGCATCTATCAAGTATTTGATCCACATCTGCATTTAAGTTAGGATCTCTTCCATATTATGATATAACAACTCTGCAGTAGTTTTCCAACCATAAATGTTAGATATGTTGTCACTGCTGATCATTGTCTGCACTGTAGTTGTGGGCTAAATAACTTAAAATAATTTAATGACATCCACTTTAGATTCAATATGGTTCAGTGAGTCTGCTGTACTTTCCCCCTTTGAATTCAATTGGTGATTGGCAAACTCTATGTTGGGCACTGTCCATTTTGGCAACGACTATACATATTTCTCAGTTTATAGGACCCATTAATGTGGTCAGATTATATTGTATATGCTCATTTTCAGATTTAAATAAATATATATTTATAACCCAACAATATTAATATACCTATGACTGGTTAAGCATTGGTTTCCTGCCAAAAGCATCATCCTTCTCATAATGCAGGGAAAAGATTTTATATATAACCCCAAAACATTAATGTACGTATGACTGGTTAAAAATTGGTTTTCTGCTAAAAGCACCATCCCTCTCAGAATGCAAGGAAAAGAAAATAAATTTTAATTTTAATTAATTAATTAATTATTTATTTATTTTTTTTAGTAGAAAAAAACGTCTGATTTATATTAAGTACGGGCACATAAGTCATAAAGATAATTCATTTTTAAATACATTCAGATATGTGGTCACTTCCTATCTTCATAAAGTCATATAGAATATGTGTATCCAGTGTACCAATCATCATCAAAGATGTTTATACAAAGAAACTTTTCATGTGGAAAAAGTTTTTTAAATAGACAAAAATCATGCTGCATTCAACAATTTTAACCCTCGGGCATTGATGTTGTCCCGACCTTGTTGCACTATCTTTCTGTTGTCTACAAAATTTTCCCTGTCCATTGTAGCCAGAAAAAATGGAATCCTTGATTCCTGAAATATAAATATATCCATATTGGTTGCAGCTCAGAAAAGATATATCCTGCTTCCATCTGAGTCCATATATTTCAGAAAATGCTACCACACCTTTTGTCCCACTTCCTATTGCATCTCTTAGTTCATAATGCATCTCTCCGAAAATCCCAGTCAGACCCTTTTTAGATAGTCGATCCACCTAAGTGTTCTTCTCCCTATAGATGTGCCTAAAAGAAATGGAGGAGAAGGATCTATGTAGATCTTTGATTCTATCTAGCCATGCAGTAAGGTGACGAGGATTCAGAGAGGTCCCTTTATTCATTTGATCCAGGAGGACTTGCGAATCCCTAAAAACCCACAACTTTTCCAAATATAATTGATTTGAGAACCACAACAAACCCCACAATGCCAACATCTCGACCCTCATGTTTTTCCCAAAGACTCCATACCAGTATATTTTATAATGGAAATTAGGAACTAGCACAACCACATTAGTAAAAACTAATGTGGTTGATATACGCCGATAGGCGTATATAAAATAGATTTACAACCACATTTACCAATGTGGTTGATATACGTCGATAGGCCTATATCCACTACCCATCACATTAATTTATATATCAATAAATAAATATTATATATAATAAATTTATTATATTAACTTGAAAAATATATATATTATATTAATAAGAATATTAATAAATTAAATATATTAATTATGATTAAAATCACAAAAATATTTTATATATATTAATAATATTATAAAAATATTAATAATATATAATAATTTAATATATCATAGATGGTTATATTATTAATAAAGAAAAAAAACTAATAATATATTAATAATATATATTATATCATAGTTGATAATATATATTAATAATATTATAATATTACTAATAATCATTATTAATAAATATTAGAATATTTATTTACAATGATTATTAGTAATATTATAATATTATTTATATTATTAAATAAATATTAAAATATTAAAATATTATTATAATATATTATTAATAATATTATAATATTACTAATAATCATTATTAATAAATATTTGAATATTTATTTATAATGATTATTAGTAATATTATAATATTATTAACATTACTAAATAAATATTATAATATTATAATATTATTAATATATATTATTAATAATATATATTAATAATATTATAATATTACAAATAATCATTATTAATAAATATTTGAATATTTATTTATAATGAATATTAGTAATATTATAATATTATTAATATATACAAAAATATTTTATATATATTTCTAATAATATAATAAGTATTAATAATATATATTAAAAATATTTATTAATATATTAATAATATTAACTATATACATACTATTAATTAACTTGAAATATATATAATATATATATTAATAATATTCATAAATATAAAAATAATAAAAATAATATTTAATATTTTCATATTTATTTATATATTAATATCATAGATGATTATATTATTAATAAATCAAAAGAACTAATAATATATTAATAATATTATAATATTACTAATAATCATTATTAACAAATATTTGAATATTTATTTATAATATATATTAATATATTAATAGTATTAAACTCAAGAGAGTAATAAACCATATGAAACAATATTTAAGAACAAAAAACCTAAGAGATTAATAAACCCAAGGATACTTAATAATACAAACCCAATGTCATCATAAACCAAAGGTTTAAATATTATAAACCATAGGAATTGGTGAACCCAAGGGATAAATATTATAAACATAAGGGATCAATATTAAAAACACAAGAGATCAATAAATTGTAAGAATTGATATTTTAAACTAAAAAAACTAATAAATTAATAATCCATAAGAATGAATATTTTAAACATAAGATATTAATAAACGAATGAGATTATTAACATTATAAACCAAAAGAACTAATCGACCCAAGGGTTTAATCTTATAAAGCAAAGGAATCAGCGAACCCAAGGGATAAATATCATAAACCTAATGGATGAATATTATAAACAATAAAGATTAATAAACGCTAAGAATTAATATTTTAAACTGAGAAATCTAAGAAATTAACAAACCCTGAGAAATAGTATTTTAAACTCAAGAGAGTAATAAACCGAATGTGTGATTAACATTATAAACCCAAGAGTTTAATAATATAAACCAAATCAATTGGTGAACCTAAGGGAAAACCATTACCCAAAAAATTATAAACCAAAGGAATTGGTGAACCCAAGGGAATTGATTTAAACATTGAGACAATTGTTGTCACAATGCGATGATGGACCAACTATGACCAAGGTTGGCCATGGGTGATTTTCATATTGAGAAAATATTTGTCAGAATGTGACATTTGATCATGGATGACATTGATCAATTATTCATATTATAAACCAAAAGAACCAATAAACCCAAGGGTTTAATATTATAAACCAAAGGAATTGGTGAACCCAAGGAAAAACCATCACCCAACAAATTATAAACCAAAATAAATTGGTGAACCTAAGGGAATTTATTTAAACATTGAGACAATTGTTGTCACAATGCGACGTTGGACCAACTATGACCATGGTTGGCCATGGGTGATTTTCATATTGAGACAATATTTGTCAGAATGTGACATTTGTTCATGGATGACATTGATCGATTATTCATATTATAAACCAAAACAACTAATAAACCCAAGGGTTTAATATTATAAACCAAAGGAATTGGTGAACCCAAGGGACAACCATCACCCAACAAATTATAAACCAAAAGAAATTGGTGAACCCAAGGGAATTGATTTAAACATTGAGAGAATTGTTGTCACAATGCGGCGTTGGGCCAAGTATGACCATGGTTGGCCATGGGTGATTTTCATATAGATACAATGTTTGTCAGAATGTGACATTTGATCATGGATGACATTGATCGATTATTCATATCATAAACCAAAAAAACTAATAAACCCAAGGGTTTAATATTATAAACCAAAGGAATTGGTGAACCCAAGGGACAACCATTACCCAAAAAATTATAAACCAAAAGGAATTGGTGAACCCAAGGGAATTGATTTAAACATTGAGACAATTGTTGTCGCAATGCGACGTTGGGCCAAGTATGACCATGGTTGGCCATGGGTGATTTTCATATTGATACAATGTTTGTTAGAATGCGACATTTGATCATGGATGACATCGATCGATTATTCATATTATAAACCAAAAAAACTAATAAACCCAAGGGTTTAATATTATAAACCAAAGGAATTGGTGAACCCAAGGGACAACCATTACCCAACAAATTATAAACCAAAAGGAATTGGTGAACCCAAGGGAATTGATTTAAACATTAAGACAATTGTTGTCACAATGCGACGTTGGACCAACTATGACCATGGTTGGCCATGGGTGATTTTCATATTGAGACAATGTTTCTCATAATGTGTTATTTGATCATGCATGACATTGATCGATTATTCATATTATAAACCAAAAAAACTAATAAACCCAAGGGTTTAATATTATAAACCAAAGGAATTGGTGAACCCAAGGGACAACCATTACCCAACAAATTATAAACCAAAAGGAATTGGTAAACCCAAGGGAATTGATTTAAACATTGAGACAATTGTTGTCACAATGCGACGTTGGACAAACTATGACCATGGTTGGCCATGGGTGATTTTCATATTGAGACAATGTTTCTCATAATGTGTCATTTGATCATGGATGACATTGATCGATTATTCATATTATAAACCAAAAAAACTAATAAACCAAAAGGAATTGGTGAACCCAAGGGAATTGATTTAAACATTGAGACAATTGTTGTCACAATGCGACGTTGGACCAACTATGACCATGGTTGGCCATGGGTGATTTTCATATTGAGATAATGTTTGTCAGAATGTGACATTTGATCATGGATGACATTGATCGATTATTCATATTATAAACCAAAAAAACTAATAAACCCAAGGGTTTAATATTATAAAGCAAAGGAATTGGTGAACCCAAGGGACAACCATTATCTAAAAAATTATAAACCAAAGTAATTGAACCCAAGGGAATTGATTTAAACATTGGGACAATTGTTGTCACAATCCGACATTGGACCAACTATGACCAGGGTTGGCCATGGGTGATTTTCATATTGAGATAATATTTGTTAGAATGTGACATTTGATCATGGATGACATTGATCGATTATTCATATTATAAAGCAAAAGAACTAATAAACCCAAGGGTTTAATATTATAAACCAAAGGAATTGTGAACCCAAGGGACAACCATTACCCAACAAATTATAAAGGAAAATGAATTGGTGAACCCAAGGGAATTGATTTAAACATTGAGACAATTGTTGTCACAATGCGACGTTGGACCAACTATGACCATGGTTGGCCATGGTTGATTTTCATATTGAGACAATATTTGTCAGAATGTGACATTTGATCATGGATGACATTGATCGATTTTTCATATTATATACCAAAATAACTATTAAACCCAATGGTTTAATATTGTAAACCAAAGGAGTTGGTGAACCCAAGGGACAACCATTACCCAACAAATTATAAAGCAAAAGGAATTGGTGAACCCAAGGGAATTGATTTAAACATTGAGACAATTGTTGTCACAATGCGACGTTGGACCAACTATGACCATGGTTGGCCATGGGTGATTTTCATATTGAGACAATGTTTCTAATAATGTGTCATTTGATCATGGATGACATTGATCGATTATTCATATTATAAACCAAAAAAACTAATAAACCAAAAAGGAATTGGTGAACCCAAGGGAATCGATTTAAACATTGAGACAATTGTTGTCGCAATGCGACGTTGGGGCAAGTATGACCATGGTTAGCCATGGGTGATTTTCATATTGATACAATATTTGCTAGAATGCGACATTTGATCATGGATGACATTGATTGATTATTCATATTATAAACCAAAAAAACTAATAAACCCAAGGGTTTAATATTATAAACCAAAGGAATTGGTGAACCCAAGGGACAACCATTACCCAAAAAATTATAAACCAAAGTAATTGGTGAAGCCAAGGGAATTGATTTAAACATTGAGACAATTGTTGTCACAATCCGACATTGGACCAACTATGACCAGGGTTGGCCATGGGTGATTTTCATATTGAGACAATATTTGTCAGAATGTGACATTTGATCATGGATGACATTGATCGATTATTCATATTATAAACCAAAAAAACTAATAAACCAAATGGTTTAATATTATAAACCAAAGGAATTGGTGAACCCAAGGGACAACCATTACCCAAAAAATTATAAAGCAAAGGAATTGGTGAACCCAAGGGACAACCATTACCCAAAAAATTATAAAGCAAAGGAATTGGTGAACCCAAGGGAATTGATTTAAACATTGAGACAATTGTTGTAACAATGTGATGTTGGACCAACTATGACCATGGCTGGCCATGGGTGATTTTCATATTAAGACAGTATTTGTCAGAATGTGACATTTGATCATGGATGACATTGATTGATTTTTCATACTATATACCAAAATAACTATTAAACCCAATTGTTTAATATTATAAACCAAAGGAATTGGTGAACCCGAGGGAATTGATTTAAACATTGAGACAACTTTTGTCACAATTGGACCAACTATGACCATGCTTGGCCATGGGCGATTTTCATATTGAGACAATATTTGTCGAAATGTAACATTTGATCATGGATGACATTGATTGATTATTCATATTATAAACCAAAAGAACTAATAAACCCAAGGGTTTAATATTATAAACCAAAGTAATTGGTGAACCCAAGGGACAACCATTACCCAAAAAATTATAAAGCAAAGGAATTGGTGAACCCAAGGGAATTGAGTTAATCATTGAGAAAATTGTTGTCACAATCCGACATTGGACCAACTATGACCAGGGTTGGCCATGGGTGATTTTCATATTGAGACAATATTTGTCAGAATGTGACATTTGATCATGGATGACATTGATCAATTATTCATATTATAAACCAAAACAACTAATAAACCCAAGGGTTTAATATTATAAACCAAAGGAATTGGCGAACCCAAGGGACAACCATTACCCAAAAAATTATAAAGCAAAGGAATTGGTGAACCCAAGGGAATTGATTTAAACATTGAGACAATTGTTGTCACAATGCAACGTTGGACCAACTATGACCATGGCTGGGCAATGTTTGGCCATAGTTGATTAAAATGGTTAGAATGTAAATATTACTAGTATTACTTATTCATATTCATATTAATAATATTTCTATTAACAATATTAATTTTAATATCATTAATACTATTAATGATATGGTTACAATGAATATTTTTTTTTTTTGCCTCAAAATCTTTTTTTATTTTAAATAAAAGAGAATTATAATTACTTAAACCATTATTATACTTATTTAGATATTATTATGTTCGTTTATATATTATTTTAGATATTATTTTAATTATAAATAGTTTAACTGTTTAAACAATTATAACTATAATTAATTATTATAATTATTAATTATAATTAAGGCTCACGATGGATTATTATGGTTTAAGAGGGTTACCCATGGATGACTATGGCCAAGAAAAATTGTGTATCATTGAGCACTAGTGAGAATGAGTGACATTGATTTAGTGTGTTGGAAATGTTTAACGATATTTAATTAAAATGATTAGCATGTAAATATTATTAATTTTTAAAAGTAGTCTTAATAGTATTTATATTAACATCATTAATGATAATATCATTAATACTTTTCATCATATTGTTAGAGTGAATAAAAGTTTAAATTTATTTTTATTAATAATTCTATTGTTAATTATTACAAAATAAATATTATTATTCTTATTTATCAATATTAATGTTAATATTTTTTTTAAACAATATTAATATTCTTAATAATATTAATATTATAATATAGATATTATTATCTTAATAATACTAAATATCAAAAATTTAAAAATTTTAATATATTTTATGATATTTTCAAAATTTTAAAAATTCATGATATATTTTAATATAATGAGTACTATTAATGATATTATTAATATTGTATTTAATGGTATTATTAGTAATATTGCTTTTAATATTAATTCAATTCTTATTTTATTAATAATAATATAAATTTTAATATTATTTTTAAATATAATATAAACTTTATTATAAACTGGACATTTTACTAATATAAACATTAGACTTAATTTAAATTTTATTCTTAGCTTTATAATTTGTTGTTTTGAATATATGTCATTATTATATTAATGAAATTTTAATATTATAATATAAAAAATAGCCATGAAAATGTAAATATTAGAATGTAAGTATTATTAATTATTATTACTAATCTTAAAAGTATTTATATTAACAATATTAATGATAATATCATTAATACTTTTAATCATATTGTTAAAGTGAATAGAAGTTTTATTTTATATATATGTTATTAATAATTTTATTGTTAATTATTAAAAAAATAATATTATTCATATTTATTAATATTAATGTTAATATTATATTTTTAAATAATCTTAATATAATTAATCATATTAATATTATAATGTAAATGTTATTATCTTAATAATATTGAATATTAACAATTTTAAAACAATTTTGAATATTGATCGATTTGATCTATAAATGAAAAACATTACTTATAAACGAATTAAGATTAAGTACAAATCAGACTTCAACTAAATATTTGTTTTAAATCTATCAAGAAACTAAATAACATAATACTACTTGTATACTAGGGTAATTAAGATGTATAATATATGTCTCCATTAAAAATTTCCACTCATAAACAAACAGAACTTATCCATCGCACTTTTGTTGCTATAGAAGAAAGTAAATTTCGAATGAAGAGATGTGTGAACAAAATTGTGTATGCTAGCCATAAAATTATATATATTTGGGTGTGAAATAGCATCTCCAACATTAAATACATTAACATAACACAGATAAGAAGAGATTTAGACAATTTGGGAAAATCTTCATGAGTAAAAAAAAAGGATAATTCTCATTGTTAACCAGATGGCAGAATTAAACGATAAGTTCAAACTACATATTCAAGTTCCTTTGTTACAAAGACACACATATTAAACCCTATAAAAGATACGAGTATATTGGCCAGATCATAAGCCAATATACCTTCATGCCAAATTAACAATTTTTTGCTTAGGTTCGAATGCCTTTTCTAGGAAATAGAGAATAATTGAGTGACAATATAAACATTATAGGAATATAACATTTGAATGGAACAACATGTGAGACAAATTCATTCATGTTCAAGTATTATATACAAAGCAAGTACCCCATAGGGTATAAAATCTGTCAGCAAACTTTTACATTTGAAACTTCTCCAGTAGCGCTAGGATGTAGTTTGCATATGGATAGCACGTATGACGTTAAATCATAAATCATATAATAGAAAGCATAAACCAGGGAAAACCCCATCTAAATAGTTCTTATAAACACCATCACTCAAGCGAATGTATCAAACGTGGCTATAACAAGGTGAACCGCTATTAGCTGACGAACTCTATTTAAGACAGAATGCGGTAAAGATGAAAATAAAATAAAATTAATAACGAGAAGGAAGGTTTATCGACATAGAATATATATATATATATATATATATATATATTATCAAACGAATAGAGGGTCTACCTGTAACAGGTGTTATCAGGAAGATTTTCCTTCCATCTGGAGGGGGGCCTACAAGGTGTTATCAAATTAAAATGTTGTCCATTGAACACAATCCAGAAATTAAACATTAAAGGAATGAAACAAAACGAAATGATGTGAGTGTAATATGTAGCACCCGACAGAGGAAATGAAATGGTTGGGTGCTGGAAGAACCAATAAGCTCATCTCGCAATACACAAAGTGGGAAACTAAGAATAGGAGGAAACACAGACTTCTCAAACGTTTTACCCATACAAATAAAACCCACATCATTAAATTTCCAGACGACGATGTAAAAGGCAAGAAATAACAATTTGAGAGGTGAAGATAGCACAAGATGGTGAGATTCAGAGCACCAGTATTAAAATGTTGAATGGAAAACCTTACCTGGGGAGCGCAAGTAATCCTTCTCCCCAAGAATCATTTTACCAAGCACTCTGGAAATTTGGGGTTAAGAATTAAAACTTCAATAAAAAAGACACTGAGATTCATTACAAATTACTCTACAGTTTATTAAAGGCATAATAGAAATTGTCGGGATGGAAACAGTGAAAATCGTGTGCCATGAAAAACCTGAATATATCAGTTATACACTTGAAGAAGCAAGGAATTGAGGATGTTGACGCACACATGGAAATGGGGAAGTTGTTCAATCTCCTTGTTATCACTTGTAAAATATGAGAGTATAGGTTAACCGACAAATAATAAGATAAAAGATGAGTTGAAGGGTTTAGGGTTTGAGAGGTAAGGAGAACTATGGGATCACTTCGAGCCATCCTAGCCATCGGCGAAAACCAAGGTTGGAACCCTCCTCATGTGATAAGCACATGTGCGTGATGCGTTCGCCCGAGAGCATTGGCCACACAATCCTCGAGGTGCACAAACAACAGATTTCATGCACATAATCCAAACGACACAGCATATTTCCACCATAAAACCCAGGAATTTCACATTATGGCACTATCAATTAAGGACCCACAGAAGCAAATAACATTGAAGTACCTGTATACGTGAACTGGGGAATATTAGAAAGCTTCCGAGCTCTAGTTCCATAATTAAAATTCATTGGAAGTGCAATGAGAAGGGTGTACCTGGAAACACAACAAAAACAGTGATTATAAACCCATTGAAACTCGACTATCATATTTGAAAATGTTGAGGAGGTAAATCCCCTCTGCAGACAGAGGCGATCCCTACTAGCCCAACAGGGGTCTAGCAACAAACAAACAATGCTATGACGCAAGCTCCTAGTTACGAATGAAAGACTTGGGATAAGAGCCTACCTGGATTCCAACGCTAGATCTGAAGAAGAAGATGTCCCCGTCCTTCAGCTCTGGCAGATCACAATCCTTCCACGATCTCCGTGGATGAACACCTGCACACAGAAGAAACGAACAGATACATGCATAGGAACCAGCATACGTAACTAAACATCGGTCAGAAAATATATTACTCGCATTAACATGATGGAAAAAGGAGTGGAACCATAATCATAGTCATCTATTAAAGTGATAAACGAATAGAAGTTACAACCAAGTTCTGACGTCGCAGCTTCCTTCGAACGGGTCTCCGGTTGTCCACGTCTCGCAAAGCTCGCCAAGGAAAGGAAACCTCTCCAGAGTCTCGTAACAATGGTCTCCTCGCTTGAATGGGCCTTAAGGGAAAGAAGGGATTCTTTACAGCACAAAGGCACTTGGGAATAGGGAGATGCAAAGCTTCAGCACTTCAAGACTAGCTTGCCATGGATCCGAGCAAGCTTTTATAGATGGGGAAGGAGGGAGTTGGGATCCCTATTATTATGGGATTGGCCCTATCAACAAGGAAGGTTCCATAGAAGGTGGCAAAACTACTTCCTTTCCATAGAACTCCCGCAGCCAAACCTCCCAACTCAAGATAGGCAATGGTTGTGAGTTTGTTTGAACTCAACTTCCGCCATCCATATTTAAAAAACAGTCCCTAAAATGGGTGGCGTGATTTCTGCTCTATGACAGAGCGCCAAGTGGCGCGACCTCTTTACAGGATTTCCCTGATTGGCGCGAGCAGTGAACTGTCTACCCGCGCCAATGCAAAAAAGAGCTGTTTTTCATGAATTTTGCAAGGAGATGTCTCAAGGGGAAATGAAGCTCATACTCAGAGGGATGCATTGATGATGTTTTCAAGGCATGACAGTGTTCACAGGTCACATAATGGGTCCTCCATTGTGCGGGACGGGGAATGGTAAGGACGGTGACAAATTACTGTGTAACAGAAAACGAATAAGGTAGCCGCTAAAAGGAAGAGATAATCCACCTGAAGCTGCGAATAAATATCAAACTGCGTGAAGGAAGTGGGTGTTACTACGCTTTGATACAAAGCATCCAACCTTCTACAGATAAGCAAAAGAGAGAGGCCGACACCTGCAAGCTTAACATATCCACAGCCGAAAGGAAGGCAAGGAATGCCAGTCAGACCACACTCTAACCTGAACCAACCACCCAGAAAAACCCTCAATAACCAGGCATATTGAATTCCGCTTCTCTTAAACACTCGGCAGATGAGTTGGACGCATGCATAAAGAACATCAACCCGCCACCTTAATCGGCAGATGAGTTGGACGCATGCATAAAGAACATCAACCGATCAAATCCTTCAGTGGTTTCCACGTTTATAGGTGGTGGGCTGACATTTAATTGAGAATTTGAACAATCAAACAGGTGGCATTTTAGTTTGAACCATCATTGGTTAATCTTGATAGGTGGCGGTCAACAAATGGCACAGTAAATTTTTAATCAAGATTTGTAAAAAAATAATTTAAGTACGGTTTAAACACGTGATTTAGATATGCAAGGAAGTTAGTGGGGTAGATTTCATCCATTGATTGAGTGGCAACGACCAGAATATACCGGCATCTTTCAATCTAGACCATCAGATCAAAAAGATTAATTAGCCTAATCACAAAAGAGCCTACCTCCGATAGGGGGATACGCCTATCGGCGTAAATATCATCAACCACGCCCCACAACCACATATCTAGTTCTGAGATGCCCCATCAAAAAAACCAGCAGGGTAATGTATTTTAAAGGGCCTTAGTCTTTTCGTGAAGTCAGTGGGAGGCTTTTTTTAGATTCTTAATTTTCCCCATAGCTAAATGATCTGAAAACTAATCTTGCCAGATGAACTTTCTTGTTCATCAAATAACCATATGTTTCTACAACACCATAAACACCAATGAAAGATTATGGGAATGTTCCTTAGATGTTTGCCTTTTTGAAACCACCAGTTGATACATTCTTCAGAGTAATAATCTGGGATCTGAAAGTTGAAGTGCTTACTCAAACCAAGGTGAATCTCCTGGGAAAATGGACATAAATAAAATAGATGTTGGCTGCCTTCATTCTCTCTCATCCAGAGTCTACAAATCTCTCGCCCTATCTTCCCTTTCCTTTGTAGAGACATCCAGGTGAGGTTCTTATCCAAAAAAATCCAGAAAAAAATAATCATTTTTTACTGTGCATTGACCTTCCAAATTTCCATGAACCAACTTCTCTGGTCTTGCCCCAATTTTTCATTCATCAACTCTCTATATCTTTCACAAGGTTGAATTTGACCTTTGTTTATGGTTCCTCTCCATATAACCCGGTCTCCTGAATTGTGACTTCTAAGTCCTAGGCATCTCATAGATTCTGTATATTGTGACCATTCTATTTTCAAATTGTCATGAAGAGCCAGAGTCTCAGTCGATTCCCATCTCGGAGCGCCTTCCACCCAATCCTGTATAGCTTGTCCCAAGTAGAATATCCCTTTACCATTGGGAATACGGAAAGCCACGTAGACTCGAGTGTCCAATCAAGATTTTTCTTCCATTGCCAAAACACCAACGGATATTTTCTGAGAAATGGAGCCAAATTTTCATAAAACCTCTCCAAATAATAGACCCCTTTGACACTTTCTCCCAACCCTTAATATAAAGATCCTCCACACCCATATGTCCAAAATACTTGTACTTTGAAATATCATTCCATATTTCCAGGGTACGTAAGCACCTGCATAAAGATTTCATTAGAAGCGCCTTTCCAAATAGAAAATATAGTAACTAAATGTCATCACAGTGCCAAATACAAAATAGAAAAATAAAAACTTTATCTTTTAACATATAAAATTGCGTTGATTGCAAATTTCTAAATTTAATAGATCCATGAGATTTTAATTCTAAAATGAAATGATAAGGATCACCCCTTGTGATTTTAACAAATGTAAAAACTCAAATTATAATATTAAATAAATTTCAAGATATTGAATTTACTTATAAAATAAAGCAAAAATTCATCAATTCTTTATTACCATTAACTAGAGATGAATATAGAGCAATATTTAAAACTTCAACAACAATTAGGTGTCCATTATAATAAACTTATATTACAAACTAACATTTCATCAATTCTTTATTAACTAAATATAAATATAGAGAAACATTTACAACTTCAACAGAAAACACGTGGCAATTGTAATGTTACATTTTTTTCTTACCATGGCTGTCTTATGGCACAATCCACAGTTTTCTTACGGTGTCTATTTTAAGGTCTATAATTTGATTGTGAAAAATTTATAGAAACGTATAGATTCTTCTATGTTCTAAATTTTAACTTATGGTCTATACCTTTTAAAAGAAAACATATATCTTTAATCATCAAATCCGTTTAAACTGTTTTGAAACTTTAGTATTACAAATTCGAATTATAATATTTCTTTGTTCATATAAAGTGACTATTTGAGTGGCAGAATCCATTTAATTTTATAATCGTTGATGTTTCTTCTTTCTGATTACTCTTGGAGTTTCCTACCATTTTCTTATGCTTTGAGCGAAATGGTTTGTTTATGTTTTCATTTTTGTGCTTTATTACAGTTCGTTGGATTTTTTCCAGCCTCAACGATTAGGTATGCCTTATAATCTCATATTTACCACATCTGCTCAATTAAATAGTGCAGATGTGATGACACAAAGTTCGGTTAAATGGTTGAGGAAATAAATTACATGTATTTCTACAAGTTTCTATCCACTGTGGTAGTGAGATGGCATCGATTTCAAATATTTTGTCGATGCCAGAATTGCCACCATTGGAGATGACCCAATCACCAGGTTCAACAAGAGCTGTGGAATCTGATCCTTCGATGAAGTCTAATAAATAATAAAATGAAATAGGAATAAATATAATAATAAATAATAAAATGAAATAGGAATAAATATAATAATAAATAATAAAGTGGAGTCAGAAATAAAAGAAATTATAAAATAGTAAGAATAAAATCCAGTTAATTAAAAGTATAAAATAAAATAAGCCAAATTGTGTTAAGAAAATTTTGGACAAAATTATAAAAATAGTAAGAGCAAAGTTAATGGAAAGTAAAAAATAAAATAAGCAAGAGTGAATGATGGCAAAAATTATGTTAATGAAAACTTAAGACAAAAAAATTAGAATTTACATGAACATATGTATTGTCTTTACAAGATCACTTAAAATTGTGTTAAAAAGAACTTAAGACAAAAGAATAGAAATTTGCATGATAACATATGCATTGTCTTCATAAGATCACTTTTTCATTTTTAGAATAAATTGTTTTATTTAAGGTGTGAGAAAGAGTATGTGAGAAATTATATAGTGTTGAGAGAGAAATGATTCACTACTAGTACTAATTGATTGAAGGCTTAAGGTAACCAAATGTACAAACACATAGTGCTGAGTCTATAATTGGGTGGAAAGCCTTCTTCATTAGTTACAATGAGCTATAACCACATAACTCGATATTTTTGAAATTACAAATAACTTATTTTTTATCATACAAATAAACTTCTCATTTCTCATCATAAATTAACTAATTGAAATATTTCTTATTAAAACCATGTTACAACTCTTATAAATTATATACCATATTTTCATTCACACTCTACAAATTTATAAACCTTCCCTTGTACAATTATATATGTAACTTCATACAAATTCCTTTGGAGAGAAATAATATGATTGCCTAAGTGATCCTCCTAATGCTAATATGTAGTGGTAAATCTTTATAGAAATGTGTACGTTATTGTCTTTTTATGTTTTGCTTATTATAATAAGTTAACTTTTCATGAAACCTCGTCAAGAAAACTTTAAAATCCCGGAAAAATCTGATATTTATACGTAATATCATATAAAAATTACTAGATTTTCAATTTCATATCTCATTGATTGATTGATAGTTAACAACGATAAACATCTTTTAAATTTGGAATTTTATAAAAATAGGGGCACGATTGTATATTCCACCCAACCAATATTTGAATGCAGTAATTCGTATGAACTTATACAGTGTATTTTGAAAATCAACTCTAAAGTTTTTGGATCTTCCATTTATTTGATTGTAAGAGACATGCTAAAAACCAATCCAGACCTAAAATCATTCATGTGGAGATATTATTTATTTACTTTTATTATCGTGAAGAGGTTTTGAAATATTTTAATTTTTATGGATAATTAAAAAATCTATTAAAGCAACTTTCTCCTTCACAATTAAGGTTTTTTTTGTTTAGGATAATTGTTTCTATTTTTGAAGTTAGAATTGAATTTATGAAGTTTTGAAGTTATATGGAAAACCATTATAAATTTAAATCTTGTGCTAGTCAAAGTTGATAACTGAAGTGAGAAGAAGGTGTTATCCATGTTTTAATTTGAGTTTTATGGCTTGTCATAAAAATGGATTTATAAAAAATTGCTCTGGTTTGTAGAAACAAGATCTAACATCATTAGCAAGTCCAGTTTAGTGACATATTTCTGACATTATAGGATGCTTCACAGCTAGGTTGGTAGGGTTTCTGTGATATTTGCATATTTGTGTTGACCACTACAATAATAGAGCATCACAATAATGTTTATTGAGATAAAATTTGTTGGTGATTAGATTGAATTGATGAAAATCGAGGTGAAATTATTGGAAATTAGGGTGAATCCGTTTAAATTCTTATTACTATTGTTTAAATAGAAAAGACGTAGCAAAGCCGGTAGCATAGACAAAAATAGCTTCTTTCCTAGCATCTCGTCTATGCATTTTCTAAAAAAAAAAAATTTTATCATAACCCATTTCCTTTGGGGAGGATAAATCCCCATTATCCAAGATCATTATAAGGCTTCCTGCTTAACAATGTGCAAAAGATAGTTACATAGTAAATATGATTTTGCATATATTATTTTAGCAGTTGTTATAGATCATATTCATTGGAGTTGAATCACTGAATAAGAGTCATTGAGGAAAATATACACATAACAACAGTACATGTGATTAGCTTAGATCCCTATAACATTACTCTGCAGCAAACACTTATGGTAAATATATTTTTACCTTAATTATTCAAATCAAGAAAATAAAGAGTTGGTTCATGAGAAACTACTTCTTGATAACGGTGTAATGATTCTTTTCATATATTGGAAAAGAGGTTAATGTGAGAGGGGAGAAGTACTCTCTTGGTGGAAAAGGAAAACAAATTCGATTCATGGCTGGAGATGGAGAGAGGATTGTGTTTATTTAGCTCTCCAAGTTCCTTCACACACGTTTTTCTTGCAATATATTATTTCTTGTAGACTCACATGGATACCGATATATGGATATAGAGGATGATTACTTTTAGAGGATGCTCTCTTCAATGATTGCTTTTTGAAGATTCTTTGTTGGATCTTCTTCTGACTAAAGAATCGTTAGTATGGAGACCGGTGCCATACTCGGACAGAGAAAGTGAAAAAGATAAGTAATGTCTTTTTGTTTATTCCTGTGTTCAATTATTTTCAAAATATTTTCCATGTTTATATGGAAAGAAATATATAAATATTTATATAATATTGTATACACAAGAAAATAGTAGATGCATGCTCTTTATTTTAAAAGGGATTATCTTGAATACATTAAAGAGGGTAACTCTTTAATATCAATATTTATATAATATTGTATAACAAGAAAATAGAATATGCATGCTCTATATTTTAAAAGAGGTTTTCTTGAATATATTAAAAATGGTAGCTCTTTATTATAAATATTTACATAATATGGTATAAACAAAAAAATAGAAAATGCATGATCTTTATTTTAAAAGGGATTTTGTACTCATTTAGTTTAGAAAATGTAAACAAATCCAAGGTATTTTCTTGAATAGATTAAAGAGGATAACTCTTTAATATAAATACTTATATAATATTGTATAAGCAAGAAAATAGAGATGCATGCTCTTTATTCTAAAAGGGATTTTGTACTCATTTAGTTTAGGAAATGAGAACAAATCCAAGGTATTTACTTGGGAATGAATATAGATTAAAGAGGGTAACTCTTGAAATATTTTCATGTGTAGTGAAGAAGAAAAAAAGAAGTTTCTCACACTAATATTCTTGGAAGTGTTTTTATGAATATGTATGTATACATTAACTATGTTGTAAATAATAATTATTTAATAAATCCATGGGTAGTTTACCATGGTGTTGGTAGAGATTAATTATTTCATAAATCCATGGGTAGTTACCATGGTGTTGGTGGAGATTAATTATTTCATAAATCCATGGGTAGTTTACCATGGTGTTGGTAGAGATTAAATATTTCATAAATCCATGGGTAGATTACCAGGGTGTTTGTAAATATTAGTTATTTCATAAATCCATGAATAGATTACCATGGTGTTGGTAAAGAATATTTATTCAATAAATCCATGGATAAATGAACTATTCAATTATATTACTTTTATATTATCATGTTTATGATGTTAATTCCTTGTGGAAGAAGATCATGCATAGGCATGCAATATAAGTATTAACTTTCATTGGAAAGAATATATATATATCTGTAGGTGGGAAAGATAGCATGTTGTGTTAAACTACATTGGAAATGATTGTTAGTGCATGTATTTGTATGCTTAATTGCATAGTTTTATAGAAAAGAAAACATATGTTCACATGTTCACTTGCGTTGAGATTTCCTTTGGGAAGACTCGTGAAGGAAGCTATGTGCTTCGTTGTGTAAGCACTCCTTTGGGGAGACTCTTTTGGAATCTATATGCATTTGCATGCATGGGAGCAACATTTGTTATGTTATCTTGCATTTCATGTACTAAAATTAATAGCTCAAGGGTTAGCTATTTTGATTAAATTATGTAAATTGCATGCATGAGTATCATAACTACATATCAGTTTATTTTAAATGTATATTGGGGGGATGTAGATATTGTCTCGCAATGCTTATGTGACGGAAACATTAGTTAATGTGATGACTTATAACCAGCACATATGAGGTATGTGTTGTTAAAGGGAGAATGTCAAGGTACATTACTTGCATGTCATGAATATACATGAGTAGATGGATAAACTACTATAGTATAGATATGTGAAATGATTTATTATACTTTATGAATTTTGACATCAATATATGTTGAAGGTAACATTAGCAGGGTATGATGGTGATATGTATAAAGGAAATATTATGCTTAACCTGGTGGCAGGTAAATGATTATGGTTCATGCAGATGAGAACGAACTACCGGATGATCTAGTGTACGATGGACCATTGTAGGTACATCCATGCCATCAAGATATGAAGATATGAAGACCAGAGGGTAAATGGTATCATATTTATTGTAATGGATTTAAGCTAGATATTTGTATATTTCCTTGTAAGATTTATAAACGATGGTTAAGGGATGGTCTCCCTTATAAGCCATTGAGTGAGGGGCCGAACACCCTCACGCTTGTTTGCCTTCACCCTACCAGGGTTTCCAGGTATATTGGTGTTCAATGATGTGATTGATTATCAGGTTCAGTTGATGATGTTGACTCCTTTCTTGTTATGATGTTGATAATGGTAAGTATGTGATGACTATATGAGTAATGAAATGAATGGAAGGTTACATCATACAGTATTATGTTAATGTACTGTAATGGAGGTTGTTAATGGTTAAGGAGCTTACTATTATTAATCTAAAGTTACACTATGAAATGGAAAACATTCTATGTAATGATGAGTAAGGAATATTTAATGGTGAATGGCTAGTTACCCATGAGTAACTTGTATAAAAAAAATTATCTCCTTACATTTCCATGTGAAGTTAATGGTGTATGTTACACCCTGTTTGAGAGGGATCAAATCTCTTTTCACTCTTAAAGATATTTGTATCTCAAGAGATTAAATCTTTTTTCACTCTTAAAGAGGTTTGCATCTTAAGAGATTTGATCCTTATGAGTGTTTGATAGATTCAAAGATAAAATAAATGTATAATAGTTTAATTATTAATTATAATTAATTAAAATTAAAATTATAAATATAATTATTAATTTTATGTTTATTTTTTGTATTTTTATTTTATTTTATTTTGACAGAGTCAAAATGTTAAACATTACAACATACATTCAACATTTCTATCATATTGGACTAGTGTAGTCCTCTTAGCTCCATAATTTCCCAATCAACAAATCATGATTTATTTTAAGATATAAATTTAGCTACAAGTTTTAGATAATATTGAAAATAGATATCCTTTAATATTAACACCCAATCAAAGTAAGTATGATCTTTGTAGTTTAAACCTCAAAACAAAATAATGCAGACTCTCTTGAATGTTTTTCCTTTGAGCATGCTTTAAAAAATATATGTATTTTTTCCATTTTGGAAATTTATGTATTTAAAAAAAAATTTAAAAAAATTGCTATTCAAAATAGATGTTAGCTCACTAATCCACCACACATTGATTGTTAATAGCCCAAGGGAACATCCAATTTAAATAGAGGGTAGCTCACTAGTCAACCACATTGATTGTTGATAGCCAAAGGGACCATCCAATTTGAACGGGTAACTTGTAGCCTTTCTTTTAACTATAATTGGATGGTCTAACCAATTGAACTACTCTAATGGATTGAATGAATTAAACTATATATATGAGAAAAATAAAGTAAACATGTGATTTATGACCATTTTCATATATACAAGGCTTGACAATGCAATTTTCCAATATGATATTATTGCCTTGCCACCATTTTGACAGGTCATCGATTTTTGTTTGTAAGTTTTTGTGCTTGGCATTTGAAGAAAGTGAGACTGGAATATAATACACCGTTTCATTTGTATTTCAAATCCAAAATAGGTACTGTGATTTTTGGATCAATGCATGGGATAGGGGGATTGAGAATCTTGTTTCTAGTGAAATTATGAATATCAACACTTTTAAAATTATGCACAGGACCTATGTGGTTGTGTAAGAGGACAACTTATGGAATTTTAAGGAAAAAAAATAGAAGCAAATTCATGGAAATATGGCAGAAATTGTAGAGTTCTCATGACTTTAGCCCATAAATTCATTACATACTTTGACCCAGCCTCACAGGTCTCGAGCTGGCATTCTTCATGTAATGGGTAAACCAAGGCTTCCAAATAGTTACTCTGTCCAGTTGCATACCATCTGAGTGGTGTCAAAACCTCCCTTCGACTGGTGATTCTCATCCTGTCTCCCAGTAATACGCTTTTCTATGTTTTAACAACAATTTTTCAAAAATTCTTTAGAAAAGGAGCAATTATGATTAGAGGTGCATAGGTTGTAATATTAGGAGTGGTGCAATTGATGATGCAAAAATTAAATAAAATGTAGGTAAAACATATGAACACACTTACCATGTTAATAATGATACCTCAAATGGACATGAGATATTTGCCAACGTCTTGATTGTAACTTGTGGAAGGAATGAAAGAGTTTTATTGGAACCATACACTATAAAAACCAAAGCAGTATGTTTGGATGGGAAATTTTCCCAATTTGTTTTGGTTATTAATTGAGGTGATTTACTAGTTTTTTCAAGGAAAATTTTAGGGACTAATATTTGTAAATGGGCCAATTTTCCAAAAAAATATAGCTATTTTTTTTTTTTGTCCTTCTGAAACTATTCACCGAAATTTTACAATACACCATTATTTTACTTTAAAACGCCAAAATATTATATCTACTAATATAAAATCATCATAAATCTAAATAAATATCAACAAAAATTCACATTTTGCATTTTAAAAACTAATAAAATTAGCCAAAATTTCTAAAATTTAAGATAAACTTCCATCCTTAAAATTTCCCTAAATCTCTTTTTAAATGAGATTATATATCATACCTCCTTGTGCTTCAATCAATACTGCCTACTTGAAAAATGGATGAACATTTGTGTTTATATAATAAAAACGTGAAAATTTCCAACAAAAAGATATGCATTTGTTTGGCAGTATCAAGGATTCATAATTGTTGTATGGAAGCAACCCCCAAGAATTGTGTTACTTTACTAATTTAAAGGCGTTATTTGAATATCTTCTTGGTAGAGAGGGAATGAGTCCTGTCTAAAGATTTATGTTCGAGTGTTCGTAGGAATAAGAATAATCTCATCCCTATAGCTTCAAAAGAGTGCTAACAGATGATATGGTAAAACTTGATTAGTGTTTATGTGGTGTTAGGTTTAGAACTAATCCATAAATTAGGATAGACTTCATTCTTTGTTTTTTTAGGTTGAGGAATCAATTTCATGCCTATGTGGATATATTTATTAGAAAAGGCTAAGATAAATTTGATTTTCACCAATATGGATAGGTGTGTGGATGAAAACCTCCAACTTCAAAGTAGTAGCAATTTACATACTATAATAAAAACCAAGAAAAATGAATATGAAAATGAATAATGTTAATGTGTGTAAGTCAATAATTCGATGGAATATGTGTATGCAAACATCGTTAAAGTTTTAAAAGTTATAAGGTCGTTAAATAAGATATAAATGTTAGTACTAGGAAATGGGGCTATGTGAAAGGGAATTAGGTTGTAATGTAACCCATATTGAATTAGAAAAGGATGTAATTAAAGTACATGACATTCTCCCCATTTCTTAGTGTATTTATGAATGTAATTTTTATGTTTGTTAATTGGAAAAGCTAAAGAATTCAGGATTACTAAAAGCCAGATTTTAAACTATATATATAATTTTATATTTAAATATGTTTGAACTAGTTTATTAAAAGTGACTTTTAGGTAATGTCTAGTGCATTTCAAATGCTTACCAAAATCAGAATTTTAATTTTTTACAAATATCAAACAATTATAAATTTTCATTTATACCTTATTATCAACGAGACATTTTGGTAAAATAATTACACATTGTTAAATCTTATAAAAATAGGGTGTGAATGATTAATACAAATATAATATGGATGGAAGATGGTTGTTGAGAATAAGACATAATTTATTATTATCAACTTACTTTCCTCCAACGACATTGTTTCTCAGGAGGGGATGAAAGGTAAAAGAGTGATTGCGAGTTAACTAGTGCTTTTCTCTAGGAATGATATTGCAATAATGTAGTTATTGTATTAATGAACATTTGTAGGATGTTTCTTGCTTTATAGTGGGATATGTTTCTTATAGCATGGTGGCATACATAATCAAGTAAGAAGAAATAGGATTATGAATGTCATGCATTGATGAGTGTTGGATAAGAAACAAAAGGTATATTGAATTTTACTTATGCCTCATATTTTAGACAATAAGACCTAGTTATGGACATCATATATGAATAAACACACAATGATGCTAAATTGGTTGAGGTGACTTGAGGAAGTAAAGAATATTTTAAATATTCATTAAAGATACGGTGAAATTATAATTTGATCAAACTGAAAGAATAAAAGTACAATTCCTTTAAGGCACTTGTCAAATCAGTGAAATAGAAGTCATGAGTATATAGTTTAAAATAATATGCAACTACCCCTAGAATGAAAATAATACTATTATTAGGATGAGAATATTGAAAAAATAGGTATATTAACTATGTTTTTTAAAGTTGATTTTCAATGTTAGCACTGATATTTGATAAATATACTTAAAGAGGAAAGTAAAAGGAGGAACTTACACATTTCCAATGGTGATAATAAAGGAGGAGATGAATATGAAAGAGTTATAGAAAGGCACTAAGTGAGTGGGTATAGGTTTCACAAAATTTGTGTATGTAATCAACAAGAAGTAATAGTCTATCCTAGAATAGCATGGAAGAGTTTGGATTTGGGGAAGAATCATGGTTAAAGAACTTAGCACCCTTGAGGTATTTTTGAATGAATAACCATGTGTAAAATGGTTGAGAAACCATATAAATGTTTATATATAAGGACATTATAAGGATCACTATAAGGTATAATAAGGCCAACATTTACCAGGAAGTAAATATTATCAATCAACCAATTAAGATAGGATAATGATGAAGGTAATTGTAAGGAATTACAGGAAGATGGAAACATTAGATTACAATGACAATGGGAATAAAGAAGTAAATGTATAAATTGGGAAGATTTTAGAAGTGGAAAAAGGGAAAATTCTTTAGCATAAGTTATTATTTCATAGTAGGTCCAAGATTAGTGATAGTAAAGAAGAGTGCTAATGTGAATAAAAAACAATATGAAATTTTTGGATTGGAATAGCTAATTAAAGGTCATTCAATTTTGAAGGCATATAAATCCAATAGGAAGTTGTGAACACCTGAAATTGGTGAAGAATAACAAGTGATAAACTAGGAAAATGTTTATAGGTTTAGATGATCAAGGATAAAAATTCTATACCTTTTAGAAAAAGAGATAGATTATGTATACTAATGTTAAATCACCTAGCATGAAGTGTAAGATGAAATGTTGGTATAAATTATATAAGGAGACCTTGAGAAGGATTATTCACAAATTCAAAGCAAATGTGAATTGACTAAGAGGAAAATACTTTACTAATATATGCTCATTGTTTCATGAGTGGATTGATGATATAATGATACTTCATATAGAACAACATATCAAGTATGTTCCATTAGTATTTAAAGAAGTTATTTCCAAGCACGTTAGGCATAGAAAACCTTTTTTTAGATGATAATTATAGTAATGGTTCTAATCACTTCAAATTATAAACTAATGATAGTATCTCACAAGTCAAAAATAAGGAGAAGAATCCCTAGTCCAACTTGAAGAAGGGTGCATCTAATATAAAAAGAACAAGTGGTATTGCACTAACAACATGATGAGATGGCCCAATATTATTAATAATCACTAGGTTATAGATAAATCATCGGGGCTTAACCATCCCTTTGTGCAAGTGGATTAGGCATTACACAAAAATTAACAATGATGACCTAATGTTTATGTGTTATTGGGTATAATAACCTTGGAAAGGATAGAGGAATATATGAAAAATTATGAAGAAAAAAACATGGTATTTAATTTTGATATTAATGATTGATGGTAAGGCCATTGACAGGTTAATGTTGAATTTAATTAAACATATAAGAATACATGACTAAAGAGTAAGACTCTACATGATGATGCTCACTAGAAGTTTACCATTGTAGGTAAATAAGGAAAATTTATGAAAAATTAAGCATTCTGATGAGGTCACCATCTCTACTAAGTAGATTTTCATCTTCCTTCTTGAAAGAATAAGAAGTGATGACACCAATATAACTAAAAGATGTAACCAAAATACATCCTATATGGTTGTTTAATGATGTTGTTACATTAAATGAAATAGATGGTATTCATTGTTTACGCATGTTAATGAATATGAATGTTGAATAATGAAAAGACTGCTTATGGTTTTGTTTCTCTCCATGGGATATGTGTTGAGATGATTATCATATTTATGATGTTAATCTATGGTGTTATATTAACATGTGATTCTATCTATTGTTATGATGTAATGTTATGCATTTGATACATATATGTTTATGTTATAGTGGTATTTCATTATATGTTACCATGTGGAAATTACATGTAGCATGTGTAAGAATGTGGTGTCCTCTTACTTACAATGTTGTGATAACAATGATAACAGTTTTCTCATGATGACATGCAAGAGTTAGCATGTGGATTATTTTTTATGATATGATGATGTTATAACTAATGCATTATTTTCATGTTGTGAGGTGGTGACTCATAGAGAATTCACTAGAGGGTTGAAATGGTTAGATTATTTGATGATCTCGTGGGAGATCATACCTATGGAGAAGAATATGAAACAACTTATGGGATAGGGACATGCTCAATCAACCACTTATTCTAGTGTTTCCTCTTCCTTGTATAACTCTTGATGGGCTATGGGGCCACCTTGAGAAGGTTGAGCACCTGGTATTGGAGTTATGATGTCGAAGTTGAGAATCGGATGTGGGAATTTGATGTATAGTGTTGTACCTTGTAAGAGTTGTGTTGGGATTGTTGGTTAAGATTTCAATATATTTGGGATACCTGATTACAAAATTGGATGTTTGTCTTAGGGAAGATGAGGTTCAAGCCTTGGGGCTTTGGTGTATACAGATGGGGCTTTAATCCTTGTTCCAAAAGTTGGGAAAGAAGGACTTGAGAGTACTCACGTTTTATTGGGTGTTGTCATATTGTAACTTTTTATGCTTGTTATGCTCACTTGGGTGGCCCTCATACTAGTTACAACATAGGGTGTTGGATACAAGAAAATAAATAAATATATGATTAAAGGTAACTTTGGGACAAATTTCCTTGAAGAGGGAAGTATTTAATGCCCCGTATTATTAAATTATTAAATAATGTTGATAATAAAAATAATAAAATAAATAAATAAAGTAAAATTGAGAATATATTTAAATGAAACAATAAATAATAAAGTGAAGACTTAATATTAAATAAATGATTAAACTATAAAATAGAAAAAATAAAGTTAATTTAATAAAAAGTAAAAGAATAAAACAAGTAATAGTGAATTATAAAAATGTTGAGTCAAGAAAAACTTAAGACAAAAAAATAGAATTTTTCAAAATGACACATGCATTGTGTGCATGAATATTATCTTTCAATTTCTAGAAAAAATTGTCCTATTTAATCGATGAAAAGGAGGGTGTGAGGCATTGTTCTTTAACAAAGAAAATATTTAGGAGAGGAAAGATCCATTAATTGCAGTAGTTGATTCGAGGGCTCGCTGGTGGCCAACTATAGAAAGAAATAATACAATTGATCCTATAGTTGGTCGAAGATTCATCCCCAGTACATTGGGTTGCAGTAAGCTCAATCTGAATAGCGCAATAGTTTTGAAAATACAAGTAAGCTAGTTGTTTGTTTTAAAACATAGTTACTGATGAAACAGGAACTATTACCGCAAAATGGGAACTCTAACCAAACAAACATAAAAAAACCATGATAAAACAAGCCGAAAACGAAAAGTTGTATTCTGGAATAACCCTTTTTTTTTTTCCGGGTGAATTTTCAACATTTTTAAAAATAACTTGAAAATGAAAAGTTGTATTGTGGAATAACCTTTTTTTGGGGTAAATTTTCAACATTTTAAAAAATAAACGTGAAAGGCAATTTTTTTTTTGCAAAAAAAACTCCGAAAACGAAAAGCGTTGAAACAAAAATTTGAGAATAAGAAAAATTTATATCAAAAATAAAAAAAATAAAAGAAAAAATAAAGAAAAAGAAAAATAATTAAAATAATTGAATTTTTTTTTTAATTTCATTACAATTTTTTTAATTAAAAAAAATTAAGAGAAAAAATTAATCTTTAAAAAAAAAATGAAATTTAAAAATATATTAAAAGTTAAAAAAAAAAACAAAACAAAACAAAATAAAAATATTTAACTAAAAAAATAAATTTTAAAAAACAAATAAATTTTAAAAAATTAAATTAAATTAAAAAATACAAATTAAATTAAAAAAATAAAAAATAAATATTTATTAAATTAAAAACAAAATAATTTAAATTTGAAAATACAAAATTAAATTTAAAAAATATATTAAATTTAAAAAAATAAATATATATATATTAAAAAAAACAAAAAATAAAATGAAAAAAAAAAATAAAAAAAAAATATTAATTTAAAAAAAAAATATATTAAAAAAACAAATAAATTAAAAAAAATTAAATTTGAATTATCAAAAATAAATTATAATGATGATGGTGGTTAATGCCCATTGAGACCAAACTTTGGTCTATCAGACCTAAAGAAACAAATTATTTAGTTTGTTTTAAAATTGTACTCCTATGCTCAAAGAGCTTGGAGAGAAGTTTCCTGAGCTCACTATAATTTTCACATGTTAAAAGGCTAGGAAGGTCGGTATTGCAATAAGGATTATGAAACTGAGATCTAATGTGGGTGTACGCAGGGCATTCTAATAGGAAGTGATTTTCATCCTCAATGTTAATGTTCTCACAGAGATGGTAGATCCTTTCCACCCATGGTGTTTTCATCATATTAAATTTAAAAAAAAAATAGCAATCTAAAAAATTAAATTAAAAATAAAATATTAAATTTAAATAAATTTAAAAAAATAACAAAATTTATTAAATTTTATTAAATTAAATTAAAAAAGTAATATTCAATTTTAAAAAATTAAATTAAACAAAAAAAATATGAAATATAATATATAGCAATAAAAATTAAAAACAAAAAATAAAAGATTATTAAAATTTAATAAAAAATAAAAAATTGAACGAAACAAAAATTATTTAATTGTGCCACACATGTTTTGACGGGGGTCGCCCGCCCAATGGTCGACCCCCACCGCCACCTGGGCGAGAGATAGATTCCAGGAATCGACCTCCCCAAGTCGATTCTGGGAACTGACCTCCCTAGGTTGACTCTGGGAATCAACCTCCCCAGGTCAACTCTAGGAATCGACCTCCCCAGGTCAACTCTTGGAACCGACCTCTCGAGGTCGATTCTCAGAATTTACCTCCCGAGGTCGATTCTCGGAATTGACCTCCCCACGTCGATTCTTGGAATTGACCTCCCAAGGTCGATTCCCGGAATCGACCTACCGAGGTCAATTCCCAGAATCGACCTCCCCAAGTTGATTGGAGGTTGATTCTCGGAATTGACCTCCCAAGGTCGATTCCTGGAATCGACCTACCGAGGTCAATTCCCATAATCGACCTCCCCAAGTTGATTCTCAGAATCGGCCTCCCAAGGTCGATTCCCGGAATCGACCTCCCAATGTCGATTCTCAGAATCGACCTCCCCTGGTCGATTCCAAGAATCGACCTCCCACCACCACTTAGGCAGCGCAATTAAATATATATTTTTTAATTTAATTTTTATTTATTTAAGAAATTTTGATAATTTTTAATTTTTTTTTAATTATTTTTTATATTTCATATTTGTTTTTTTAATTTAATTAAATAGTTTATTCTATTTTTTTCATTATTATTATTAAATTTAATATTTTTAGGTTTTTTTTTTTTATTTTAAATTTATTTATTAAATTTTTTAAAATTTAATTTTAAAAATGTTTTTTTTTTTTCTTTTAATTTTTAATTTTTTAGAATGGTTTAAGTTTTAAGTTTTAAAAAAATTAGATTTTGATTTTGATTTTTTTTCATTTTTAGATTTTGAGGATGGTTTAAGTTTTAAATACAATTAGATTTTTGTTTTTTTTAATGACTTATATATTTTTTTTTTAATCTTAATTTTTTTTATTTTAAAATTTATATTTATATTTTCTTTTAAATTTTTTTTTTTTAATTTAATGTTTTATTATTTTAAATTTTAATATTTTTATTTTCTTATTAATTTTTTTCAATTCAAATTTTTAAATTTTAATTATTTTTTATTTTGTATTTTTATTTTTGTATTTTAATTTTAATTTTAATTATTTTTAAATTTTCTGTTTTATTTTTTTTTCTAATTCTATATATATGTTGATGTTGCATCAACACTTTTCAAAATTAGTATGAAAATCACCACTTAAAAAAAATGGTTGATGATGCATCAACACTTTTCAAAATTAGCATGAAAATCACTAACATTTTAAAACAAATGTTCATACTTCATAAATAAAAAAATTAAAGTGTCAAAAATACGCCCAAAAAAATGGGGTGATTCTGCATCACCACTTTTCAAAATCGGGTATTTTTTTTGCTACCTCCAAAAAGTAGGTACTAGTTCAGTTACCTATTTGATCGGTAACTATATTTTAAAGGGAATTTTCTCATTTCTCATGGCTTTCACATATTATATACTAACTAGTTGAAATATTTCTTATTTTGATTATTAATACTTTAATTTATGTAATTTTTCATGTTTTAATGGTTACTTCTTCTTACTGAAGGAAAATATCTACTATGTAATGGCTTAAAATTAAAACGTGAAAATTACTTATATATATTGAGGCCATTAACCATAAACATAAGGAAGGTTTCATTTAGTTTGTATATAATCTCAAAAATCCATGAGAGATGAGGAACTTACCTATAGAATGAGAAGTTAATGTACTTGGAATTTTAGAACTATTGCATTATTTGGATTCAACTCACTGCAATCAATGTTTTGGGGATGATTCTTTGTCTAACTTTCGGCTCAACAACACTATGTCTTTCTATATCTGGTGACTCTCAAGCCTTCAATCAACTACTGCTATTAGTGACTCCTTCATCTCCCAACGTTCTCCTCTATAAAGAATATTTCCTCACATCCTCCTTCTCATCTATTAAATACGAAAATTTGTTCTAAAAAAGGAAAGCTAATCTTCATGCACACAATCTGTCTGTCATCATGCAAAATTCTATTTTTTTTATTGAGCTTTCCTTAACTCGTATTTTTCTATAATTAACTCTTGCTTATTTTATTCTTTTATTTTTTATTAACTTGACTTTATTCTTATTATTTTTATAGTTTCTTTTATTTATGGATTTAGAGCATCACTTTATTATTTATTATTTTATTTATTTACTATTGCTATCTTCTCTTTAATATTTCTTAATTTCTATTCTCACTTTTATTATTTATTATCTTATTTTATCATAATTATAATTATAATTATAATTATAATTATAATTATTATTATTACAACAACGCATTTCATACTCTCCCTCTTCAAAAACATTTGTCCCAAAGTTAAGTTTAATCATATAATTTATTATTTATTTAATTATATACTTATTCTCTCATATCCAATATCTTATGTTATGAATAATATAAAGGCCACCCAAGTTACCATATAAAGCATCTAAAGTCAAATGAAAACACTAGGGAAAGTATGACTACGCTCAAGCTCTTCTATACCATATCCCTAAGGCTCAAACCACATCTGTCCCAAGGAATACATCAAGTATACTACTCATATACCCTAGGAATATACAAATTCTAGCCAAAAATCATTCCAAAGCTCCTACCAAGTACAAACCCAAACATCAAAGTACCACACTCACTTATGGACTTCGGTATCACAACTCTAATATTAGATGCTCAGATTTCTCAAGATGGTCCCATATCTTATCGAGAGTTATGCAAGGAATAAGTATCACTAGCATAAGTATTTGATTGAGGCTATACCCAACCCATAAGGTGTTACATATTTTTATCCATAGTTATGGGCTCCCATGAGGTCATCAAATAAACTAGCCCTCTTGGCCCACTAGTGGACTACCTGTTAGTCACCACCTTACAAAACATGTAACCAGTGCGTTAGTTATAACATCACCATATAATCCCCATGCCAACTCGTGCATGCCAACATGAGAATGCAACATCATTGTTATTACAATATCCTGATTAGTAAGAAATTCTCTGCTCGTGCAAGTCATCATTATACTTCTCATCATTAAAACTACATGCAATTGCTACATGTTATAAAATCATAAATCCCCTCATACTATTATAATATTAGCATATCTTTATCAAATATATAACGTTGCATCATCATAAAACCACATGTTAACATAACCTCATAATATAATATATTTATCTCAACACATATCACTTGGAGAGAAACAAAACCATAAGAATTATTATCATGATTCATTAATCAAATAAATTAACATGCATAAAAAAATGAATACCATCTAGTTCGTTTAATGCAACAATATCATTAAAAATCCATATATGATCTATTTTGGTCATGTTTGTATTTTAGGAATAGATCATCAGTTCTTATTCCTTCATAAGGAAGTTGAAAATTTACTAGGTAGGGATAGTCACCTCATGAATATGCTCAAGTTTTCACATTTTTTTCTCAATGAAGTATACTATTAAACTTTCAAGTAACCTTCATCATTTCCACCTTTAATCTCTCGTCATGTGTTCTTCTTTTATCTAGGGAAATTAAGTGGAACTCATCATTACACTATTACCAACCTTACCATATTTCCTTGATCCATTGTTTTTTTTTTACGTCAATTTAATCTTTTATTTACCATTTCCAAGACTAATATATGCAATATCATATAAACACTAGGTCATTATGGTTTAAGTTTTCTATCATGCTGAGTTCACCTCCAGAAAGGGCTCGTCAATCCCTGGTGATTTATCCATCACCTAGTAATTATTAATAAGATTGGACAATCTCATCATGTTATTAGTTCAATACTACATGTTATTTTTTATAGTATATGCACCCTTATTCAATTTGGACTAAGGATTCTTCCCGATAAATTTGACTTGTCAATTACTATCTTTAGTTTATAATTTGAAGTGAAATAAACCACTACTACGAGTATCATCCAAAAAAAGGTTTTGTTTGCATAATGTGCTTGGAAATAACTTATTTCAATACTAATGGCATTGAATTGATAAGTTTTTCTATATGAAGTCTCATTATATTGTCAATTCACTCATGAAGCAATGAGTCCAGATCAGTCAAGTACCCATCTATTAGTTAATTGTCACTTCTTTTGAATTTGTGCACACTCCTTTTGAACGTCTCCTTATATAATTTATACCAACATTCCTTATTACACTTCATGTTGGGTGATTTATCATTAGTGTACATTGTCTATTTCTTTTGCAAAAAAGGTATACAATTTTCATCCGTGATCATATAAACCTTTAAACATTTTCCTAGTTTATCACTTGTTATTTATCACCAATTAAAAGTGTTCATAGCTTCCTATTTGAGTTATACACCTTAAAAAATTCTATGAGCTTTAATTAGCTACTCCAATCCTAAAATTTCATATATTTTTTAATTCACATGAGCATTATGCTTTACTATCACTACTCTTGGACTTATTATGAAATATTTCCCTTATGCTAAAGCTTTTTCCCTATTTTCGCTTATAAAATCTTCCCAATTTATATTTTTTACTTATTTATTCCCATCAAACATATCTTCATGGATTTATTACTACTATAATCTAATGTTTCTAATGTTTCCCTAAATTAAAACATGTAAAATTACTTAAAATCCAGCAATCATCGACATAAGGAAGATTTCAGCTAGTTAGTATATAATCTTTGAAATCCATGAGAAATTACAAACTTTCTTATAAGTTGAGTAATCAAGTTACTTGTAACTTCATAATCATTGTGCTATTCAGATGCGGCTAACCACAACCAATATTTTGGGGATGACTCTCCACCTAACCATGAGCTTAGTTTCACCATGTCTTTCTACAACTTGCTACCCTTGAGCCCTTCATCCACTATTGCTACTAGTGTATCCTTCCTCTCACAACATTATCCTCAGTAAAGAATAATTCCTACCATCCCCCTCCTCATCCATTAAAAATGAAAATTTGTTCCAAAATGGAAAGATAATCTTCATGCACACAATCCATTTGTCATCATGCAAATTTCCATTTTTTTGTTTTAAGTTTTTCTTAACTAAACTTCTTCCACAATTGACTCTTGTTTATTTTATTCTTTTTTATTTTTAATAACTTGACTTCATTCTTACTATTTTTATTGTTTTCTTTATTTATTTATTCGGTACTTCACTTATAAATTTGTTATTTTATTTATTTACTAAAATTATCTTCTCTTTATTATTTATTATTTATTTATATTGTCACTTTTATTATTTATTATTTTATTATTATTATTATTTTCATTATTACTTATTAATTTAATAATATGGAGCATTACATGAAGCCAAGTCATATTCATTGTAAATATTACAAGCCTATGAGAATAGCCTCCCTTCTAAGCATGTCGGTGTTAGGTCTATGTTGATGGTGTTGGATGTTGACAAAATTGTAAGGAGATTTCCCCGAAGTGAAGTCCCGATTAGACCTCACAACGTTTGGTGTAGGAGTCTCATCCGGTCATATGGTCTCGACATCGTTGGAAATATTTTGAAGATAAGGTTTGGTTACAATCCAACACAAGAGAACACAACACCACTTTGGGGAAGCAAGGATGTAGATTTGTGAGACATCGAATGTAAGGTTTAAGTGGGAGAGTTCCACGGTGTGTGAGGGAAACGATCCACCAATTAGAAAAGTATATTACTATCCTAAAGGGGTAACTGGGAAGATGGAGAAATTCTTCTAGAATATATGCAGATTAGTCCACATAATAAACAATACTCATTAAAGCATAACAACACTCGTTAAATAATGGCCATAGCTAAGAAATGAATTAGTTCATTAACTTATTATGTAATTAAAGCAACATATACCATAAACATAACTAGAATAGTCCAAGTATATATATGATATATGTATGAAGAAGTTCCGGCTCATTGAGTTTATGATTAAAAGTTCATGATCCCAAGTACATTGTTACATAGATGTAATATTGTATCCAATAGTGGAACATCAAGCCACAAATTGTTTCTCTAAAGAATGATCTATCTCCTATGTATTACAAGAGAAGCCAAGTCAAGACATCTATAATCTAAGCCCTTTGCTTAAGTTATGATAAGTTATTTATAACAAGTGACAATGACTTTGAGCTCCCTCATGACTCTTTGTCTTCTATGATTGTTCATATTCTACAGATGGCTCATTAAATTCCATTGTGTGCCTATTCACATTCCACATGTATCCCTTGGACTTCATTACATATCATTTATTACATAAGACAAATTACAAATGAGACGACAACTATATAAGACAAAAGTGATAATGAGACAAAGAATCATCAAATTGATAAGTCATTTTCTTCTACATGGAGCTCATTTGTAATGTAAGTGTTCCATGCTTTGAAATCCATTGATATGCCCTTTGACCCGCACTGGAAAGTCCCCAATGTAGTGCATATTTACCTCCAGTGCCTCTATCAATATGTTCTTGTAGGTTGAATGTACATTATTCCATATCCATGAAAGTTTCATATGAGGTTTGACTGGCGCAATGGCGTACTACATAATAATGTCTTTGGTTACCTACAAGCCTTCTTTTTAACATAGTTACCGATCAAATAGGGAACTGAACTGGTACCTATTCTAATTTTGCAAAATATTGATGCAACATCAACCATTTTTTTTAGAGGTGATTTTCACGTTGGTAATAAAACATAAAAATAAAATATGAAAAACATGACAAAAAGAACTCAAATAAAAAAAATATATAAAAATAATAAGAAAACCAATAAAAATGTAAAAAAAAAAACAAAATTAACTTGTAAAAATAAAAAATTTAAACAAACATAAATAAATAAAACAAAAAATTTCGAAAACTATATAAAGAATAGGAAAAAATAAAAATAAAAAAACACAAAAAATAAAAAAAATAAACCAAAAAATAAAAAAACGTCAAAAACATTTTTTTCTAAGTTATTAAAAATAAAACAAAATAGAAAAAAAACTAAAAATATTTGAAATTAAAAAATTAAAATTAAAATACAAAAATTAAAATAAAAAATAATTTAAATTTAAAAAAAAATAAAAAAATAAAAAAATGAAATTAAAAAAAAATGAAATTAAAAAAAACAAAATTAAAAATTAAAAAAAAGGATTAAAATAAAAAAAAAATATTAAAAAAAAACAGTTTCATTTATATATAACCATTTTTTTTTTCTTTGTAAATATGGTAGGACCAGATTATTTTATATTTTTATATGCAAGACAGGTTACAGCAATATAAAAGCAATTATTTGGCCTCAACCTGCCCGAAGGAAACCAGGTCTGTTAGCCACCGTAGTGCATGAAAGGAAAACCAAAACTGGAATTGTTTCATCCTTCTAAAGTCTGTATGAGCTATTCTTCCGCTATCGGAATTGTCCACATACTGACACTTGTAAAAAAGAAAAAATTCATACAAAATTGCTAATGTCATTAAGACATAATAAAGATTAAACTACTATCCATCAGACGAGTAAACTGGAGCTGGGTCTTTCACTGTAGACCCAGGCATGTCTACTTGCTGTAGCATCTGCAATTGTTTCTCCATACGGCCAACCCTATCATCCAGTCTACTCATGCGATCTGCTGCTTGATACTGGGTAATCTTTATATGCTGTAATTGATCCTGTATGGTCTGAAGTAGTTCCAAGGCATGGGGATCCATCTTAGTAGCCTCATTCCTCACTTGGCCAGCATTAAAGCTTTGAATAGCATTAGCTATAAGGCATTTGACAAGCCAATAGGTGTGTACTATCTGCTGAAATAAGGTGAGGCACCCTCGAGTATTGCCATGATCAGAGATGAAATCAAGAATTTCGGCTTCTCTTTCCAGGTCCTCAGGATCAGTCTTGAGTTCACACTCCCAGCCACGGATTTCTTGTTGTATAGCAGAAGAGTTCCCTGTAACATAATTTGTAGCCAGAGTATCAAGGGTCTCATGGAGCGGTTTACGACCCCGCTTCTTAGGAACAGGCTCCGGGATTGGCGGCGCTTTACCCTTCGCAGAGTGAGCACATTTCTTCCCCATGATAGAAGGAAGTCTATGCATAAATTCAAACATACAGGTGCAAACAACAAGGATATAAGTACCAACATTGATATAACCATAGATTATTCCATGAACAGAGCCGGCGCGTCTGCCCGGCACATCCGAATAAGATACCCAAAAGACACAATTAATATACCTATTGATAGAGGGGACCAGTGTTTTCTGTGCAGCTGTAAGATGAACAGGGACCATATTAAGGGCGACTTTGACCTTAGACAGAGAATATCTGTAGGGCATTCCAATACTATGAATAATAACAAACAGAAACCATACCCATGGCCGACATTGTGACTCATAAACATCCCAAGGCCTGACTCGACACAACAGAAGTATTCCAGGGCAGAGACTCTCTGAATTAACTCGGTGAACAGGAAAAATATACCACTGACAGGCCTTACCTCGACACCCACCTCGTTTAACAATGGCAGAGACGGTGCCTCTAATGCTAACACCCCAAAGCCTACCTTCTGCATTCAATCCTATCACAATTAAGGGCCAGGAACAATCATAAAAAATTGTTATAGGAACACAAGGGTCTCTAAAACAAGGTTCTACAGGAGTAAGTGGTGGAAGGACCGGGTGGCAAGCCATCCGAAACTGCCAGATACCCTTATTATGGAATCGAACCATTATATCACTATAGTCATCAACAAGAACAATAATCAAACAAGAAAATACATACCTCCAGAGAATCGTCGACCTGCTTGATCGCTCCTCCAGTCAGTTTCGCTGCTGCCTCTGTATCTTCAGTGTGCCAAGCTTTTGCATGCCAAATGGCACCAACCTTCCACTTTAATAACCCTCCCGAGCCTTTCTGACAACCAGGCCGGCGTGCATGCCAAGCTGTCACTCTCCTTTCCTTTCTCCGGCGTTCGCATGAGAGTATTTACAGCTCTATACTATGTCATTATGGCTCTGAGTTACCACCACCATCTGTCCTCATCAATTAACCATCCTGCTCCAGCTGTCCACCCCGATCGGGGGAGATTTGGTTAGGATCTCTCTGAAGGTCCTTATTGACAATGAGCTGCAAAGAATAGAGTTTGACATCCCATATTGTGTCAATCGGCCTTGCTTCCATGGAGCGGTTAATATTTTTGTGGCCCCAGTTAGCAAGATAATCTGCTGCCGCATTTCCTTTTCTGCGAATGTGAATCGGTATCATGTACTGGATGTGTTGAATCAGTTGGCTAATTTCATGAATCGGGCCTGATGTCCGCCAACTCTGAGTTAGCTTGTCCCATTGGGTGCCATGTTGTAGCTTTTTTATGACCCCTGTCACCATCGCAGAATCCCCTTCTACTATTAACCTTTGATAATTTTCTCGAATGGCAATGAGAATTCCTTGTTTAACTGCCATAAGTTCATCCTAATTGTTTGTGGCATAGCCCAGATCTATGGCAAAACATCTACAGACTGCCCCTTCAGAGTTGCGAAAAATGCCACCTGCTCCTGCCTGTCCAGGATTGCCTTTAGATGCACCGTCGTAATTGAGCTTGATAAAGCCTATCTAAGGTGGTTTCCACTGATCCTCTAATAGCTGCCTTGGAGGCCGATACTTCCATAAAGTTTTATATAACATCTGAGGCTTTAGATTTAAAGATTCTAATATATGGCTTTCAATTCCCTGAGTTTTCCAATCCTCATCCGTCCAGCATTCTGCCAAGATTGTTTCTCGAATATTTTCATTTGAGCGTTGCCAGATTTGGTGCTTAGGTTGCTCGATTGCTTTGAAAACCCGTTGATTTCTTTCTTTCCAGGTATTCTAGAGCAAAAATCCAAATGAAAGGTGCCAGACTCTGTTTAAAACTTGACACTGAAACTTCCCTTGTCTCCAGTTGTAGATTGTATCTGTTATACTATAAGGGTTCCTATCTGATTGCCGAAAGAGTTGTTCCAGATTCATCCATAACTATTGTACCATTAGGCAGAGATTCAACAAATGTTCAGTAGTTTCCTCATATGCATGACATAAGTAGCATCTTGAGGGTCCAACCATGCCTCTTTTCTGTAAATTTTCCTAGGTCAATATCTTTCGGTGGCTGACCAACCATAAAAAGTACTCTACCTTAGGCCAATGCTTTAGGAGCCTGATGCATTTCCAAATACTTCTGGCATGGTTCCCCTCATACTGGGCTTGAATCAAATATCCCTCCTTAACTGTAAATAGACCCTTGGGCAAATATCCCCATCTCAGAATGTCGGATCCTTGTACATACCTTATCTTTCTCGATTGGAGTTCTTTATCAAAATTGTCCCATTGATGTGTGTCTGGAGCATCCTACCAGTGGTTCCTATCTTTCCATATTCGCCATAAACTATGTTGATCGAGGCACCAGTAATGATGAACCTGTCTATAATTCGGTGTATGAGTGAATAAAAAAATCTCTCCCAGATCAAGCCAACTAAACAATTTCTCTCGTTGCTGCCAGGAGTATTCCTAGAAGAGAGCTGTGGATCCTTCCTGGATCTCCCAAAAACTGTGTGAACGTATTAAATTTCGATTCGTTGCCGCTAGATTCCAGATAGATGAACCTCGTGGAACTATATCCACCTTCAATCTACCAGGGACTGTTCGGGGCATGTCATATTTCGTCATCCATATCATCTTCCAGAGATCCGTCCCTCCCTGAAGCCACCTCCACCAAATTTTTGCACCTAGAACATTATTTAAAAGAGAAAGATCCTGCAATCCTAGTCCCCCAATTGATTTTGGCTTGATAAGCTTCTCCCAGATGAGAAGGGCCCATTTCCTATTCTCTTGCGCGCCCTGCCATAAGAATTTTTTGTACAATCCAACTAGTCGATTTCATATCCCTCTCGGACATGCTCGTCCTGATAACTGGTATAGAGGGAGGACTTGGAGTACTGATTTTAGCATGATTAAACGTCCTGGAGCATTAAGGGTTCTAAAAGCCCAATTTTAAATCCGTTTCTCCACCCGAATAATGATGTCCTGCCAATCAGCCACTCTAACTGGACCCGAGTTCAAAATCATGCCCAGATATTTCATTGGTAACGCACCAATCTGAAATCCTAAAGTTCTGGCTAGGAAGCGTTGGATGGCTGGATTGCAGTTAAAAAAATATGCATTATATTTGTCGTTATTGATTTTAGTGCCCGAGGCATCCATAAATATGTCTAATACTCGGAGAAGTGCTTTGCATTCCTTCACCGACGCCATACAGAATAACAAAATATCATCCACAAATTGCTGATGTGTTAAAGGAAGGTGAGGACCCCACAATTTTAAACCCTGCAACTTGCCTTCAGCAAGATGAGCCTTTATTAATCGACCTAATCCTTCAGCAACAATGATAAAGAGAAAAGGAGAAAGTGGATCTCATTGACGGAGGCCGCGGGAGCTTGTAAACGGGGTAAAAGGGCTACCATTCAATAATATGGAATAATGAGGAGAGGAAATAAAGGATCGCAACCATTGAATCCAGCAATCATCAAATCCAAATGCACGTAGTACCTCGAGCAAATATTGCCAGCTAATACTATCATAAGCTTTGGACAAATCTAGTTTGATTAATAAACCTTTCTTCTTTTGCGTTTTTAGAGTGTGAATGGCTTCCTGAGCTATCACTATACCATCTAAGATTTGGCGGCCTTTCACAAACCCAGTCTGCTCCGAAGAAATAAGCCGAGGCAAGAGGGGTTTCAGATGGTTTGCCATAATGGTTGACAAAATTTTGTAAATGACGTTACACATGGCTATGGGCCGAAAGCCAACAGGAGTGTCATCATTTTTCTGTTTGGGGATAAGAGTTAAAAAGGTGGCATTTAAGGCTGGGTAAACCATTTTATACCTGCGAGATTCTTCAACAACTTCTAAAATATCCTGACCCATAAACTGCCAATCTACTTTGAAGAACTCACCTGTGAAACCATCTGGACTCAGAGCTTTATTCTTTGGTAATTTTAAGAATACTTCCTCAACCTCCTGAAGAGTAATTTCCTGAAGCAGAGCTAGATTCTGGTCTCTGGATACCACTCGAGGTGTATGAGCAGTAATTTTATCAATAGTTGCTTGACGGTGAGGCACCGGCTCTGTGAGAAGGTCTTTAAAATGAGTGGTCAATGCATTTTCCATGTCTGCATGATTTGTCAATCGTTCCCTGTTCGGCCCTTTTAGGGAGAAAATCCGATTGTGTTGTCGCCTCTGTATCATTGACTGATGAAAAAAATTTGTGTTATGCTCACCTTCCTTGAGCCAATTGATCCTCGATTTCTGCTTCCATAATATCTCTTCTTGCTTCCGGCGCTCTTCTTGTTGACTAAGTATATGACCTTCTTGTGAGGCTAAATCATCTGATCGACCATGTAAAATAATTCTTTGCTGTATTTCCTGCATTTGATCTTTCAATCGTTTCTGTTCCTCATGAATATTGCCAAATTCAAGACGGTTCCAACGCTTAATTTCAGTTTTTAGGTTCTTGAGGCGGAGTTGGAATGTATGCATCTTATTTCGTCCCGTAACCTGCTGGGAGGTCCACCAATGTTTAACCTTTTCTATAAATCCAGGGTCCTGTAGCCAGAAGAGTTCAAACCGAAATGGGCGATTAGGTAGACCTGCTTTGACATCGATCTCCAACTGAATCGGCCAATGATCAGACCCTATCGTTGGAAGGATGGCTGCTTCATAATAGATATCTAAGGTAACCAAAGCCTCAGTGGCTAAAAAGCGGTCCAATCGGGAAGCCATTTGATACCGTTCTCCCCTTCTATTGTTCCAAGTGAAGTACCCATTAACAATTGGTATGTCTACTAAGCGTAAGTCTATTAATAACTCATGAAAATGTTCCATGTTAGGTTCTTCGCGACGGATACCACCTTTTTTCTCAGAAAGGCTAAGAATCATATTAAAATCACCACCAAGGAGCCAATACTTTTCGTCATGCATCATACTCAGTGTTCTAATATTCTGTAAAAATTCTGCTCTCTCTCTTGGAATAGGGGGCCCATAGACTGCTGATATTTGGATTTTATCCTCTGAGCCAACTAAACGAAATTGTCCTGTCAGTATTCGGGGAAATCCTATCCAACCGTCTGCAATTACCTTAGTAGTATTCCAAAGAATCACTAATCCCTCCGCTGTACCAACTGAATCTATTTCCATAACTTCATATTGCAGTTTAAAAGATTGAATAATGGATTACAATTTCTAACCCGATACTTTGGTTTCCTGCACCAACATGATCTAGGGTTTCTCAACCTTCAACCGATCCTTCAAATAACGTTGCTTTCCCTTACTATTGAGACCCCTAATGTTCTAGGAGAGAACCTTCATTAGGAATTCTTGGGTAGTTGCTGAAATACCGTTGTTAACGGTATGATCTTGCCTGTATTAATTAGCATTTCTCCAACTAACTGAATAGATTCTTGCAAAGTGCGGCGGCCACACTTTTTAGCAAGTTTTGACGCAGATGGTCCTTTCTTCCGTCCTGATTTCTCCCTTTCCTATACTTCTTTATGAGCTTGTGTCATCAAATAATGTTCAAAGGTTTCCTTATATAGTTTTTTTTTATTCGCCGGAATAAAACGATCGTCCAAGTTCCACCATTCAAACAAAAATTTCTTCAAAACTTTCTCCTCAGTGCTCAAATATTCTTTGTTTTGTTCCACATCCATCAGGGCATGTTCTTGTTGAATAGTTTCTTCTTCCACTACTGTTTCAGGAACCGCCTTTCTTTTTGAGGTCTGGGTTGTCAAAGGTGGAGGCCTTGCAGCAGTGCCTTCATTCAGAGTTTCAATCATCACCGGTTCACCTTCCTCCTGTAAAACCTCATATCGATTTTCAGAATTTCGTGGGCCGACTGTGAGTGCCGTAGAGTTGGGGTTTGATCTACCCGCCCCCACTCTATTCAATCATTTCCTAGTTGTAACAGTAACAAAGCCCTCTTCATTTTGACGAGGTAGTTCATCTGAACCATTGGGACGAGATGGTTCTGATACATTAAGCGGGCAAGATTTATAGAGATGCCCATATTCGTGGCATCGCCTACAACGAAATGGAATATGTTCATAGTCAAGAAGCTGGAGCCAGATTTTACCTTCGTACTCAAGTTCGATCATACCTGGCAGAGGTTCAGAAATATTCATATAAACACAAATGCGAGCAAAAGAAGTATATCGTCCACGAGAAGTGGATTCTGCTATTTTAACAAAATTGCCTAAAGAATTTCTGATACCTTCCAGGATTTCAGGGTCCCAGAAGTCGATAGGTAGATCGAACAATCGAACCCAAACAGGTGCCGCCAAAAATTGCTCTTGTTCAGGGTTGTAACACTCTTCCCATTGTCGGAGGAAAAGCCCAGAGGTGTTATAGAAATATGGCCCTCCCTCAAAAATCCGTTCTTTATCTAGTAAATTAGAAAAAATAACTGTAAAAAAACCCTTGGCTCCAAGTTTCAGATCAATGTGACCCTTCAGCTGCCATTTTATTTGAATCCATTTCAACAAATCCTTTTCTGTTGGCCAGATGCAAATGAACTTACAGATTAGAGCGTGGTTCTTCATGTATCCACAGTACTCCTCGACCTTAGTTGCTGGGATAATGAACCTTGGTTTTTTAACTGATCTCAGCAGGCATTGCCCTTTCATTCAGGCTTGCCACTCTGCCCCTAAGACTGGACCCGTCTGTGTTTGATGATTTGCAGAAGGCTGTGAATGCGATGGATGATCCCAGCTCATCACATTGCGGTAGGAGGGTGGTAACCCTCCTCCCGAGGAGCCTGCCATGGTGCGGCGAGAAATCACACAGTACTAGAACCTGCAACCCTTCAAACCCTAACAACCGTTCAGAAGTTTTCTTGCGCTCGTACGCACAGCTCCGCCATTTTTTTCCAATATATATCCCCAAATGCATTAACTTTCATTTTGGGACCCTATATATAACCATTTTAAAAACATTAAAAAAAAAATTTAAATTTAAAAAAATTAATAAATAAATAAATAAAAATAATGTAAAAATATTAAATTAAAAAAAAATTCAAATATGAAAATTAAATTAAAAATAAATAACTAAATTTTATCAAATTAAAATAAAATTAAAATAAAACAAATATTAAAATTAATAATAAAAAAACAAATTTAAAAATAAAAAATAAAAATATTAAATTAAATAAAAAACAAATAAGAAATTTAATAAATAAATAAAAATATTTTTTCCGAAGGATTAAAAAAAAATATTAAAAACAAAAAACAAATTATTAATATATAATAAAAAAAACAAAAAGAAAAAATCAAATTTTTTTTGTTTTTTAATTTAATTTCAAAAAGTGCTTGAGTGGCGCCGCTTAGGTGGCGGCGCTAGCCCATCGCTAAGCGGGTGGGGGCTGCTTTTCTCCTCCCCGCTCGCCCAATGGTCGGCCCCTGCCGCCACTTAGGCGGGGGGCTGCTTATAGCATCCCCGCCCGCCCAGCAGTCGGCCTCCGCTGCTAACACGGCGGCGCCACTCATGCAATTTTTGCAATTAAACTAAACAATTTGTAATTTGATTCTTTTTGTTTCTTTTTATTAATTTTTAATAATTTTTTAAAAATATTTTTTAATTTTTTTTTGACATTTATTAATTTTTCTTATTATCATTAAATTTCATATTACTTTTTAAAATTTAATTTAGTAAAATTTAATAAATTTTTTATTTTTATTTTAAATTTATTTAAATTAGGTTTTTATTATTATTATTATTATTATTTTCTAATTAATTTTTTTAAAATAAATTTCTTTTTAAATTTTGATTTTGAAAGTGTTTTTTTATTTTTTTTATTTTATTTTTTTAATTTTATTTTTTTATTTCAAAATTTATTTCCTTATTCATTTATTTATTAAAATTTAACATTTTTTTTTAAATTTAATTTTTTATCTTAATCTTTAAATTTTTTAAAATTTAATGAAATTTATTTTATATATATATATATATATATATATATATATATATATATATATATATATATATATATATATATATATATATATATATTTTTTTTTATATATATATATATAATTTATTTTTTAGAATTTAAATTTAATTAATTTATTAAAATTTATTTGCTTTTTTAATATTTTTTTTAATTTAATATATATTTTTAAATTTAATTTTTTATTTTAAACTTTAAATTTGTTTGTTTTTAATTTAATAACTTTTATTTTTTACATTTAATTTGTATATTTTATTTTAATTTAATTTTTTTAAATTTATTTGTTTTTTAAAATTTAATATTTTTATTTTGTTTGTTTTTATTATTATTTTTTAATATGTTTTTTAATTATAATTTTTAAATTGTTGTTGTTGTTGTTGTTGTTGTTGAATTTTAGTTTTTATTTTTATTTTAAAAATTGTTTAGTTTAAATAAATATAATGAATTTTGTTTTTTTGCAATTATTTAAAATGTTTTTTTCATTTTTATTCTTATTTTTAATAGAAATTTTTATTATTATAAAATTTTGTTTCAACACTTTCCGTTTGGGGGGTGTTTTTTTCACAAAAAAATTGGCGTTTACTTCTATTTTTAAAAAATGTCGAAAATTTACTTTGAAAAAATAAGGTTATTCCACAATACAACTTTTCATTTTCGGTGCGTTTTTTGGACCAACAAAAATTGCCTTTTACTTCCATTTTTAAAAAACGTTGAAATTTTACCCCAAAAAAAAGAGAGGTTATTCTAGAATACAAATTTTCGTTTTCACGTTTTTTTTCCTTTTTTTTTATTGTCTTTTTTGTCAGAGTTCCCGTTTTGAGGTAATAGTTCCCGTTTGATCAGTAACTATGTTTGTTTTGTTGCATGCTTGATCTACTTAAAGTATTGCACAATCCCCGGGAAGATGATCTCCCTACCAATGATTGCTTCAAGTGTACCTATCAAAGGAATCTCATGCTTCTATGTTAGGGACTCAAAACCATTATGCAACCGATTATATGCAGCAATAGTACTAATAGAATGTTCTCCAAGACGCATGTAGTTCTCAAGTGGAGTCTTAATTGAACTATGCCCATCTCTGTCAAAATCCCGTCTTTCTTCTCCAAATGTTGTAGAGAATATGGATACTTTGTATCCCACTCTTGAAGATGATCAACTACTCTGTTTTCTACCTTTAGGATTTTCACCACTTTCTGTGCCTTCTTATGACTTCCAGCAAGAGGAGCCACCAATTGTTGTAGAAGAACCTTCTCATCATATAATCGCACCATGACATCCTCCATTGGCCCTAATTCTTCCTACATGGTTGACTTCCAATCGACGGTGCTAAAGCTTTGTGATGACAACAATAGATTTTCCATTGCAAGATGTTGCACTTGTTGCTTCACTACAATAAGTTCATTTCTCAGTCTGGTATCATTCAATAAGTACTCAGTATTGTCCTATTTCGTTTTAGCGAATGAAATATTTCCCACCATAATATCTTTGGGATTAATTCTAGTTTTTTAGGTTATCACCTTCTCTGTAGAAACTAATACTGGATTTTGAGGATCCTTGGGGAAGGATCCTTGCCTCTCTTGCATAATCCTCTTCTCAAGTTGATCAAACATTACACTACATACATCCATGAGTTTGTCATCTTGCGGAGGTTTGATCCCCATTTCCATGAATGGAATATGACCACCTATAAGGGGAGGTTCATCTTGAGTTTTTGGTTCATCATCCATGGGTTGGAAGCCATCTTCTTCCTCCAAAAATTCTTCTTCAATCTCATGAGTCAACCTCTCTTCTTCATGTCTTTGTGTTGCTTCCTCCTTATGCGACTTCCTATGTTGTTCTTATTTTACCCTTCTCCTCTCTTCTTTTTCTTATTTTTTCTTCTGGAGATCATTGTCCTTCTTCCTCTTCTCCTCTTCTTCTTCTGCTTTTGTCCTCTCCTGATCTGCTTGAATAACTCATGTGTTTAAAGGATGAAATTTCTATTTCTTGTTGTTATTTCCCTTAGAGTCATACCTGATCCTTTTCTTATGAGCTACTTTCCTTACTTTAGTTGTTATCTCCTCATCCTCCTGTAGCTCCAATTTTAGAGCTCGTGGATCATGGGGTGAATTGGTCTCCATCATTAGATGTGCCTTAATGTTCGCATTGTAACAATTCTTTATCTTATCAAATTTTGTTGTGGACATTGATGAGTACCTCATCTTTTGACTGATCCTTTCACAATGTTTCCTCACCACTTCATTGGGATAATATCTATGAAATTATTTAGTGGTAAAGTGCAGGAGGTCCAAATCCTATGTCTATGTTTTCGTTGCTTTATGGCTCTTTAACTCATATAATTTGATCCTCAATGGAAATATGGGCAAGGGGCTCCCTTCCTCTTGTGAAGAATTCTTGACAATCCCTTGTCGAGCTGATTTGCCACTTCTTGCATTACCACCTTGTTGGTCACATATCGTGGCATAAGATTAGGGGACATTTGCCAACCAAAACATCTATTGTATGTACCCACAGGAGATTGAAAACCATTCTGTGATATCTCAGAGTGACTCCTTCACCTAATAGTTCATGCAAGGAGGATCAATCTCAAATATCATTTGAAAGATAACTGCGAAGAAGTGTTCAAAGAATTTTTCATATACACCTGTCAAGCTTAACTCTAATAACACTTTGCGGTGGAAGTAAGCCGATCACTTCTCCTTATGGGTCCAGTTCCAATTCATTCTAGGTAACTGATGCTGTTGTAATATCCCAAATGGGAAAATGATAGTAATACAAGCAATGATAGACTAAAATTATAGCAATAAGGAAAACACCATTAAAACACAGAATTTGGAGCCACAATCACTGCTGAGTCATTTTATTAATATGTTGGGAAAGAGTAAAAATGAGGTGCTAAAAATATTGCACTTGGGATTGCTCAAAGCAGGCTGAAGGACAGCTCAAACCCAAACAAAAAATCCAATAGGAAACTATGCACGCTCATTGACTACACTCCTCTGCCTAGAAATGCTGCTACTAGTTGACTTCAGACTATTGGTTGGCCTAGCTCCCATACTCATAATATTCTAGGAATTTGGGAAGGTGATCCTTGGCCAATACTAAGAAAAACCCAGAAAGGGTTTCCTCTAATTCAAACCTTCAAAATGTAACCCTTTTTCCCTTAGTGTCTCTAGCTGCTAGCTAAGTAGGGGCTGCATAAATGACCTGATATACTGCTTAGAAAAATCCAACATTTTAACCACGTACTCTACTCAAGAAACCTCTAAAAACTGAGAAAGGGTTCGTTCGAGTTTTGACTTCAGAAAATTGGCATTCTTGGGCTTGGCTCACCCAACTATTCAGAATTTCGAAATCCTGGCTGGAACTATTAGTAGATGTCTCCAAAATGTTTCCAAAATCCCTGGTAAGAGGTGGCTAGCCTCCCTTCCAAATCCTCTAGCCGAACTCCTCTTATCACCCACACTTCCGGCACTTCCTCTCCAATATACTGCACAATCATTGTGTAGTCTTTGCTTCCTCTATGTAGTCCTAAAGGGACTACTCTCTCTGCTGAATTTACACAGTAATGAAGGGAATACACACTCCTACTACTTCTAGTGTTTCAATCCCTCACAATAGTGTTGAACTCCTCTCCTGAGTGGGCACTTGAAGTTCCCCGAGGATGACGTTGGGATCTCTACTCGAAGACACCCGTGTGCTAAACAACACTGCAGAATTGGATAAATAGCTCAAGCGTGCTTTAGTCAAAATGACAAGAAGAAATTTTCTCAATGGATGAATGATCTATATGGATGCCCTCATCCCCTTTTTATTCTTGTGAAACCCTAAAAATCCTTGAAACCCTAATAATCCCTTGGGTCAACATGAGTTGTGTTGTCCACTTGGCCCGTTGGGCTCCACATAAGTTGTGTTGTCCACTTGGCCTCTTGGACCCAAAAGAGTTGTGTTATCCACTTTAACTCTAAAAAAGTGGTTTTATTATAAATGTTAGGTTTATGGGTCCCTTCACCCCTTTATTCTCCTACTGAACTTTAGAAAAGAAAAATTAGCAAACTTTATTATTGTAATTAGTTGTCTTCTAATTAGGAATATTACAGTCCTCCCTGCCAAAATGTTGCTTATCCTCAAGCAACGCCTGAAAAATCCTCATCTCTAGTTGACGCTCCCCCACTATCACTGGAAAATGTGCCTGGGTCCCAGACGTGCCACTGAATCTTCCCTGTCCTCTGCATCACTCTAATATAAAGAGATCCCTCAATGCTAGGATCCCAAGAAATCCTATCCAATATGAAGATCCACCTACTCTGCTCACCATCCTGCCAGGAACAAGTAGCAGAAGCCCTATGGTCATCATCAGTGAGTAAGGAATCATGATAATATGGAACTATTCCCAACTCCTCATGTAGTATCCCTACCAATTAGTCCATCTTGTGCACTCCATGAGTAAACCCTCAAATATACTGCCTAATCCCTGCAGAGGTAACGTCTTGCTCACATGATCCCCTCCTACTATCACCTCGCTGACCAACCTTCCATACTAATGAAGTCCCCCACTCCATCAGTGACTCGTTAAATCCCAATGGAATATCTACATGATCCCCTCATGTAGTATGCAGCTCACCCCTAAAAGTTATCGAGTTGTGTAGAGCCATAATTCTCAGGTCCGCTACTAGTCTCGTAGAGGTTCCACCATGTTAACGTTGTGCCACTCTGACTATGATATACCCCCAATCCCGTGCATATTGTATCCCTTTCTCCTGGGGCCTTGTGGCGAAACATATGTGTAGGCCAAGCTAATCCTACTTGCGCATCCCCATGATGTTTATATCTACCCATCCACTGTCGATCATGACCCTAAGCAACAACAAGATAAGTCTTCCTTCCATGTAGTGGAAATCTCAGTGCTCCACCATGTGTCAAAACAAAAGTGGACTGGATCATAATTTTCTTTGTCCCTGCTTATCACAAAGTGGAGTGATCCACCTGCCCAACAGATCCTTGGATCCCCCAACGATACTGGGAGGTCCCAACACCAACTCCTCTCAGGATGTCACTGTGTAGTGTTGCTACCTGCTAGAACCCATCTGACCCACAACTTTGACCCCTGTATGTTTCCCCTGGGTGGAATCCAAGGATCAGGAGTCTATCCCACGTATGTATACCCTCCCTTCTCCTACAAAACCTTGTAGTAAAATCTGATGTCCCAACTCTTGATGATACATCTAGAGACTTCTCAGGGTCTAGGTACCCTGCTATAGATGAAGTCTACCATCCACTGTCCCTCAAATGTGAGCCTATAGGTGGAACATATGCGACCTTGGAAATCAACCACTCCATCCCTAAGCCGGTATCCGTCAACTTGTGCGCCTACCAAGTGTCTCAATTGGAGAGTCTCCTTCTGGATCATGACACACGGTATCTAATCTGAGTGCCTAGGGTGAGTCTCCCACACCCTGTTGTATGATTGGAGAGTGTCAAGGGCCAGCAACCAAACACTTCGCATCCAAAAACCACACTGGAGGATGAGGGGTGGGTATGTCCCAAAGGGTGTGATCAAGAGTGTACCTGAATGCTCAAGAGTAATCATCCGAACGACACTCCCTCTGCCTTAGATTTGCAGATAACACCCTCGTAGCCCTGTCTCTACACGTGGTGTCTCCATATGCTCAATAGTATCCTCATCAATCCTAGGTGAGCTACATCCCAGGGTACACCTAATGCTCATGTCCATAAGTCCCCTTAGAGGCAATGCTCCAAGTGCTTGCTGCATCATATCATGGGTCACTGCATACTACCAAGTGTCTCTGCACTCCTCATCATGCCAATGTATGCTCCAACCTTCCCCTGTACACCACCAGATACCGATGGTTACGGCTATACCATCTTGTATTATCATGTATCCCTCGTGTGTCTTTGCACTTGTCTATCCCCACATGTACCTAACACGACATGAGGCACTTCTACACCACAATTTAGTCTGACATACTACAAAACACCCCCATGCATATCCATGCTCCTCTTCAGGCCACTGCTCCTCGTTGCATAGCCCTGCATGCCCCCATATGTTATGGTCTAACATCAAGTTTGTAGGCATCAATCTGCATCCCTCTACATAACACTGGACCCTATAACTTGACTCTGTGTAGTCCTGTATATTAGTTCCTATAACTGTACCACCCTGTAACATATAGTATCCTACATGGGCCAAAATATCCACCACTCTACTAGTAAACCTCCCATTAGGTGGGTTGCATCTCCCCATCTACTCTAAAGGATCGGAACGACAAAACTCCACACATGCCAATGACAATGACATCACTGCTCCTATCCTCCATAGCTCAAGTATACCATATACGCATGAGAGAGCACCATATCTACGTACTACCCTGTCGGGTGGCCTACCAATGCCACCTCCTCCAACTAGATCATGCCAAAGTAGGGTAATCACCTTGTGGCTCCACGCATGGTCGATATGCTGAGATAGATCCTGAAAAGAGTGTACCCCCCTCTCAAACCATCCTATCAGTATGGATGTCCAGGGCTCTAATAAAACGTGTGTGCACCCAAACATCAAACCCATCACGCAATGACTAGCATCACCTATCAACTCTATGATGTGATAGGAAATCCCACCTAGATCCCAATAGTAATCTAGCCCTCGTATCCCTCTAGTAATCCATGGACTCTACCGAAATGTGGCCATGGATGTATCCAGCTGCCTAGCCTACTCCACGGGGTACTAGCTTAGTACCTCTCGCCATCCAACCTCGATAGAGGAATTGAATGCAAGAATCCCCGCAGATAGAACAATCCCTCCATCTTGCGAGTGTTACACCCTGTGCAACTCATGTTGTATCATCTCACCATCCTGGTCAACATATGAGATCTGACTAGGTGGCTTAGTCTCTCTCTTTCCAATGGGAAGAGGTGACCCAATAGTGCTGCTAGCCCTGTCTATTTATGCTTGAAGGGGGCTGCTCTGACACTCACCTATGCTCTCTAGTGGTACCATTAAGGAATCCAACCGTCCCCCAATGTGGGCCAAATTGGTCGCTGACTCGACATAAACCACTCTCATGCCCTCTAGTTCTTCATTCTGCAAAAAAATAGTCTCTCATATTCATGTGGCCTTCCCTTTCAAATCTAGAAGGTCGGCCTAAAGATGATGGCAGTGTTGTGTGAGACCATTATCCAATACCTTTGTATCTCCTAGCACCTCCTCAAGGGCTAGCCCAAAGGATGGTTTCACACCCTCCTCCATAGACACTCCATCATGCAAGACATGCTCACTAGTCAGAAGCATGTGATTGCAATCTAAAAATTTTGTCATAGACCTAGAGGCCTATGTACCTATCGGCTCCTCAAAAACGGTGGAGTTGTCTCCCGATCAACCTATGATGTGTTTCTATCATCAGAGAACTCGGTCACAACCCCAGATACCCCATCAATAGATACCTCAACAATGGGTGGTGTCTCACCAACGAGTGTATGCTCAACTATCTCCTTGCCAACTATGGCCCCTTCATCTACTCTTTCATCTTATTCCTTAATCCGTCTCACCATCTCTGCATAATTCCACTGAATTCCCCTTGATCTATGCCTATCTTTTATTTCACAGAAGTCGCAAAAAGAGAGAGCTGCTTGAGTGTCATGTCCCAATGATTAGTATTCCCGCTAATTTTCTTCCAATAACTCCACATCAGCTATAATAATGTCCCGATTCACAATTTTTGCATGAATCAGTTTCTTCCTTGAATTAACGATCATTTCTTGAACCCTAATCACCTCATTCAAGGTTACTACCATGGCGTCTGAGTTAAAATTTATTTTTGTCTCATCATAGCATGAGGGCTTCACATAAGTCGAGCTAATATTATGCTCTGATACTACTATAATATCCCAAATGGGAAAATGATAGTAATACAAGCAATGATAGACTAAAATTATAGCAATAAGGAAAACACCATTAAAATACAGAATTTGGAGGCACAATCACTGTTGAGTCATTTTATTAATATGTTGGGAAAGAGTACAAATGAGGTGTTGAAAAGATTGCACCTGGGCCTGCTCAAAGAAGGTTGAAGGAAAGCTCAAACCCAAACAAAAATTCATGCCAGAAATTACTCTACATTGCTCAATGACTGCGCTGCTCTGCTTAAAAATACTGTTACTGGTTTACTTCAGACTATTGGTTGGCCTAGCTCTTGTGCTCAGAAAATTCCAGGAATTTGGGAAGGTGATCCTTGCCCGAAACACAGAAAAACCCAGAAATGGTTTCCTCTAATTCCAACCTTCAAAATTTGACCCTTTTTCCCCTAGCGCCTCTGGTTACTAGCTGAGTAGGGGCTGCGTAAATGAGATGATATACTACTAAATTGTTTTTAGGATTTTAACCGTGGACTCTACTCAAGAAACCCAGAGAAACCCAGAAATGGTTCATTGTAGTTTTGACTTCGGAAAATTAGCCCTCTTGGGCTTGGCGCACCCAACTACTGGGAAATTCAAAATCCTAGCTAGAAATATTGGTAGATGTCTCCAAAATGCTGCCAAAATCCCTGGTAAGAGATGGCTAGCCTCCCCTCAAAATCCTCCAAACGAACTCCTCTTCTCTGCCACACTTCCGACACTTCCTCTCCACTGTACTGCGCAATCACTACATAGTCTCTGTTGCCTCTACACAATCCTAAAGGGACTATTCTCTCTATTTCCTTTATGCAGTCCTGAAGGGACTACACACTCCTGATACTTTTGTTATAGCATCATTTATCACCTCTATATACTTGATGACTTATGCATTGGCCTTTGGTATCCCTTCCATTCAGCCTTTGTCAAACTTTTTAAAAAACAATATTTTGAATTCCATACGCGACTCTGACTAGACTTTTTCATGTGAAGATGCGGGTCCACCCATATCTAACCCATGTATAGTATTTAAAATATTAAAAATTAATAAACTTCCCATTAATTGGGCAGGTTTTACGGGTTTTTCATGTAACTTAACTACATCAGCCTGTGACCAAAATCTTTCCCAACTAAAAAAATGGATTTGAGGAAGTATAAATACACCTCAAGGGAAAGGCCTAAGAGAGGAGAGAGAATGCTATTGATATTATAGCCTGATATATCCGTGATCAAGTATGATATTTCCTTGTGCCTCCTTCACTTCCTAGGTTCAAGAAACCCTTGTTTCCTTATGATGTTCACCCCCTCTTTATGTGACATCCTTTGTGCCCCCTTTATGGAAGAAGCTTTGAAAGCCTAGGGTTGGACGGATCTGGACGACAGTTTCTCTTGGAGCCGTGGCAGATCTTAGGTGACTTCTCTACTTTCTCTTTACATATTATCAATAAAATAAGCTTTGTCTCATTCCTGATGTCTTTGTGTTATATGTCTCCTATACATGTTGAATGATCTTGTAATGGTTTATTTCATGTTATTTTATGAGATTATATGATCTAACATGCTGAAATATAGGATATATATGTCTTGAAACTAGTTTGTGTGCTTTTTCTTGATTGATTTGCAGGTTTTGAAGCACGAGGAGTAGCAGAGGTTTTGCACCCTGTGGGATCGACCTCAGACATAAGACACACGAGCAAGGTCGTCTATCCTTAGGTTTCTAGTTCAAGCATTATAACTCATAATTAGAGTGTTTCTTGTGATGATATGCCTTCCACTCTGTTAGTTCCTTCAACCCAGACCTTAGGGCAACTTTTCCCATAACTGCTGGTGTGTTTGAATCCCTCACTAAAGGGTGGAACTCCTCTCCTGAGCTGGCGCTGGAAGTCCTCCTAGGATGATGTTTGGATCTCCTCTCAGATACACCCATGTGCTAAACATCACTTCAGACTTGGCTAAACAACTCAAATGTGCTCTAGTCAAAATTACAAGAAGAAATTTGTTGAATGAATGAATGATCTCAATTGATGACCTCATCCAATTTTTATTCTTATGAAACCCTAACAATCCTTCAAACCCTAATAATCCCTTGGGTCCACATGAGTTGCACTGTCCACTTGGCCCCTTGGGCTTCACATAATTTATGTTTCCCACTTGTCCTCTTGGACCCACATGAGTTGTGTTGTCCACTTTAACTCTAAGAAAGCGGTTTTATTCTAAATGTTGGGTTTATGGGTCCATTCACCCCTTTATTCTCCTACTGAACTTTAGAAAATAAAAATTGGAAAACTTTAATATTCTAATTAGCTATGTGCTAATTGGGAATATTACAAATTGCACAGATCCCATATAAGATAAATGCATACATGTAGATTTTTGGTGCTTGGTTTTCCCTCAAAGATTCTTTTACTTGCCCCACCTGATGCTGCAACTCATATGAAAATAGACCCGCCCAATTGAAATCTCCTTTGCATGTCACCACCATATTGAGCATATATATCCAATTCTCCTAAAAAACTTAAAATTTCTTACACCCATACAACCAAACATAAATGGATATCAATTGGTGATATACATATCTGAGAATCTTTGTCTGATAGATTACGAATGGGAAATGGAGAAACTTGGCAAGCTCTAGACACCATGGTTTGATACTGTCATTTGTGTCAAGGTGTGCCCATCTCATGTAGAAGTTGTCATTTTCATATTCATTTGGCTTGAGCATATTATAATATTTATGCATGCCTTCACCATAATAGGTGGTGAGATGACCATCACTCTCACTACGAATCACAAGGTGAGAGTCATCCATATGTGTCACGATCCATTCAATCACCTCTGCACATGGCATGACCAGCAATCTGCATGTGATCCTGGGAATCCTAGACTTATTGATGTCGACGTACACACACACATATTCTAAGTTCTCATAAAACCTCTCTTGCATGAATGTGTCCTTGATCTTGCCCCATGTGACCTCAATAATTTTATCAATGAAGCAATATGTGTCTACATATATGGGAATGCTTAGCTTTGTAACTTCAATAGGTTCATCAGTTCTTGCTTCTAAGAGTTCCTTGGAGGACACTTTCCGAGGCAGCATGGCTCCCATAGATGACGACCAGGTGATAATACTTGTAGCATGATCACATGTTTGGGTAAAGACACTCATAATGGAAATATTATCTTAAAGAAACCTATTTATGTAGTAATACTTGTAAATCATGTACAAGGAGCCATCACGGGTGATTGGACATGAAAATATATGAATGAAAACACAAAATATTTTTTTTTCATGAGAAAATAGGCATGAAAAATAGGAGGGTTGACTCTCAAAAAATGAAGGGGTGTAAGGGGTCATTCAAGGCTTTGTAGGGCACTCATGCACTCAAGCAAGTGGAAAAAATCATCAAGGTTTCACTAGAGCACTTCAAAGGGTTGAAGGGGTGATCGGTTGGGTCTTTCAACCTTCACCATATGCTCATGTGTTCAAGGAGAGAAATAGGGTGCACTGTTGCGCTTTGAAGGGATGAAGGAATGGGTTGGCCAACCTTCAAGCCTTCAAAATGAGCTCATGCACTCAAAGGCTAGGAGGGTACGCTTTCGTACTTTGAATGGTCGAAGAAAGATGCTTCGTGTCTTCGTGTTGTGCTCATGCACTCAAGTGAGGGCACAATTCTTCATGGTGAAGAAGTGTGCTCATGAGGAATACTTGGTCATCCTAGGCACAATTTTCAAGGCTGGTCATAATTTGGGTTCTAGAAGTGCGATTTATCTGTTGGAAGCTCAGAAATAAGTTTTAACAACAACATTTGATGATAATATTGAGTTGTTGCATTTATGGTGGAATATGAAAGGTTGAATAATGTGAAGAGTTTATGCTTGCAACACAATATTAACACTTGCAGGATGAAGATTGAGCATAAAATCCAACAAAAAAACTTAAAAACAGGGGAATGACAAAAATAAAAGCAAGAATGACAATGAAATCATGGAAGGAAATGAAGCGATTAGACATGAAAAACTTACTTGTAACGCTGATTGATGAAGAGTCTCTTGATTCCTAGCTCTGTGGCCTACTCAGATGGAATTATTATCCAAATGAATGATTAAGTGAGTTGATTTAAATAATTTTATATACAAAACTGATTCATGCATGAGTTCCACTTATCGATATGTGAAAGAATTAGTTAAGGGAAGTTAAGTGGGCTCCTACTTTCTAGGTGTGTGCCCACATGCAAAAATATGTCTTATGCATGCACCCAGGAAGTGCACATATCTTCAGACCAAAGGAGTGCACTCAATGTGGGAACACATGCTCAACATGAAGGAGTGCACTCAAGGAGGGAACACTTCTTCAGCCCGAAGGAGTGTGCTCAATTTAAGCTCATGTATTCATCATATTGGAGTGCACTTTTGATTTTATCAGTGATTTTCATGCTTTTGTTTTCTTTTTCTATGATTTTGAGTATTTATTGAGCGTATGCATGGTGAGAAGGAAAGTATCTAAGTCAAGATAATTGTTGAGTTCACCCAACGATGGACTAACCAACTCAAACACTTCTAATGGTTAAGTGACAACGCTTAAGAAGCATTGAAATTGGAGGATGGGATACCAGGAGAAAACAAATGAATAAAAAATCAAACAACATGATTACATAAGGGGGCTTGAAATGAAAATTGATGTAGGCTCCAAAATTGATACATGAAATTTTTTTGGAGGGTCGTTATCACGTCGACAACACGTAGCGACACATTAGGAGAACCCCAACTTCTCTAAAATGGTTTCATTTAAGTGAAAAATATCATTTCTCTAGGAAGTATTGATTCTAACACTGGTTTAGTGTAACTCCCATTCTTCCCCAGCTAGAGATATAGTCTTCCCTTGTTCCATTACTTGACATAATACAACATATAACAAGCCGTATCATTTTAATGTGGATGTAAGTAAGGGTAATATAGTATGGAGAATTAAAAATAATCAAAGTGTGATTTTTACATATCTAGCATTGCTCTGCTTCCAACGGAGATGGAGAGTACCCCGACGGAGTCGCTTTAGGAACACAAACGTTGCTCTACTGCTAGTGAGCATAGAATGTACATGAATAAAGTCATTTTCTTCACCTCCCTACGCGGGAAACCTTTCACTTCTTTCACCCTTTATATTTTTCTTTATTTCTTATAGCACTATGCATAGGAACTTATTATTTTTCATGGGTGGAAGAGGGATCATGCCTTATTGACAGGAGAGGAGGTTTCTCATTGAGAGATAGGTTTTGTACCTATGATGTTTTTTTCGTTAAATGTTTTCCCCTTATATTAAGTTACACAGATAGATAAGAAAGAAAAAAATATTCATAAGTATAGGAAATGCAATCCTAAATAGATGTGAGCATCATGGTTTATTTATAGCTTCCTAAGTGAAAGATTTTATTTTCCATCAAAAAATCATCAACTCAAAAGTGATTAACTAGAGAAAGGAAGGGGGCAATAGATATGATAAGGGTTGTGTGTTACTACAAATTTTAATTTGCAAAATATTATCTAGGTCATCTCAAAGCTCAGAAACAACATTATTCAAGGACAAATTAAACCACAAGAATAAAATTTAAATATGAAATATGAAAACACACAACAAGAATGCATTTAATTTAACTACATGCCACCTATCCTACCCTAACCTAAACAAGACAAGGTCAGGTCATGTACAGTGGAATTTCCAATGCATCCATAGAAGTTGCTCCCAACCTTTAGACTAAAACATGTGATTTTGTGAAACGTAAGGAAGAGGAAGTGCAGTGAACAAAAGAAATCGTGCAAACATCTGCACTGACAAATGGATATAGGAAGTGCAACCACAATGATGTATTACACTCAACTTCTCTTTCAAATGAAACACTACACAATAGCAGAAACTACCAAGTCTATGACCATACAATACTTTATGAAGTGCATACAAGTGCATGCCATGAGACATGGGTCCACACTGAAAATAATCTTCTAATGAGTTTGCAATGGGATCATGGAAACAACCTTTAGGGAAAGATAGATAGGAAAGACTGAACAAAGATAGATCCATGTCATAAGGAATGTTAATCAATTGACCACATTCCATGATGTTGTGCGCCTGAGCTTCTTTGATGGTTAATGAAAATTATTCCTTAATATCTATCTCTATTTCTACATTACATATTAGAGATTTCCTTGATATGGGATGTAGCGGTGGAAGCTTAATATTAAAATTAAATTTTCTCCCCTAAGAGTTGAAGAATTTTATGTGAATAAAATAAGCATCCGTCAAGAGAGCATCAAAATCCCACGTGATGAAATTAATGATGAAATAGTGCAAAAGAATCATGAATTGACAAAAATCACAAATTTCGCCATGGTGACAGGGACCTGACATAACCATCATCATAGGCTAAAGTTCCCTACTCACCTGAATTATCTTTGAGTTATGAGAAAACACTGTTAGCTTCTTGTCAAAATAATATTCCTTGTTTAAATCATGAGATTCAAAAGAAGATAAGTTTCCAAGATTATTGCAAAAATATTCAATGATAATCATATCACCTTCTTGATCAAAAGGAGGTATACTTGAAAGAAAATATTTGATAATCACATCAGACTCGGTTTGAAATAGATGTAAATCTAAATCTCCACGTAAGAACAAACACTCATCCATATTGCTTGAAAAACCATCACCGTTTAATGCATAGGAAAGGAAATCATCAGGATTATGATTATCCAAGGGTTCAATTTGATCAACGGGTGAAAAATCCACTGGTGAAATATCAAGATTAGAAAATGGTTGATTGATAATATCAGATGAATCACCATCAGGGGAAATATGTAAGAGAAAAATAAATTCTTCATCATCAAATTGATTTTTCGATCAAATGATCAATTGAGGTTCATAACATGGAAAATCAAAATGAGGAAGACATGGCTCATTACACTCCAATGTGTGGCTATTCACATTCCACATGTGTCCCTTGGACTTCACTACGTATCATTTATTACATAATACACATTGCAAATGAAATGATGACTATATAAGACAAAATTGATAATGGGCCAAAGACTGATCAAATTGATAAGAGATTTTCTTCTACATGGAGCTCATTTGTAATGTTGTGTTCCATGCTCTAAAATCCATTGAGATGTATTTAACCTACACTAGAAAGTCCCCAATGTAGAGCATATTTACCACCAGTTCCTTTGTTAATATGTTATTGGAGGTTGAATGTACATTAATCCATAGCCATGAAAAATTCATATAAGCTTTAGCTGGTGCAATGGCATGCTACAAAATAATGTCTTTGGTTACCTCGAAGCCTTGCTGTTCCATTTCATTCTTGATTTTCTCAATGTATTTCCTGGTCTCTGGGAATATGATCTCCCTACCTCTGATTGCTTCAAGTGTACCCATCGAAGGAATCCCATGCTTCTATGTTAGAGACTCAAAACCATTATGCAGATGATTATTTTCAGAAATAATACTAATCGAATGTTCTCTAAGGTACTTGTAGTTATGGTGGTGGAGTCTCAACTGAAATCTATCCATCTTTGCAACAATCCTATATTTCATCTCCAAATGTTACATAGCATCTGGATACTTGGCAGCCCACTCCTGAAGATGATCTACTACTTAGTTTTCTACCTTCAGGAGTTTCACCACTTCATGTGCCTTCTTCTAAATCCCAACAAGAGGATCCACCACTTGTTGTAGAGTAATCATCTCATCATATAATCAGTGATCACACCCTGGTGTCCTCTATTTCCCACAATTATTCTTGCATGGTTGAGTGCCATTCAGTGATGTTGAAGCTTTGTGATGACAACTATTGGTTTTCAGCCACAAGATGTTCCTTGTGTTTCTTCACCAGAATAAGTTATCTTCTCATCCTAGAATTCTCATTCAAAAAATAACCATAATTATCTTGTGCTTCTATAACGAATACAACATTTTTTTCCATAATATCTCTATGATTCCTTTTGGTGTTGGAGGTTATCACCTTCTGAGACTAGATTTTGAGGATCCTTGGGGAAATATCTATGTCTATTCTACACGATACTCTTCTGAAGTTGATCAAGCATTGACACTAAATACATACATGAATATGATATTTGGAGGAGGTGTAATTCCCATTTCCCCGAATGGAAGATGACCACTTGTAAAGGGATTTTCCTCTGTAGTTCCTGGTTCATCATCCATGGGTTGGATGGTATCTTCTTCCTCCAACACTTCTTCTTGAATCTCTTGATTCAACTGCTCTTTTTCATATCTTTGCATTTCTTTGTCCTCCTAGGATTGCCTCCGTTATTCCTCTTCTATCCTTATACTCTCCTCTTATTATTCAATTTTCTTCTATAGAAAATCATACTGATTCCTCTTATCCTCTTCTTTTTCTACTTCTCTCCTCTCCTTCTCTACTTGAATAACTCTTATGTTTAAATGATCAACTTTTCATTTATTGTTTCTCTCACATGTCGAGTCGTACCTGATCCTTTTCTTAGGAGCTACTTTTCCTAACATTATGTTTTATGAGATAATATAGAAGGCCTAAGAATGTGTCATCAAATATGTTGTGTTGTTTCCAAAAGGAGTGAAAGCAAACAAATTTTAGTTTACCATAGATCCTAAGCAAAAGAAAGAATTGGTTCCAAAGGCAAAACTACACTAGTTCAATTATTCTAGCCTAACTGTCCATTGTAGACTAGAGAATTTCTTTAGTAATATAGGAAATATCAATTCTTATCAAGAATACATGCCAGCTACATACTTACACAAGAAGGCTACCAACCTTGTTTAAATAATGGGTCTCTGAATGTTACAGTATATGTATGTGTGTGTGTGTGTGTGAATATATATATATATATATATATATATATATATATATATATATATATATATATATATATATATATCTTTCACTTTTTGAGATTTTTTTTTTCTTGAGCTTAACTAAATACCTAGTTAGAAATGATGATCATTTATTCTAGAAGTTATATCATAAATTTTATGAGCTTATAAAATTTATGATATAACTCCTAGACTAAATGATCATCAGTTGTACCCAGGTATTCAGTTAACCTCAACCACAAAAATAAATCTCAAGAAATGAAAGACAACCAACAACCTCCAGTATAATAATAAGTTTCTAAAATCGTAAAAATTTAAATTAATTGAGTGATCATAAATTCACAGGTTAATTGAATGAATTAAAACAATTTATCATAATAATCTAAGTGATCCTGCAATTCACAAAGATGGCACTCACTACCATATTCAAGCATTCATTACCACCATATAAAATTAAATGACTAATCAACCATGAATGCACAGAGATTCATGGATTCAATCTCGAACAATACAAAATAATATATTAGCCATTATCATGCTAGGCATAATCATCATTTGTAAACCAAATATGCATCACTCATTATACTTCTCTGAGCCAGTAAGATTGGTTGGAAAACAAAGGAGGGAATTCCACTCTCCACCCATCCATATACCAAATACATTGCAATGTATATTGAAACTAGACACCCCTGAGATGAATCTGTAGTCCAAAGGGATGCTTGTATAGGGAAAATTCACACCAATGGAATTTTCAAACAATCAGGATATGGATACCGATGTCTAGGTGGTTTATCAACTACTCTCTAGCACTAAGTACCCCAGAGACTTACTTACTCTTTGAGATTCAAAACACAATGATTCACCAAAATTCAATAAAAAGGTGTGTTGCTTAGTTCTAAGGGTTGAATCCACTTTATAAGAAGTTTAACAATTAGAGAGGAATCAACGATTCATTATCCAATATAAAATCAGTAAGTAGTTCATCGGTCAAAGAAAGCACCTAGTGGTGTGATTAACTATTTGGTAAGCACTTATTGGTTCATTAGCCAAATGTAAGCACTAATTGGTTCATAAAACGAACCACAATAAATAAGTTTCTTATGATCTAGAGTAAATCACTCATTAGTTGAATTTTAGTCCTTGAAAAACACATTGGAAACATAGGCTCACATAAGGGGTTTAGGCACCTGAATCACAGTCATAGTAGTTAACACTCAAAGTCATAAGGTACAATCCCAAGGCCATAAAGCCTTAAAACATAGAAAAGTGTAGGAAAATAAAACTCCTTTGGAATATTTTAACAATGAATGCTGAGAAATTTCCTTCTAATCGAGTAAAGGAACCAAAATTGAATTTTATTTTTTGTGTGCATATATTAGAATTTCACTTGCATCTCTTAAGATGGCTGATATAGAACCACCTTATCTCTTCAGTGCCTTCGCCTCTTTGGTTGTCTCCTTGATTTGCGAGAAAGAAGTATGAGAGTAGGAACTACCTTAATCTAATCCTATTATCATAAATGAATGATCAACAAATATTCCCATCGTAGTTCGACCCCAATCATTTCATACTAAAAAGTTTTAAGAAAATGACGTTTTCATTTATGCAAGCAAACTCAAAATTTAATTATTGGGTATGGGTCATGCATTTTTCAAAGAATATGAGAATGTAAAACAAGAAACACCCCTCAAACTCTTATCCATAAGTTTTCCATTCCTCTAGCAACTTTAATTAATTTTAATTAATAGTTAGGAATGGTTAAAACAATGTTTAATCTAATTGTGGTTTCCCATGTTGGTGTTGGGTATACCTTTGATATTACAAAATAAGAGAGTCAGAACATGGGATGTTACAAACTTGACCTCATTAAAGGAATATTGTCCTTGGTGTTCAATAAAAATAGAACAACTAACAAAAACCGGTATTTATAGTTACATCCCTTTATGTCCATTTACATATTAAACAAAAATGGGTATAGTTCCCTCATCTAGTCTCCATATTCCTAGCTTGCTTCTTCTAGTTCAAAGTGCTTCAACTGCACCTTGACCTTCTCTATTACTTGATTCTGGAGTGTGATCTACCTTCAGTATATGATGCATAATGGTTATGGTTTGAAATATCCTCATATTCCACATGTATCATAGACCAATCAATCATATCATTAGTGTCATGTAAATACTTTTTAAGAAAGGATATGTGAAATACAGCATGTTCCTTCATAGTGGGTGGTAAGGCTAGTATATAAGCCACTAGTACCACTCTTTCTAAAATCTGAAAGGGTCTGCAAAACATGGTTTCTAACTTAGTACATCATCCCACTTTCAGTGAACTCCTCCTTAGTTTGATGTGGAGATATACATGACCTCCCACTTGGAATTCTCTGTGTATTCTTTCTTGATTTTCATTACTCTTTTATCTATCCTAGGATGCCTTTAATTTTTTCCTAATATTAATAAATTCCTCCTACATTTCCTTCATCATATTAGGTCTAAGAAAAACTCTATTTACTGGGTCATCCTAGCTAATGGGAATGTCTCATTTTCTTCCTTATACAACCTTGATAGATCTCATATTAAATGAATCTTGATACCCGTTGTTGTTTTCAAATTAATCTAAGGGTATGAATAGTTTTCACTTCTTTGGTTAGTGCACGACATACCTCCTCAACATTTATTCTAAAGCACTATTCACTATTTTATTTTTTCCATCATTCTCGTGATGATATATTATATTAAACTATAGCCAAGTTCCAAGTCCAAAAAATGATGCCTTCCAAAAATTAGAAGTGAACTTGGCATTCAAATAAGAAATGATCTTCTTGGGCATTCCATGCAATCTAAACTTTGTGAATATCTAATTTATGTTAATTTTCTTGTGGGTGGACTTGACAATTATAAAGTGAGCTTCCTTGCTCAATTTTCCACTACCACCATTCTAGAATCATTCTACCTAGATATTTTTTGAAATCCTCTGATGAATTCCATAGATATGACTTCCTACTTCCACCTACGAATTGGAATCAATTTTAATAATGTCGTTGGGTGTCTTCATTCCACCTTAACTTTCTAACACTTTAGGCACCTCACAATGTAATCAATAACTTTATTTTTCATGATCATCCAATAACACATTTTCTTCATAGCTATTATCATTTTATGTGAACCAGGATGACCTAAGTAAGGTATTTTATGAAACTCATTCAATATAAGCTTCTTCAACTCATTCATGAAAGACACATACCATCTATCCTTGAACTTCAACAAACCATATTTAGTGAGTGATTATTTCTTAATCACTGATCCTAATAGCTCCTATTCCAAGTGTTCCTTCACATGCTATTAATTTTTATCATGTTGCAATTCATCCTTGATCCTTTCTTTGGTGTCAAAGTCACAAGTGATAATGGATTCTAAATGAACCACTCGGAAATTTTCCTAAGTGCATATCCTACAATGTTATATTTTCCCTAAATGTACTCTATTTCAAACTCAAAGTCGCTAATCAAGGCTAGCCATATGGTTTATCTTTCATTTAACTGGGGATATTAAAACAAGTATCTTATCCCTCCATGGCCTGACATTATCACAAATTTCATTCCAAGCAAGTAATGTCTCCACATTATTAGTTGATGTCACAGGCCATAGGCCTGCAACTTATCAATAAAAACACATAACATTAAAGCTGAGATTCACACAATACATATGCCTATAGACTGAGCATGATTAATTAAATAAAATATTTACAAGATAAATCATGGCCCAGATTGATTGGCCTCTCATTTCTCACTCTCGCACATAATTCTACACACTCACACACCCTCATGGCTCATAGGCTCACCTCTATTTATATAGATGTATTAGAACCAAAGGGGGTTCTACATCCTAAGCTAACTACCAAAATATCTCGCCTAGTCCCTAACATCTCTCATCTAATCTCTAAAATATATATTTCAATCCCTTATTCCTAGTTAAGAGATAACTAATCCATGATCCTCTCAAACATTCCACAATCCTCTCGAATATTCTCCTATTTACAAAAATCCTAATTATGTCCTAAGAACTAAAGAAGAATAAATTAACTAATTAGATCCTCGCTTTGTAACTAACTCATCTAGTAAATTGTTGACCTGGGTTAGATGCACCTGCATCAGACTCCCTAGGTAAAAGAAAATCATGGTTTGTCGACCATCAGTCTTGATAAAATCATCCTGGATCAAAAATTTTCATTTGCAGTAAATTATTTGTTCTGTCACGTTGTCGATGTTTTGTGGTTATCCTTTTATGTCTTCTAGGCTTACAAAATTTATGTTGTATTTGTTCCTTATCCTTGCTGATGTATGCTTGTTTTGTTGTCATCAACAAGCTTCTTCCATCTTCTTTCCTTCCTGCAATATGTTTATTTTCGGACACTTTCACCATCAATATTCTAATCTCTTCAATTTCCATGTCCAACTTGTCTTCTTGCTAATGTGAATTATTGTTTCTTTGTTGATCTTTGTTGTCCATCTCTACACTTATGTTGCATCAGATTTGTTGATTTGAAGGCTTTTTGTAATCCACCATAATTTCCTCTAGCTTCATATTGTCCAACCATTCTTCCAGGAATTTTAGTTCTGCTCCAATATATTTTATGTTGACATTTGATCCATTTGTTTGATGATAGTTTTTTATTCCATCAACATATCCTGCATTCACAAACAAGTTGTCAGATTTAAAATCATAAGGTTTGATAGATGAATCTTTATTCAGGTCTTCATGTTGGTCTTCTAAACAATCGGTAGCGTCATTTGTGGAGATCAAACCCACGTCCACATCATCATTATCATCACCAAGTAATGGTCCTTTATCAGGTTCAAAAATGTATACTTTCGTCTGGAGTTTCTTTGCTTCCTAAAATTTCAGTTTGCACTTCAGTCTTCTTTCCATCAATTGTTTAATTAGCCATTTAATTTTTTTCTTTATCATCCATCCATGTATTTGTCTTTGTAATAGCTCTAGCAACACGTTCAGACATGTTTTTAATTCAAAAACCTCTCTCTCTTCATTACCAATTCCAACTGTTATGGATTCTTTGTAAATTTTCTCTAAATCTTGCATCTTCATCTTCTCCTCCTTTCATGAACTTCACCTTGTTCACTGTAACCTGCAACTCAATCACTTTACCACGTCATCTCTTCGTCAATTATTCATTTCACTTTGAACCTTCTTTCTGAGCACTTCTTGCTGCTCTTTGTTGTAAACAACAACTGCATTATATTATAATACCTTGACCAAAATTTGGGTGTTGAGCTTTTCCAATCATGCACCCAATTACAAGGCACTTTTGACTTAAAATTATGAATTCCTTTTGACCTCGACTTTTAACTTTTACATCAATAAACCTTTCCTTAAAAATAACACTTATCACTCCATATTACAAATCACTTATCCCAACAACAAAATATTACAAAGATAACAAATCAACCTATCACTTTTTACCCTCATATTACATTAACTTCTTACCACTCCATTACTACAAATAATATTAAAATATTATTTATACATATTTCCCAAAATAAACATTTATAAACCCTTATGTCTCCCTTGAACTCACATACAATTAAAAATGTAAAAAAATACACCTTATAAGTTTTCACACATTAAAAATTCTCATATAAATCTCCTCTCATAATTCTTTAAAAAACTCTCCTATATATCCTCCCACTAAGTCTCTCACAGAAACACTCCACTCATTCTCTCTCATAATTCCTTGGATTAAAATAATAAATAAAATCGATTTAATGAAAGTATGTTTCTTCCCTTTGGTTTGACAAAATAATATTCATCCATGATTTAATTTATCCCATCGTGATGTGAAAGAAAAATAAATCCCATTTTGATGTGAAATAAAAATGAAAAAACCTCGGGCTCCTTCGTTGTGCACATCTTCATGCAACATTTTGTAAATATTTGGAACTAAAATAATGCCCATGTGACATTTTTCTTCACACACGCTGGCCATTGGTTAAATTTTTGATATGCAGAAAAAAAAATTAGATCGTAAAGTTTCAAATTCCCTAGTGTTAACTCTGCCGTATTAATTTTCTCTATTCAACTGACTGCGATCAGTTGTCAACACCGGGGCTTCGGTTAGAGACCAACTCCTGTTCATCTGCTCTGACCGAACAGAAGGACGCCATGGCCACACCTCGATGAAGCGAATCAGAGAACAATCTTTTTATATTCAATCACAGTGATGTCATGGCCACATCCTCTTTCAAGTATCAGCTTGTGTCCAACGGTGCAGGTCCGCACAGCTCCACGGAAACCACGTCACGGTGAACCTTTACATAGCCTCCTCCTTGATAAAATTGACAGCAGCTATTCCTTCACATAGGCCGAATTACCTCCTCTTTTAAACGGGTCGACTGCATCTAATTCCCACTACGTAAATTTCTCAGCAGTTCCACGTCTGGCAGCAGATTAGAAACACAGAGATACAAGAAATATCCACCAAGCTAATTATAAAAACTGGGGAATATGAGAAAAAGATAATGCCCCAGAAGTGATTCCACGCTTTTCTCCAAGTTCCCTCTACAGCGAGCTCCCACAACATCAAGAAACACTTTTCTCTATGACCATGGCTTCAACACGTTACCTCACAGCTACAAACTTAACCAAAACAACAATTCACAAGAGTCAAACTCCACAACTTCATGGAAATTTTACAGATATTAAATTCTCTGTTGTAACATTCAGACCTCATGCTCTGATACCTAATGAAGTCACAGGCCATAAGCCTGCAACTTATCAATAAAAACACATAACACTAAAATTGAAATTCACACAATATATATGCTCATAAATTCAGTATGATTAATTAAAGAAAATATTTATAAGAGAAATTATTGCCTAAATTGATTTGCCTATCATTCCTCATTCACATACACACTTCTACACACTCACACATCCTCATGGCTCATCTCTATTTATACAATTCGATTAGAACCTAAGGAGGCTCTATATCCTAATATAACTCCCATAATATCCAATCTCTAAAATCTCTCATTCAATCCCTTATTCCTAGTTAAGAGCTAACTAATCCATGATCCTCTCAAACCTTCTACAATCCTCTCGAATATTTCCTATTTACAATAATCTTAATTCTCTCCTAAAAGCTATAAAAAAATACATTAATTAATTAAATAGTCGGTTTGGGTTAGATGCACGTGCATGTTACCTACTTCTAAGTGGCATGATTTCATTAGCTCTATCACTCTCTTATTAGCTCGTGTGGCTAGCGGTGTTAAAAAATATAACGTTGTAGCCTATTAAAATTATTTTCTTTGACCTTTATGCTTGCTTTTGAATGTTAGTTATCTTCTTTATTTTCTTTTAGTTAGATTTGTTCATCAAACAGTATCAAGAATAAATAAAAATAAAAGAGGACACAGATGTAGGATCTCAACAAGGGAAAAATCCCTCCAAGGAGAAAACCAAAAAACTCTTCTCTTCTTAGAATATGCTTCTAATGAGATACAAAGGCCAAATCCCTATACCAAGTCCTTCTCCGGTAAAAAATCATCCCTTCCTAAAATACTTCTTTAATATGCACCAGACTACTACACATTACAACTCGATCTGCCAACTAAAACACTGCTACTCAACCTGCATATTCGTCCTACAACTTTGACCTACAACTTCTGCCTTGCAGCTCCTGAAGAAACCCTCATTTGACGTCCTTTTGGGACCTTCTAAGATCAATACAACTCTTCCTAAGGTCAACGAGGTCTAGACATAGTTCTCTTCCTTCTAGCTACCAGTTTCCACACTTCAACCCTCTGCAACTTGGCCCTGCAACTTCAGCCTCTTCCTACATCCCATAAACCCTATATTTTCACACATGTGAGAGAGATAGAGCCAAAAAATAAATAAATTTCATCCTTCTTTCTTCTCCTTAAACTTTTCTCTCCTTTTCTAGCTTTCTAGCTATAGATCTAACTCTTTCTTAATATATAAAACTTGTTGTGTATGTATCTCCAAAGGAAGTCGAACTATTCTTTATGTAACCTTCTCAAGGGGTCGAATTCCCTCCTTTAGGCCGACTTGAGGATCCCAAGGCCAACTTGTACTCTTGGATATTTTAGGACTTTCTAGACTAAAAATTAATTATTTTGACGATTGCAAATTTTCGAGAAGGTTCTTATAAACATGATGTTGACTCCATTGACTCATGACAATAAATCCTAAGAAACAAAAAATTATAGAAGCACGAAGAACGTGATTTTACCAAGAATAACATCAATAATGAGCATGAAACCCATCCTGTAATAATGCATTTTTTCCTTTCTTTTTCTTGTTTATTACATCAGATACATATTGAAATGAGCACAACAATTATGAAGACCAAAACTGGTTATACTTTTCAACACTCCCTCTTAAATAGGGAGGTATTCATAATTTTACAACCAGTATAATTCCATATCTCAAACTGAAGAGTTCTCAAGAAGAGTCAGATTGATAAGTCATACTTTGAGCATCATAATCATGACCATCATTATTCCTGAAGCCTAACTGAACGAGCTCTAATTTAATATGGAGAAATATGTTGGGAGGATCTTTGCGTGGTATTGAACTAGATCTCTAAGGTAAATTACCGATCAATATGTCCACAAAGTATTCCCATTTAGGAGTATTCTTAACTTGGATCTCCATATTTAATTCCTCAAAGAATATTCGTCTTCTTCAACCACTCTTCTCTTTGATTCTTGTCCCATCCTCAAAGAGTGTCAGTCCTTTCCTTTTCATGGATGTTATATCATTAAGGAAACAATAAATGTTTATCCAATCCTCCATCATTCTTTATTCATCACCCGAAGAGGATAATGTACATGTGATTTCATCATCACCCCCTCTCAGTTAGATAATACATCCCTATTCTCCCTTGAACTTGAGAATAGAAGCTTTCTCCTTATTTATGGAGACTCCTTGTGCTCCCTCTCAAAATAGATGAGATTCCTTCCTTCCTATAATGGAAGCCAACATCAGAAGCCTTATAACTTATATTCATTAGATTATTAACTACAATTTATCTATAGCTACATGGTTCCCTCTTTCCTTCACATCTATTAAATCGAGCCTGATTCTTTTTGAGGTATCATGGAACCATATCCACTCTTTGTTATCGTGACATGATCTGGGTTATCTCTCTTTCTTATCACTTTCTTCTTCAATCATGAAGGCATTGAATTGGGACTTCCCAATCTTCAATATAAAAAGTGATCTTCCTTGAACTTTAGGTTATGTTCTTGCAAAACTACCCTTTCAATCCAAAGATGGACTCATATTGACTTTATAGTTGTCAGGTACCATACATTCTCCACATTCTTCTTTCATACAATTGAACTTGCCCCAATTGTTGTCATGTATTCCTACAACATTATTTTCCCAATAGCAAAAGACAATATGTTACCTAGATAACCAAACCATAAATGACATAGAATTACCTCACCATGGTGACCTTCTCGTACCATCAACATCTTCATCAACCATCTCCACTTTAAATTTCCTTCTTGCATTAGAATGCGCAAGGATCAAAATTGATTACTAGGTTACATATTTTGAACCAGATATTATACTAGATGTTAATCAATATCAAGTACATATGCTAGAGAAAGTCCTAATATTCTATACATTCTTAAGTAATTCATATTCTATTCCTTTCCAGAATCATTATTACTTAAGCACATATTTACAACCAACTTCATTTCATAATATTCTTGCATATATGAATATTATCTTATGCTTACTTTTAAACATAGATTTCTATTCTTTCATCCAATCATCTAGATATCCATATATCTCAGAAAAAGGTTGTATCTTGATCGATTGCAACCTTTCATCCCTTTTTTCTAGTATGATTCCACATTACATAGAATACATAATATTCATTTCATGATTATTTTCCCAAGGACTTTACAATATGATATTCCTTCATGGATCATAATGATCCATTTAAGAAAGATGGGAATATCTAACACAATCTAGATGGAAATTATGCAAAATGGTATAAAATTATATCCTAGATGATCTCTACTAAGCAACATAATAAATTCCAGACATGTTACTATAATATGTGATCCAGGTGGATATTGGTGGCCACCCGCCTATTCCACTTGGGCCCCCACCATTGTCTCTTTCAGTTTTTCATTTTTGGCATAACTTACTATTTTTAGCAGTTTTTCGGGTCCTGAACTTCCGGAGCCGTTTTGAGGCCCTAAACGACGTTTTTTGGTATGAAATTTGTTGCAATTTTGATCATCAAAATCGTCACAAAAGTTGTAGTCCTCGGATAGAGCTTTCTAATGATGTATCATGTGCGTCAAACGGAGATAGTATGCCAAAGTTACGTCCCTGGGAAGTTGAAACACCAATTTACCCAAACGGGGCCCATAGTTTTGGCGCGTCATCTCCTAGGGTTAGGTTTTTGGGATGTTTAGGGTTCTCCATTGTTTCTCAATAATAAATAGGCCCTCGCGCCTCATTGTAAAGCAGTTCAGAGGTCTGTAGCCACCACATCTCTTCTCAGAGATTCGCTACCAGCACCCTAGCTATTTTATTTCCATTATGTCCGTAAGCATCTTTCTGTTATCTGATATTAATGAAATGAAGTGTTATTTCCGCTGCATCTCTGTATTTATGGTTATGTGTTTATTCTGTTGCGTTCCTGCATAAATCCGGATCAGTGGTATCAGAGCGGTCTGCTTTTTCTCGATCCTTCTTTGCATGTCCCCAACGAGGTCGGGGTATAAGGAGCTAAGGCTTGATCTGGTGGAACCTTTGCAAGATCAGCCTCGCAAACCTCGACGGACACCCATGGGGGACGAAAAGAAAGATGAGGGAGCAGGAGATCCTATCAAAATATTGCTCGAGGAGGCCCTCGAAAAACAAAGGAACGCGATGATGGATAGCTTCGCTCAGATCCTTCAACGGCTGCCCACCGGCGGCGCATCTGCATCCAGTAGCCACTCTGGAGTTGCGACTCCCTTTAAGGTACAAGTAAATTTTGACATTCCCATATTTGAGGGTCAAATAGACGCAGATGCCGTAGATAGATGGATGAATCTATTAGAAGGATATTTCTCTGTTCATGACTTTTCAGACCGGGAGAAGATTATTTTTGCACTCCTCAAAGCTACCCCCCATGTTAAGGACTGGTGGGAAACCTACTGTGAGAACAAGGACCAGATAGAACCCTCTCTGTTCTCGGCCGTACCAACTTGGAATTATTTCTGAGACGCCGTCAAGGAACAGTACTATCCCGTGGGGAGCTATGAGGACAAGTACATACAATGGACCACGCTGCGACAACAAAGGGATCAAGATGTGCACGAGCTGACGAATCTGTTCCATACCCTGCGCACAAAGCTGGGTATCAAAGATTCAGAGAAACATTTGGTGCTAAAGTATCGCAGTTGTCTGCACAGATACATTCAGGAGGAAATGGAGTTCCTCGACATCTCCTCGCTTGGTACGGCATACCGGTATGCTGCCAAGATTGAGCAGAAATTCAAACAGAAGAAGCGAGACTTTGGATCCGCGAATCAAAAGCAAGGAAAAGGTGCTTCCAAACCGCAAAACAAAGGACAGAGCATGGCGGCTAAAGACAACCCATCAAAGCCACAAGACAAGAACACCGTAGCCAGAGAAGGACACGGGAAAGTGGTGTGAGTTCCATAAGAGCTCCACTCACAACACAAGTGAGTGTCGGGCCAAGCAGTCGCTAGTGGCCGAGATGATGGCTTCTGAGTCAGATGCATGCTCTGACTCCGAATCAGAACCTGAAAAGGGGAATGAAAAAGGGAAACAGATTATTGATGCGGAGCCCAACGCCACTGCTGCCACTACAAAGGTCCAGAAGGAGGAACCGGAAGATCCAGAGGAGGAGGAACGTCTCTTCCACTCCCAGATGTGGGTAAAGGGCTCCCCTGTACAGTACATTGTCGACAATGGGAGCCAAAAGAACCTCATTTCAGCAGACGCCGTGAAGCGGTTGGGCTTGCCGACCACAGCTCACCCACATCCATACACCATCGGGTGGCTTCACTAAGGACGAGATCTCCGCGTCAGCCAGCAGTGTCGCCTTCCCTATAGCATCAAGCCCTTCACGGATGAGGTATTATGTGATGTTGCTCCTATTGATGTTTCTGATGTATTATTAGGACAACCATACTGGTGGAAGCGTCATGCTGTGTATGAGTCTCGACCTCGTGCTGTTATTATTACTTTGGGAAATAAGTTGTACAGGATACCAGAGGTACCACCTCCTACGACTATCTCTTTGGTTACTGCAAAACAATGTAGTAAGCTCATTTCCCAAACCAGGAAATTCGTTTTTCTGATGATCCGCCCCCAGGGCAAGAAGAAGACCGTGGCCACGACCTCCAGACAGGGCCCCTCTGCACGACAACAACAAATGGATAAGGTCGTGGAGGAGTATGGGGACATCTTCACCTCACCCACAGGGGTTCCTCTGCACTGCCAGGTCAAGCACCCGATTGATCTGACCCCAGGTGCGCCACTACCCAATGGACCGATCTATCGATGCTCTGTTCTAGAAAATGATGAAATCAAGAGGCAGATTCAGGAGCTGTTGCAGAAAGGTCACATCAGGCCAAGTTCATCGCCCTGTGGGAGCCCGATCGTGTTGGTACAGAAGAAGGATGGGACGTGGAGACTCTGTATTGACTATCGGGCGCTGAACAAGATCACTGTCCGGAATAGGTACCCAATCCCACTGATTGATGACCTTCTGGACCAACTCCAAGGTGCAAAATATTTCAGTAAGATCGACCTGAAGTCTGGGTATCACCAGGTACCAATTGAACCCTCTGATGTGTGGAAGACTGCCTTCAAAGCTAAGGAAGGCCTTTTTGAATGGCTGGTCATGCCTTTCGGGTTGACTAATGCTCCCGCAACCTTCATGAGGATGATGGACGACATCTTGCGGCCATTCACCAACTCATTCGTAGTGGTGTACTTGGATGACATTCTGATCTTCAGCAAGACTTGGGAAGAGCACTTTCATCACATCCGACAAGTCCTCCAAACACTGCGGCAACACAAGTTGTGTGCCAATTTGGAGAAGTGCACGTTTGGCATGACCCAGGTTCAATATCTGGATACATTATTGATGAAAGGGGGGTGCATGTGGATCCAGCCAAGATCCAAGTCATTCAGGATTGGCCAGCCCCAACCACTATAACATAGCTTCGCAACTTTCTGGGTATTGCTAATTTCTACCGTAGATTCGTGTTGGGATTCTCTCATATCACTTGGCCCTTGAGCTAAGTCACCAAAGGAGGAGCGTAGAGTAAAATTCTTTGGCTCTAAACCCTGGGCTGTATACATGCTCAAAGAATTGAAAAATCGCCTCTCTTCTGCCCCAGTGCTCACCTTACCAGACTTGCAGCAGCCATTTGAGATCGAGACAGATGCCTCTGACTATGCTATTGGGGCAGTTCTTACTCAACAGGGACATCCAGTGGCATATCACAGTGAGACATTGTCTGAGACAGTTCGCAAGTATCCCACCTATGACAAAGAAATGTATTCCATTGTGCAAGCCTGTCGACAATGGAAGCACTACATTTTGGGGAAGGAAACAATCATCCACACAGACCACCGGCCCCTGTAGTTCATACAGACACAAGGGAAGTTGCAGAATGATCGCCATCAGAAGTGGTCCACATATCTGCAACAGTTTCATTTGAACATCAAGCACAAGAAGGGTAGCACCAATAATGTTGCAGACTGCCTCAGCCGACCACCGATCGTGGCGCTCACCACCGTGCTCAACTCTTGTGGGCACGAGACTTCTGATTGGCCGCTTCTCTATGAGAGTGACCCAGAATTCGGCCACACTTACAAGGCACTCTTGGGGGGCACGCAAGTTCCAAATTTTCACCTCCAAGATGTACTTTTATGTCACCTGGGACACCTTTGTGTTCCTTCAAGCGAGCGTGCCAAGATGATATGGGAAGCACACTACAGTCGAGTCGCTGGGCATTTCGGGGTCGAGAAAACAGTAGCAATACTACAGAAGTATTTCTATTGGCCGAACCTTCGAAAGGATGTCGAGAAGCACATCAGATCCTGCACTGCTTGTGCCATTGCCAAACCGGCCATCAAGAAGCAAGGCCTATATACTCCTCTACCTACCCCTAGTCGACCTTGGGAATCCATCTCCATGGATTACATGTCGGGCCCGCCTTCTACTAAGCAGGGAAATGACTGTGTTTTTGTGGTCGTCGACAGATTCTCGAAGATGGCCATTATGGCGGCCTGCAAGAAGAATATCACAGCAGAAGCCACTGCTAAACTCTTCTTTGAACGAGTGTGGGTGCACTTGGGGATCCCACAGTCTATCATATCAGATCGGGATAGCAGGTTCCTCAGCACATTTTGGTCCAGCCTCTGGTCGATGTTGGATACCAAGCTCACCAAGTCCACAGCTTTCCATCCCCAAACAGATGGTCAGACAGAGAATGTTTACTGGGATGATTGCAGGTTGAGCCTCATGGTAACTCAAAGTTCTGATGGAGGTGATGTAGAGCCCTCTATGGGCACTACTATATAAACTCTGTTCTCCATGTTTCTATCTGTTTGGCAGCTTTCAGGTGGGCTTGGGATTCCAGCCACTATGTCCCATTGACGTAGCCATGCCATTTGCAGCTGCTCAGGCCGATTCAGCGCACGTCCAGTCTGAAGTTGACAAAGCAAGTAGCTTCATCGAGCGCATTCAACACATCCGCCAACAAGTTCATGATATATTGGACAGAGCCAATGCGAAGTACAAGCAACGCCATGATCAACACCGGGTGCCACACAACTTCCAGGTGGGCGACAAAGTATGGCTACATTTGCAGAAGGAGCGCCTCACTGGACCCCACCGCAAGCTTCGCTCGCTCCGATACGGGCCGTACACCATCACCAAGGCTGTAGGGAACAATGCATTCGAGCTCAGTATTCCACCATTCCTTGGTCTGCACCCAGTCTTCAATGTGGATCGCCTTCGTCCTTACTTCCCTCCTCTACTGGACACCTCGGACATTGCAGAACAACTCACACCAACTGAGTTAAATCCAGACTGCATGGAACAGGCCACCACAGATTGCATCATGGACATGCAAATCAAGAACACTCGCCAGCAGAAGATCCAACTATGTCGGGTTGTCAAAGCTGGCCAACTCCTGCACCAAGGGAAGTGGTTCACCAGGGACCAAGTTCAGCAGAAATTTCCTCATCTCATGGAGGAACTTAACGCAATGGGGACCATTGCTTCCTAAGGGGGAGGAATGATCCAGGTGGATATTGGTGGCCACCCGCCTATTCCACTTGGGCCCCCACCATTGTCTCTTTCAGTTTTTCCGTTTTGGCATAACTTACTATTTTTAGCAGTTTTTCGGGTCCTGAACTTCCGGAGCCGTTTTGAGGCCCTAAACGACGTTTGGTATGGTAGGGTCTTTGTTGCGAGCTTTGATCATCAAAATCACACAAAAGTTGTAGTCCTCGGATAGAGCTTTCTAATGATGTATCATGTGCGTCAAACGGAGATAGTATGCCAAAGCCATTCCGGGAAGTTGAAGACCAATTTACCTAAACTAGGCCCATAGTTTTGGCGCTTCATCTCCTAGGGTTAGGTTTTTGGGATGTTGAGGGCTCTCCATTGTTTCTCAATAAAAAATAGGCCCTCGAGCCTCATTGTAACTCAGTTCAGAGGTCTGTAGCCACCACATCTCTTCTCAGAGATTCACTACCAGCACCCTAGCTATTTTATTTCCATTATGTCTGTAAGCATCTTTCTGTGATTCTGATATGAATGAAATGAAGTGTTATTTCCGCTGCATCTATGTATTTATGGTTATGTGTTTATTCTGTTGCGTTCCTGCATAAATCCGGATCAATATGATTCTATCTTATGATGCTTATGGAAAACATATAATATAAAGATAAATCAACATTAAAAAAAAACCTAGAAGTCAATGAAACTTATTTTAGTAGTAAATATCCTTCAGTTCCTCCTTTTTTGCCTTCTTCTTAGGTTCTCCCACTACTTCAGCTACATGAGCTTAAATTTTATCATTTCTCTTATTATTTTGTTGATCTGGATAGTCCCTATTGTATTTTCCAAACTCATTTCAATTGAAGAATTGCACCTTGGACATATCTTTCTTCTTCGACTTGCCAAACTTTCCTTTCTCTGTCTTCTTGAGTTGGGCTAGAAAGGCTTGAGACTGCTCATTTGATCCAATTTCATCCTTGAACTTGATCCTTGATTCTTCTAGAGTGAAAATATTCAAAGGGATTTGAATCATTCCTGGAGTAGAAAATTGTTGCAAAGTTTCTCCATTATGGTGGTAATGAATTTAGAGCACATACAGTCACCTCAAAATTAATGATTGGTTCCTCGAGTCATTGCAAATGGTCTCATAGCTTTGAGACTCTCTTGAGGAAGGATTCCATATCCTCATCCTTAGATTTCATAATTATATATATTTTGTTCCATAATGACATATTTTTACGTTTTGTACTTACATAGTACAAATTCACTAACATATTGTACATTTCCTTGGATGTCTTCAGGTTTGCATGATAATTGGAACAAGAGAATCCTATATTGATTCAACTATGATCCTTTAAGATCTGAATTTCCCTTTCTTATACTTTTATATTTATTATGTCTTATTTTTTTAAGGTTCATTAACTTCTCCAGTAACATATCCCATTACATCTTGTTCTGTGAGTATTAAGTCAATCCTTTTCTTCCATGCTAGATAGTTTGAAGCCCTACTGAGATTATTTATCTACTTGTAGAAAGAACCTACATGACTTGAAGATTTATCCATTATGAGATATTATGATACTAATTTTTATAATATATTAAACCTTATTAATGTCTTCAAGACCTTTAGAGAGTTCTTGATGATGTCGTTGAAATATGTTCCCTAGTATTCCTCCACTAACAACTTTTAAAATGATGCCTTGCAAACAAACTTCAATTTTTGTGAGATGAATACTCTCCTTGCGAGATGGATGTATTTTTTATCTTCTTCAATGTATAAACTCTATATTAGAAGGATTTTCTACCAACAATCCTTTAACCATATCCCTTCAAGATGCAATCTTCTTATTTTAGACCTTGAGAGCTTCCTTTCCCTTGATCAATAATTACTTCTTATATCCTTTTAATTTCCTTCCTTTCTCACCTTAGCTCTTATACCATGTTAGCAAATGTAATGTGGCATCTTATTAAACTCATTTTCTTTGAACTTTATACTTTCTTGTGAATCTTAGTTATCGTTACTATGTTTTTTTTAGTTATATTCATCAAATACTATCAAGAAGCAATTAGAACAAAAGAGGAGACAGATATAGGCTCTCATCCAAGGAAAAACCCCTCTAATGAGAAAAATAAAAAACTCTTCTATTCTTATAATCTGCTTCAAATGATATACAAAGACCCAATCCATAGAACAAGTCCTTCTCCTAGTACCAAGTCAACCATTCCACAAGTCCTTCCTGAATTTTAACAAGAATGCTACACACTGCAACTCGATCTTCTAACTATAACACTACAACTCGATCTTCAACTTCAACATTGTGTATCCTAAATAAAGCCCAAATTCACCTCCTTCTAGGAACCTACAAGAGAAATATAACTCTTCCTAAGTTCAACGAGGTCTAGACACAATTTCCTTCCTTCTAGCTACCATATTCTACACTTCGTCCCATTGCAACTTCAGCCTCTTCTTGCAACCCAAAAACCCTATATTTTCACACGTGTGAGAGAGAGAACCCAAAAACAAAAAAAAATTGTCCTTATTCCTTCTCCTTGACCTTCACTCTCCTTTACTAACTTCCTAGCTACATATCGAACTCTTTCTTGAGATATCAAACTTGTTGTGTGAGTGTATCGCCAAAGGAAGTCAAACTTCTCTTTATATAGCCTTCTCAAGGGGTCAAATTACCTCCTTTAGGCCGACTTGAGGTTACTAGGGCCAACTTTGTACTCTTGGAGATTCCAAGTTTTTATAGCATAAAAATGATTCTTTTTATGATTGCAAATTTCCTAGAAGGGTCTTATAAACATGATGTTTACTCGATTGACTCATGAAAATAAATCCTAAGATCTAACATACCCTAGAATCACGAAGTAAATGATTTTACCTAGAAGATCACTGATAATTAGAATGAAACATATTCTTTAATAATAACAAAATCTTTTCTTTTTCTTTTTTGTTACATGGGATACATATTAAAATGAGTAAAACAATTATGAATATTTAAACTAGTTACATTTATCAACAATATAGACTAGCCACAGCTTGACATGTGGCTTGTTTTTTTAGGTACAATATTATAAAATTTATGGGCTAACATAAATGAGATTAGATCCTAGGTCAATCAAAATAAAAATCGGTTGGGTAATGATCATACCTTCCATTGCAATAACTAAATATTGATGATCCACTTTCTGATTATCTAAAGTTGCATAAATTTGAGGTGATTTTGAGTCACATCATTTACTATTGTTGAGTCTTGCATGCTTTACAACCTTGAACCCTCGACCTCTTCTCGTGTTGGTTTAATGGGTTAATCTATATTTTCAGTAGCGAAATTTTGTTGAAATCCACCCTTCGAAAATGTAGTGAACTTACTATTTTTCCCCATATGCCTATGTCTAAAATATTTGGATGCTTTCCCTTTAAAATTGGTGTTGTCCTTCTTCTTCCAATTTGTTCAAATCTTAGTCTTATGCTTAAATGAATTGTAGCAGTATTTAGTTTTCTGAATAGTGTCTTCTAATGTTCTTGGTTCTTCAAACTCATTTTTTTTCTAGTTTCAATCATTAATTTTTTATCCTTGATGTAAAAATCACACCTCAACAATTATAAAAATCTATTTTTGTATTCATTAGTAGTAAGATACCCTAGTTCAGGCTCATGGAATTATTTAATATTGATATCATAGCACTTTTCAGACAAATAATTATCCGGGAAATATCTCTTAAATTTTCTCCATGATAACTCCTTCACTCTAATTCCCTTGAAGCTTCTCAAATATTCCCACCATACATCAAATTTTCTATTCAAGCTAAAAATGGCTACTATGGACTTCATGTTTATATAGTAGTCATGAACTCTAAAGTATTTATTCTTTCCCAATAGCTAAGCTTCTACCTATTTAGATTTCTTATTTTATATGTCAAAGGTGGGGGCTTTATATTTCTTAAATTCCTTCGACTTTAAGCCTTTATCACTCCTCCTTTTCCTTTATTTATCCTAGCTATAGTACCTATGGTCATCTAAACAGAAGTGATAACCAAGGCTTCAAGAGAGGAAACAACAACTATTATTTCAGCTTCTTTAGCAATAGTTTCTTGAGTGGGTTTGACTCTCAATAAGTTCTCAAATACCCTTGTCATCACATCAGTTCCAGACTTCAAGAAGTCCACATCAGGAAAATCAATCTGAGATTCAATTGAAAATCCAGTGCCATCATCTCGTTTTTCATCAATCAAATTTTCAAAATTAGATACTGGAGTCGTTCCCTCCACAGAGGAAGGCTATAGTATAGTAGTAACAAAGTCTCTAGAACACTCCTGGGATGAAACAACCTTGGGATCATTATCCAATTCTAGTATAACAGTAGCTAAATGATTGAAAAGAGAGGTTACAGTCGGTGAATTTGGTGAAACCCCCTGCTGAAGAGGATTTTTAGAATGAGCTACAAGTTCTTCTATTGACGTGGTCGTGGATTATCCAAAATTCACAGTATCAAGAAAAATCTCTATCACTTGTAATGATTGAGATATTTCTATTTCCTGCTCCATCTGTTGTGAATTTGATACATTTTGGGATGATTTTTCTTGAAAGGTTTCTTGGTGCATATCTTCTATATTGATGAAAAATTGAGTCAAGTTTTCTTCTAGTAGCTATTTAAGAGGGTTCAAATGATGTCTATTAATAGAACTAATTCCATTATTTTCTATATTTTTTTAAGTTTGTACATATCCTTGTGAGGTATCTTTTTCCATGAGAGTTTCATTTAAATTTTCCTCATTTCCTTTCTCTCACTTCTCATCCCTAATTGAAATGTTCCAAGATGTTCTAACAATTGTTTCATTTTCAAGGGAATATCTTGACCAAGCGTCAGGGTTTCTAATGAACTGACCAGATTTGGTTAAACAACCTAAGTGATAGCTCAAAATTCAAAGTGTTCAGAAGTGTGCTAAACCTTAGTGACCAAATAAACCTCGTCTTCCTGATTTCGGAACCGTGAACAGTTCGAAAAACTGACACAGTATGAAGAAGTTATCGCAGTTTAAAAAGTCCGGTAAACTACAATTTTTGGACTTTGACCAAGTTTGACTGGAAATTTGGGAAATTAAAAAAGAGAATATTCATGGGAATACTCCTAGAATATTCTTGGAATATTCCTTTCAAACCAATCAAATCTTGACAAGTGGCGCATTGGTATTCAGCAGTGGGTTGACTGTTTTGATAAGGGCCAATGAATGGGCAACATGTGGCCAGCCCTGAGGCTACCACGTGTCCCCGAGACTGTTTAATAAAATTGTGGGGAGGCGATGGGATTTGATCGCGCAACCTCATAGATGCAGTGCCCACACATTAACCACCTCGTCTACTCATTGGTTATTACCTCTAAAGGATCGCGAAAATATTTATGTGTTAAAACATTTGCACATGAGGGGGTAGGGGGGACCGTCAGTGGTCCCAACCCGTTGGTGGCCCGTGGAGTGGTCACATCACCTGTGAACAAACCACAACACTAAGTTTAACTACTGGCTAATGAAATCACAGAGAAACCAGGGCAGATAGAGGCCTTATGGAGCAAACCAATAGTCATTTATGACTATTTTTATACTTATGAATCCATTTATGGAGATTTAAGAATATTTTGAAGACTTTTAGAGCTCTAGAAGCCACAGAGAAATTTTATTTGACCCAAGTGCTAGGGGTGCCACAAGGTGTTGGAGGCGAAACAAGAGTAGCCGGAGGCTTATTTCAGTGAAACAATAGTCTATTCTGAATATTTCTGGCATTCTAAATCCATTGATGGGTTTTTTAGACCCAATTTAAGACTTCTTAAGGTCGAAGATCCACAAGGAAGTCTTGGACAACCTTGGGCCAACCGTGGAGGGAGGTCCAATTTGGGGATGCAGTGCTCGTTTTGAGAAAATGATCAGTCCATTTTGGAGGTATGATATGTGCTAGAGACAGTAGGTGAGGTTTGAGGTACAGAAAAATATTTCTAAAGGAGTTAGTGCCATAGAGAAGCTTAGTGTAGCTCAATAGCACCGACATAAGGAATCAAGTCTAAGGGAGCCTAGATCTGTTTTCAGAGTGATGAAAAACATGACAGGGGTATAATGGTATTCTAAACCCATTGGTTCATTTCATTTAACCATTGGAGTTGAGTTTGTAACTTGTAAAAGAAATTTTTCCATAATCCCAAAGAGCCAAGTCAAGATGACAAGAGCTCAAGGAGACGTAGCCCACGATATTCAAGTGAACTCCTAGATTAAATTTGTGGTTATGTGTTGATGTTTATTTGCTACATTATATGGCTATTGTACATGTTTAATTTCACTAAAAAAATGGACTTAAAGCACTTAAACAATAAATAAAAAAATACACTTGATTCAAGTATAAAATTCCACAAATGTAAATTATAAGCTAGATATTTTGTTTGTCCAATTGAGTGGGAGGTTCTTGAAAAGCATAAAAATTTATCCAACCCATTTTCAGATCAGGTTGGTATCAGAGCACTTGGTTGATTGATTGACAGAGAAATAGCTTGCTTGTTTGACTTGAAAGGTGTTTGCATTGCAAGGATTTGATTGTTTGCAAATTTCCTGTTGCTTGAGTTTGCTAGAGTGAAGGGAAGGCTACTGATGACAACTTCTTCAAGTGAGGTTTCCAAATCCTCCTCCTTCACAAGATTCTTCGATGAAGACATGAAGTGAGACTTCTACATCTTGAAGGATATGGTGCAAATTTTGTTTGAAGATAGAAGAGAAAGAACTAGACTTCATGAGAAATTGGTTTCTATGGAGCAAGAGAAGGAATAAATTCTTCAAAGAATGCATGAGATGGAGATGCAGCTTCATCAAGCCCAAGAGGCCTAGACCAAGAACATGCATGAAGCAGAGGTAATTCACTCTAATATGTCTTCAATTTCCTCGTCAGAAATATGTGTTGGTTCATTTGAAAAGCACACTAGAGGTATAGGGTTCAAGTTAATGTTTAAAATGGGCTAAGAAGGCAAGGGTTTAGGCGAACATGCACAAGGCATGATTGCTCCTATTTCGGCTGAGGAAATACCTAAGAATTTTGTTCTTAGTTATGTTAAACCTTATGGTGAAAAATCTACAGCCATTAAGGCATGTGAGGAAACTTCAATGAGAACTTTTGTCACAAGTTCTAAACCACAAACATGTCAAGTTTTTTTTCAAGTTGATTGCCAATGTTTGAAGCCTATGTTGCAGAAAGGTGTTTGTACACATGCATTTTATGGAGAGCATGAGAGTTTGGAAAGTTTTCAAGACATGAACACTGATGTTGGTCTGAAAAAGAAAGTTGGAATGTCTACAAATTCATCTCCTCATGAACGCAAAAAGGATGGACATGCAAAGCAACATGTGAGGTATAATTATTCCCATGATCAAGTTTATTATTTTTATGATAATTATGACAAATTTGCATGCTTGAATCGAAGAAAGAGTTGTTGTGCATATTGTGGTATGTTTAACCATGTTGTTTCAAAATTCTAGAAGAAGATGAAGTCATACAAGAAGTAGTTGAGGCAAAGGCAACTTGCAAAGAAGGTGCATAAGACTTGCACACATTTTCAGAATAGGGGACATGTTGTTTCCCAATGTTGGACATTGCATCCAACTAATCGTCCCAAGAATTTGCAACAAGAGGATAGAAAGACTCTAAAAATTGGAACCAAGGATTCCACCATTGATGTGAGAATGGATGTTTCACATGAAGAATATTTTCAGCAGCAAAAGTCATCATGGAAGTGGCTTGGTAAGAAGTGGTTTGACTTCTTGACACAGTAAGACATACATTCATTTGTACATATGAAAATTTCAGTTGTGCATGCATGTTTTTTGTTGTAATATCATGTTTGTTTAAGCCACCTTGGATCGATGACCAAGGAAGTGATGTTCAGCTACCTTCTATAAATTTCTCGCCATAAATTTATGAGTGAGTTCAAGGAAGCCAATTATTGTTAGGATGACAAGAGAATTCAGGAAGGGAATTGTCGACTACCTTCGAGTTGTGGTTCAAGGGCACTAATCCATGCAAGGCAAGTGTATGGATGCTAAAAAGAGAGGGTGTTATACTCTCATCTACTGTACAAATTAGTATATCAGTTTTTTGGGGTCCAAAATATTCCCAATGGGGAGGTGTGATCAGATTTGGATCAAGGACCTAAGTGATAGCTCAAAATTCAAATTTTTTGGAAGTGTATCAAACTTGAGTGAATGGGTAGATCTTTTCTTCCTGAGTCTGGTGCCGTTAACGGTTTGAAAAATCGACACTGTATGAAGAAGTTATCGCAGTTTGAAAAGTCCAGTAAACTACAATTTTTGGACTTCGACCAAGTTTGACTGGAAATTTGGGAAATTCAAAAAGAAAATATTCCAGAAAATATTCTTGGAATATTCCTTAGAATATTCCTAGAATATTTCTTGGAATATTCCCTAGAATATTCCTTTCGAACCAACCAAATCTTGACAAGTGGTGCATTGGTATTTGAAAATGGGTTGACTATTTTGATAAGGGCCAATGAATGGGTGACACGTGGCCAGCCCTAAGGCTACCATGTGTCCCCAGGATTGTTTAATAAAATTGTGGGGAGCCAACGAGATTCAATCGTGTGACCTCACAGATGCAGCACCCACGCCTTAACCACCTCGTCTACTGATTGGTTCTTACCCCTAATGGATCGCGCCAATATTTATGTGTTAAAACATTTGCACAAGGGGGGGGACGGTCGGTGGTCCAAAATAGCTCATGGCCCATGGAGTGGTCACATGACCTGTCAATAAAACAAAACACTAATTTTAAACCATCGGTAATGCAACCGCAACGTCCACCAGTCAACGCGGTCACATATTGTTAGTATGAATCTTTTGTCGGAGTGTACGAAAAAAGACCACTTTAGCTACGCATAACTTATAGCCCTAACATCAAATGTGGCTACTAACATCTTCAGATCTGCAGTTAGTTGATCAAGACAAGTGCTACAAAAAACCAAATCTATGCATAGAAAGACATTAAGCAGTAAAATCAAGAGTTTGCTCCATACATCCAATAGACAAGACAAGAACAATGTTTTTTGAAAGAATTTTTGTATTAAGGGCACCTGGGAGGAAAACAAGAAGGTGTATCCAATTCTCCTCAATGGGATGGGTTCTTGGAAGTCCTCAGCACTTCAGATCTAGAAAATCTCTCTCTTGTTGGTGTAGAAAACCCAGACAAAGATAGAACTCAAAGGGAGCTCACACAGCAAATAATGTAGAAAAATGTGACCAAGTGTATAGATCCAGAGTGATCTAATAGGCAACAAAAGGTGAAGAATGATAGGAAAACCCTCCTATTTATAACAAAATATTGGGTCATTCTAGATCTTGGTGCATGATTAAAATAACATTAACCAAATCTAGATCCACCTTTTATGGAATATTTTATGATATTTGTTGGAGGGAAAAAGTATTTGACTTGGGTCAAATCCCTTTATTTGTGAATAATAAATAAATAAATGATTTATTTATCATTTTAAGGAAGTGGTTGGAGGATAATCAAATAAATAATGATTTATTTAATTATTTATGGGTGATTTAGTCATATTTAACAAGGAATATTATTTAAATAAGATTTAAATAATTATTCCTAGAAAATAATAAGATAAATAAAGATTTATCTAATTAATTTCTTTGTTTTGGGTTAAATATGACCAGGAAAATCAAACAAATATAGGTTTGTTTAATATTTCCTTTTGGGGTTTCCTGTTTAGACCATAAACAACCTAATAAATGTGTTTTATTAAGTTATTTTACATAGTGAAAGCAATTTTACTTAGGGTAAAATTGGTCTTACATGGTGTACTTGGGTCCATCTAATGATAGTAGGTTAAATGACCAAAAAATGGTGTAACAGATTGCCCCCCAGCGTGCGAGTGTTAGGAGCAAATCGTATGACCGAAGTACGTTGTAAGAACTCAATCACCAGACATCAAAAGGGAAGTCAGAGAGAGAAATGTAAGGTAGACTAATGTGCTGAAGAACTAGAACCTGAGGAGACGAGACTTACAGGTGCAACAAGTCTCTTTTTATGAGAGGGTACCTGTGCTAAAGGCGGCGGGGGAGGCATACCTATGCCCGCCGAGACAAAGTACAAAAGAATAGTGTGTCTAGTAAACAAGGGACCAAACCATAAAGTACAGTTGGCATAAACATGAGCTAGATAGAAATACAATGAAGGATCCCATATACATGTTGTGCCTGGGATAACAGCCAGGACTTATACAATAATATCTGAGTACATGAGATACAAATACAACCCCAATTCCCCCTACAAGCGGGGAAGGGCTCACAAAATATGACTGATACATGCAAATCAAAGAGGCGCTGCAAGCAGCTAAGGCCGACATCAGCAAATATATGGAGCTGCATCGAAGGCTGCAATGAAGAGGTCATCCGGGCATGTGGGGGGCTACCTGCAGGGCCACCCCCTCATGAGGGCTGAGACATCTCACACACACCCGGGCATCACCAAGAGCTGCTATTGTATCACTAGACCATCAAGCATATGGATCTCGATCATGCGGAAAGGAGCTGAAGTGGAGAAACAATCAAGTCAAAGGATAATGAGAGATCCCTTTGCCTGATCCGAGGCACCGAACAAGAGTGGAAGTTGGAACCAAGGTACACCACCCTCTAGACCTGTCTTCTGGAATGGAGGAACTGATGTCGACAGAAGGAGGTCCGCCATAGGTGAGGCAATGAGAGATCCTCAACGAAGGCACGAGAGAAAATAGTAGAGCGACGGACAGACTAATACTAATGATGATGATGGAATGGAGGGGACTGAGTAGCGAATGGACGACTGCCCTTGTTAGAGCATAAAGGGCATGAATGACATGGCAGTGACTGACACAATATCATAAGGGATAGGGGACAGTGGGACTGAAGGCCATAATGTGCGACACAAGAGAGAGACCAAGCAATGAAGGATGGAGGACTATAGCGGGGTACAAAGGCACTCGGAATAGACTCCATGAATGTGATGATGAATCAGCTTGGATGCTCTAAACAAGGGCAACTCGATGGTGCTGCCTCACAGTAAAGGTCCCATGGGGGACCATGAAAACATGAGTACAAGATGGTATCTCATGACGAAAAATCGACACGAACGAAAGACAAGTATGGAGGCAAAGTCGTGCCCCAAGTACAAGTGTTGTAAGTGAGGAGATTTGATTTGGAGGAGAGGTGAAGTGATCCTTCTTGGACAAAGTATGTCCTAGCGAGGTATCAAAGTATAAAAACAAAAAGATGCTGGCTATCTAACAGAAAATAAGACGTGCATTTCAGAAGGGAAATGCTAAGGGTAATATTTCTTAAGATAGAGTGCATTGCGAGGATTAGGAAGAGGATTGCCTTCAAAGTCCTCTAAGAGGTATGCCCCCTTACCAAGATCCTTACTGATGAAATAAGGGACTAGCCATAATGAGTCGAACTTCCCGTGACCGAGGACATCATGGGCCTGGTCATATACTAGAACAAGGTCGCCTTCGTGAAAAGTACGAGGCTAGACTTTTCGGTCATACTGAGCTTTGGTGCATTTTTTGGCCGCTTCCATGGTTTGCAATGCAACACGACGGTCTTCGGAGGCACGCTCAAGCATGATAAGTCGTTGTTCTAGAGGTTGGGTGTCAGGGAGAAGTTCAACAGCCAGATGAAGGGAAGGGATTTCACACTCGATCGGTAAGACTGCCTCCTCTACAAAAACGAGGTGGAAAGGAGTAAACCCGGTGGCGGTTTTAACAGAAGTTTGATAGGCCCACAAAGCAGGGAAGAGCATGAGATGCCAGTTGGTTTTGTGCTTATTCACCGTTCATTGAAGCATGGTCTTGAGGATCTTGTTGACTGCTTCAACTTGGCCATTACCTTGGGGGTAATAGGAGGAGGAATATTGGTGCTCAAAACCCAATAGGGAGGATAGCTCATGCCATATCTCATCTTCAAAATGTCGGCCGTGGTCAGAGACCAATTGTTTCGGAACTCCGAATCGAGAAATAACGTGGTTAAAGAAAAAGAGGGCGGCGGTAGCGGCCGTATTGTTAAATGTGGGCATAGCCTCGGCCCATTTGGTGAAATAGTCAACCACCACAATGATATACTTATGGTTACCACCGGATGAAGGTCGACACTCCATAAAGTCGATGGCCCATTTACAAAAGGGACCAGTTGTGACGACAGGATGGAGGGGAGTTGGGGGAGCTCGCGCCTTAGGGGCGAAATGCTGGAAATTGGGACAGTGTTTGACTACCTCAATGCAATCACTGAAGAGGGAAGGCTAAAAATACCCAGCGCGCATGACTTTCTGGGCGGTAGCAAGTCCGGAGAGGTGGCCACCGCAAGCACCACTATGGTAGGCATTGAGGACCTGTTCAGCTTCAGCGTGTGTGAGACAATGATGAAGGACATTATCGATACCATGACGATAGAGGTCGTCACCGATAAGAAGGTATCGGGGAGCCTGGTGTCGGATTCGTCGGCCAGCCTCACGATCAAGGTGGAGGGCGAACTTTTGGGTTCGCAAGTAAGTAAGAATATCACCGTACCACGGATCGTCCGAAGTAATGGCGAATAAGTGTTCATCAGGAAAATCATCATTAACTGGGGGGTCCTGCGTTCTGGTAGGTAATTCAGAAATGAGTTCAGCGAGGGCTAATCCTCTCTTACTTTTTGGTGTGACAAATTCGAGTTCGAATTCCTGAAGGATAACGACCCAACGGGCGTACTTCCCAGTGAGGATGCGACGACTCAATAGGAAAGCCATGGGGTTGGAATTAGTCACAACCTTGGTGGAACGCATGAGGATATAATGACGAAGTTTTTGGACTGAGAACACGACAGCCAGCGCTAATTTTTCTTCGTGCGAGTAGGAAACAGGAGGCCCTACAAGGTTCTTACTGACGTAATAGATCACATGCTCGATATCGTTGTCATCTTCCGGGATTAGAACTCCAGCGACCAAATAGGTGGAAGCGGAGATGTACAGGATGAAGTCCCTATCAAAGGCAGGAGGGCGGATCAGGGGAGCGGATGTGAGAGCCTACTTGAGGGCATCAAAAGACTCATGAGCATAGGCATCCCATACAAACAGGATGTTAGATCGGAGGAGTCTAAGGAACCCATGTGCGGTGGTGGCATAGTCAGGAACGAACCGGTGAAGAAAATTATCTTTGCCTTGGAGACTCTGTAGCTGGCGTAAGGTACGAGGGATGGGGAGTTCAAGAATGGCTTGGACTTTTAAAGGGTCAAGAGTGATACCGTATTTGGACACGATGAAGCCTAGGAGACGGCCGACAGGGACGCAGAAGAAACATTTCAATGGGTTAAGGCGGATATTATACTTGCGACATCGGAGGAAGATGGTGCGCAGATCGTGGAGGTGTTGCACCCGATGTTTAGAACGCGCTGTGAGGTCGACTAAATAAGCAAGGATAATGTGAGCTAAGTCATGGAAACAATAAGACATGGCCCGTTGAAAAGTGGCGCCGGTGTTTTTAGGGCCGAAAGGCATGACCCGGTAAGCGAAAGTTCCCCATGGACTGATGAACGCGGTTTTAAGTTGATCAGCAGGACGGATAACAATCTGGTTGTATCCGGAGAAACCGTCCATAAAGGATAGAACCTCGTGCCCCGCACACTCGTCAATGATTTGGTCAATTAATGGTGTGGGGAAGTTGTCTTTGGGACAAGCATTGTTCAAGTCGCGAAAGTCCATGCAGACACGGATGGTGCCTTGTTTCTTGAGGACGGGAACTAGGTTGGACACCGAAGTGGTGTATTCAATGGGGTAAATGAAACTAGCCTGCTTGAGCTTATCGATTTTGGCTTTGATAGCATCACGTCTCGAAGGATGAATGGGTCTCAACTTTTGACGGGTTGGGTTGGCAACAGGCCATGTGTCGATATGGTGTTCGACAATGGCGGGATCGAGTCCAGGCATTTCGGAGTAGGACCAGGCGAAAATATCGCGGAATTCCTTGAAAAGCTTAGTGTAAGCTTCAATTTCTTTCGGGGTGCATTGGGCGCCCAAGGTGACATATTCTTCGATTCCCGGTTTGACCGAAATGTCAATTTTAATGGTAGGAGAGATATTGGCCATGTTTCCTTCTTCGAAAGCATCGGGTGTAGGGATGGGATTTTTGAACCAGTCGACTGCATGGGGGATGAAGTCTTTGGTCTCCACAGCATATTGGTCATGGGACTGCTGTGGGAGGAAGTATGCGCGATGGTGCATATCATTCCAGGGAAAGTCAGGGTGGGTCATGGCTTCCATAATGTCCTCATCCGACTGGAAGATGGGAATACTGGAGGAAGGGGGATCACCTGATGATGTAGCAATACCGGATGGGTCATCTTGAGAAAAAGGGCTCATAGGGGCAACGTTGGCAGATCCAAGGTCTACTAAGGTGGAGCCGAGAGTGTCCGCAGGTAGGAGGATAGATGAATCATCTCTCAAGGATGACGATAGGTAAAGGATGGTGGACGAAGGCTCAGTTGTGTCAACGGATGGAGGGGGAATGGGAGTAGGAAGATCCTCTAGTCCGACTGGGGTAGAACTCACAACCAAGGGAGAAGGTATAGTGTCATGTGTAGCCTTGAATTAGCGGTACGTGGCTAAGGAGGAACGATACTCGTCAAGGCGGGGACGGAGGTGGGTGTAATGGCCATGGAAATCGCACAAAGCACAAGGGTGGTTTGTGCGCAAGGTTTTGAGTTTCGGGATAGAATCAGGGATATTGACGTAGAATTCAGGGACATCAGATTCTGGAAACATCTCGTTGACCAAGGCCTTGAGATGCGGCAATTCAGGACACGTATGGGTGGCGTGACCGATAATATCGCACAAAGCGCACTAGATAGCGCGCTTTGGTGGTCGAGGAGGGGTAGGGTTTGTCGGGGCAGTGTGGTCCTTATTGGATTTGGTGTGAGGTTTGCCCCCTTTTCCCGATACGGTCGCAACAGGAGATGGTGCTGGCGAAGGTGGGTGAGGTACTGTAGTAGCAGGAGAAGTGGTGGGGACCGATTGAAACGGGGTCAAAGCAAGGTATGGTTTGGGGTGACTGGGTGGGGTAGTGGCTGGAGGGTCAAGGTACCAGACAGGTATACCCAGGGTCAGGTTGGGGAGAGAGAGGGTAGCCATAATAGGTACTGAGTACACTCCAGGGGGTGGAATGAGTAACGATATCTGACCAGAGGGGTAATGGCCGGGCGGAACGGCACCGAGGTGGCTAAGGTCTGGATGAACCGATCCAGAAGGATAGAGGGGTTCATGGAGATTAGCTGTAGAAGAGGGGCCAGAAGGAGGAGGTCCGGCTGGCTGAGATGAATGGCTAAGAGCGGGTTGTGGTGGGCGAGGTTGAGGTTGAGGTTGCTGACTAGTCGCAGCGGGCGGCGTAAGGGCTGCCCGAGACGATTGCATCATGCAAACATTCGATAAGCTGGGATCTGAGATAGGAAGGGGAGGGAGGCCAGGGAAAGTTCCAAGAAAAGAGGAGTCTTTGTAGACGCTGGGAGAGACATTGGTCAAGGAATCGACAGTTTGCTTATTGGCTACAGAAGAGATGGTCGTCTCAGGGGAGGTCTGAGACTTTGGCTCATGATAAGTCAACTGGTCAATGGTGACTATCTTTCCATTGTGAGGAAAAGACATCTTGCGAAAAACTGCGAATGGGACAGCAGACATGGCATAGGTGTAGCTTCACCCCAAGATAATGTTGTAGTCTAGAGGGGCGTCGATGACTTCGACGTCAATGAAAACAGTCTTGCCCGCAAGAGTGATAGGACAATTACGGAAGAGGCCAATGGGCTAGGAGGCGTGGCCATCCCACACTCGAAGGGTGATCGTGGAAGGGGCTAATTCAGGAGATCCGAGTTGCTTCCAAACCGAAGCGGACATCACACAGGTGGATGCCCCCTCATCAATTATACACCGAGAAATGTTAGCATTCCGGATTTTTACTGGGATTTGGAAGGCTACGGAAGTAGGAAGAGGAGGATGTTCTGATTGATGGGCATCGAAAACAATCATTTGGTCATCGGTAGGATCTACAACGCCCATGGCAGATAACAGAGCCTTCTTTTAGGAAGGGCATGACTGGAGGAATTCCAATGTGGAAATGCCAGCAGGAGATTGCGCCAAATCATCTACTATGCTATACGAATGAGCAGCTCAACCAGAAGCAGCATTTCAACGTAATGGTCCCTTGGGAATCTTGGTATGAACCTCAACTTTGGGTTGAGGAATATGTAAGGGGCCATTGGATGTCTAAAGAGGCTCTGTAGAATCTAAAGAAGGGGACTCGGGGGCAAACTGAGCAGGAGGCTTGGGGTACCGGCGAGACCGAGTTTGAAGGTGAAGGTCGACGGTTGGGGATGGATCAGAGTTCATCATGAGGATCTGGTAATTAGAGGAACCAGAAGGGGAAGGTTGAGTGGCGACCTGTCCGTCAGGTGGTTGGGCAGCCACGAATCCTTATTGGGGGAAAGGATCGGTAAACACAGCCGGTTGGGTAGTGGCCACATTAGGGGGAGCATGAGGGGAGGCATGTTGTCCTTGCAATGTGGCTTGAGACTGCCACATCTTCTGCATCTGTGGTAAGAGGGGAAAGACTTGCCCTGGAGGGGGCTGTAGCTGTTATTGCGGGGGCGGAGGAGGAAAGGGAGGTGGAAGTGCATATGCTGGAGGAGCTGGCGCACCAGGCTGCGGATAAGGATAATGGTTAGGTTGGGCAACATTGAGGTAAGCAGGAGGTTGGGCAAAGTGATGAGGCATGCCGTATCCTGGATACATGCTACTTGGAGGGGGAAAAGTGCTAGAGGTGCTGGCCCCTCCCGGAGGGAGACCATAGCCCATAGGAGGTTGAGCATACAGATGAGAAAGGGCTCCAACGATACCGTCAGCGGAATGAGATGCCCCCGGGGCGTTAGCGCCATCGGGCCTGGGGAGGTCAGGAAGGACGGTATACACATAACCAGACTGAGCGTATATCAGGTCATATTTCAAGGCTACTTGGAGGGTGGCTTCTTCGGTTTGAGGGAAATAGGAGGCGACATCTTTGCCAATGGGAGGTAAGAGAGTGTGAAGGAACCAGTCCATATAAACCCGATCTTCGAAGGGGGGAGCTCGACATAAGCTTCGTTGTCTTCGCCATTCCTGGACATGAGTGGAAAGGCGGGTCGAAGAGGTTTGCTTGAAAGAAGTCAAAAGATCTGTACCAGTATCGTATCAGAGAGGGAGCTGGAAATAGGATAAAAAGGCTTGGGCAATGGTCGCAAAGGTGGTATGGGAAGAGGTGGCTTGGTCAACATACCATTTAGAAGCTTCACCGGTAAGCGTGCATTGGAACAATCGAAGACGGATGGAATCATCGATAATGGAATTGGAGGAACACCACATGTGGAAAGATCGGACATGGTTGGTTGGATCTTCTCCAGCAAGGCCATCGAACTTAGGGATGTCGGAGGGGAGTTTGGTTAGCATAGCAGGCCAACCAACATCGTGGCGGATAGGGTCATTGATCAACTGATTGAAATCGGGGAGGCTAAGGCCTGCCATGTAAGGGAGCAAAGGTGCAGCCGAGGTAGTTCCTGTGGTGGTTCCGCTAGTAGTAGTCCCGGCATTAGGGCCGGGATTACCGCTAGCGTTAGGCCCTGGACCAGACATAGGGAAGGTGATAGGGGGAGAACCAGAAGTAAAAGGAGAACCCAATGAATCAGAATAGGAGTCGGAATGCGGACTCGGAGGAGGACTGGCTCGACGACGACAGGACGGAGCGGGTCGATCGACCGGAAACTGAGGGTGAAGGCCAAGAAGTCTTCGGGAGGTGCACCTTGGGGGCGCAATAATGACAACACAAACACGACATGAGGGGAAGAAGAACGACCGACAAAGGCAGGGAGGTGCAGAATCAAGTGATTACAATGTCGAAACAAGGGCAGAAAGGTCCAGTATCAATTGATTTTAAAGTCTTTACCTGGCGGTGTAAACCAGGCTCTTCTTCGCTTAGGGTGAGTGTGTGGCATGCGTTAATTTTAATTTCTAAACCCTTTTCGTTTTGAGAGCAAGAGAAAAAGTGTGCTGCATAACTGAAAATAATGCTGCAAAAACAGTATATAATGCTGAAATAACAGAAAATTAACAGCTACTAGTGCATCAATTCAACCCAAAAAGGTGAGTCTCTCAAAACTAATCTAAAAGAGGGAAAAAATCTAGACAAAAGAAACTAAAAAGAGGCCAATAGATCTAGGGTCGAAAGGAACAGGGATCTAGAGGAGAAAGCTGCTGAAAAGAGGTGCGGATCACAGCCAAGAGGCAGAGGCAAGGTGGCTGGAAAAAAGGAGGAAATCAGCAAAAAGAAAGAAGGATAGGGAGGAGGTCCTAAAAGGAGGTCCAAACAAAACTACAAGGGGTGGTTTGAAAGGAAGAAGAGCTGATTTAAAGGGATCTGAGAATGAGGTATCAGATCTGAAAAAAAGGGGAGGCTGAAACTCTGAAAAATCAGACACCTGAAACAGCTAAAACTCTTCCACCAAAAGTGGAGGGTACTGAAGCCCTAGGGGGCTAGGTTCCCACTTAGATGAGCAAAAAAGATCAGAAACAGGTCCAAACGGACGGAGACAGAGGCTGGAAAACCCTGACAGAAGCTTCAGCAAAACCCAGAAAAATTGCAGAAAAATAGCAGAAAAAAGCACAGGTCGCAGGTTCTGACCTGTTTTCCTATTCAGGTCACATAAAAGGGGCTGAAAAGTGCGACCTGGAGTCCAGGTCACAGTTTTTGGGCTGAAAAGTGTGACCTCCAACTCCGGTTGTCCTGGCGGCAGATTTGCGGAAAATTTGTCGTCTCAGTTGCGGCTGATGTCTGTCACCTACGCAATAGGGCCAGAAACATGCGGAAGTTAGAAATTTTAATGTCTTAGGGTTTTATGTGAGAAAAACAACATAAAAATAGGAAAAACAAAATCTAAAAAGAAACCCTAGGGTTTGAAGTAGCTGGATATGCAGGAATAGGAAAAACGACAGCGGTCGTAATTGAAAACCTTTGTGGAGTCGCCAATTGTTAGTATGAATCTTTTGTCAGAGCGTACAAAAAAAGACCACTTTAGCTACGCATAACTTATAGCCCTAACATCAAATGTGGCTGCTAACATCTTCAGATCTTTAGTTAGTTGATCAAGACAAGTGCTGCAAAAACCATATCTATGCATAGAAAGACAATAAGCAGTAAAATCAAGAGTTTGCTCCATACATCCAATAGACAAGACACGAACAATGTTTTTTGAAAGAATTTTTGTATTAAGGGCACCTGGGAGGAAAGCAAGAAGGTGTATCCAATTCTCCTCAATGGGATGGGTTCTTGGAAGTCCTCAGCACTTCAGATCTAGAATCTCTCTCTCTTGTTGGTGTAGTAAACCCAGACAAAGATAGAACTCAAAGGGAGCTCACACAGCAAATAATGTAGAATGTGACCAAGTGTATAGATCCAGAGTGATCTAATAGGCAACAAAAGGTGAAGAATGATAGGAAAAACCCTCCTATTTATAACAAAATATTGGGTCATTCTAGATCTTGGTGCATGATTAAAATAGCATTAACCAAATCTAGATCCACCTTTTATGGAATATTTTATTATATTTGTTGGAGGGAAAAAGTATTTGACTTGGGTCAAATCCCTTTATTTGTGAATAATAAATAAATAAATGATTTATTTATCATTTTAAGGAGGTGGTTAAAAGATAATCAAATAAATAATGATTTATTTAATTATTTATGAGTGATTTAGTCATATTTAACAAGGAATATTATTTAAATAAGATTTAAATAATTATTCCTAGAAAATAATAAGATAAATAAAGATTTATCTAATTAATTTCTTTGTTTTGGGTTAAACATGACCAGGAAAATCAAACAAATATAGGTTTGTTTAATATTTCCTTTTTGGGTTTCCTGTTTAGACCATAAAAAACCTAATAAATGTGTTTTATTAAGTTATTTTACATAGTGAAAGCAATTTTACTTAGGGTAAAATTGGTCTTACGTGGTGTACTTGGGTCCATCTAATGATAGTAGGTTAGATGACCAAAAAATGGTGTAACACATATGGTCGTTTTAGTGTAGATCTTTGCGTGGTTTATGAAAACCGTAACTGCCAACATTTTAAACCCCAAAGTTTCCACTGTAAGCTTGTCACATGCACGGTCAGCCTTTAATGTTATGGTTAGACTTGGTAGATATTCTGGCAGGCGTGCCATATTTGGCATGATTTCCACTTTTAACTGGAGTTAAGTCCAGTTCCTCCAACTTTGGTGGAGGATTTTTAGGGGTCAATGGGAAAAAGGAGCTCAAGCTCTATATTGAGCTACATTCAACCAATTTTGGAGTGAAATTGTCAATTTAGAATATCTCAGACATTACAGACTCATTGGTGAGGGTTGCAGAGCCATCAGAGGACCTTTGAGCAAGTTTTTTCTTTAGAGAAGTTATAGGGGCCATTAGGGCCAGCATGGGCTAGCAGTAGTTTGAGGCCTAGCCAAGGGAGCGAGAGGCCTTATTCAGAAATCCAATAGTAAATTTTGGATGTTTTAAAGATTATGGAACTAATGGTGTGGTTTTCAGAGCCTGTATAGGAATTTTTAAAGTTGAGATTCTTCAAAGAAGTTCCAGGCACCACCAGGGCCAGGAAGTGCTAACAACAGTTTGAGGCCTAGCCAGTGCAGCTAGAGGCCTTATTCACGAATCCAATAGTAAATTTTGGACGTTTCAGATGTTATGGAACTAATGGTGTGGTTTTAAGAGCCCGTAGAGGAATTTTGGAGGCCAATATGCTTCAGTGAAGTTCTAGGGGCCACCAGGGCCCATAAGTGCCAGCAGCAGTTTAGGGCCTAGCTAGGGCAGCTAGAGGCCTTATGCAACAAAAAAATAGTCATTTATGAATTTTTTGACACTTATAAATCCATTTATTGATATTTTAGAAGCTTTTGAGGACTTCTAGAGCTCTATAAGCCACAGAGAATTTTTATTTGAACCTAGTGCCACGGGGTGCCAACCGGTGTTGGAGGCGAAACCAGAGCAGCAGAAGGCCAATTTCAGTGAAACAATAGTTTATTCTAACTATTTTTGGAATTTTGAATCCATTGAAGGGATTTATAGATCCAATTTAATACTTCTGAAGGTCGAAGAGCCACAGGGAAGTTTTGGGCAGCCCTGGGCCAACCGTGGAGGGAGGCCTAGTTTGGAGATGCAGTGCTCGTTTTGAGAAAATGATCAGTCCATTTTGGAGGTATGATATGTGCTGGAGACAGTAGGTTAGGTTTCAGGGACAGAAAAATAATTTTTAAGGAGTTAGTGCCATAGAGAAGTTCAGTGTATCTCAAGAGTATCGACAGAAGGAATCAAGTCTAAGGCAGCCTAAATCTTTTTTCAAAGTGATGAAAGACATGAAAGGGGTATAATGGTATTCAAAACCCATTGGTTTAGTTCACTTAACCATTGGAGTTGAGTTTGTAACTTGTAAAATAAATTTTTCCATAATCCCAAAGAGCCAAGTCAAGATGACAAGAGCTCAAGGAGACGTAGCCCATGATATTTGGGTGAAATCCTAGATTAAATTTGTTGTTATGTGTTGATGTTTATTTGTTTCATTATATGGTTGTTGAAAATGTTTAATTTCAGCCAAAACAAATCGACTTACAGCACTTAAACAATAAAAAAAAACATACACATGTTTTAAGTATAAAATTCCGCAAATGTCAACTATAAGCTAGATCTTTTATTTGTTTAACTAGGTGGGAGGTTCTTGAAAAGCATAACAAGTTATCCAACGCATTTTCAGATCAAGAACCCTGCCCAAGTTTGTTGAACTTGGATAAGACATCGTATGGTTAATAACTTGATGAGTCCATGGTGACTTACGACAGAAGCTTAGTCCTTGGACCTGCTTAATCTAGTAGTAGGCTCATGCAATACTGAATTGAAAAAGTATGGAAGGTTCATAGGTACCTTTTACCTCATGGATGCCATGAGTTTCAGATTACACCCTCAATAAGGGAATTTTAAGGTCTAAAATGTGCCTCCTAAGGAAATTATAAAATAATAATGGAAATAATAAAATAATATTTTATTACATCATCAAATTTTAGAGGGAAAAAACAAAAAAATATTTTTTCAACTCATATTTTCAACTTATCTCCCAATTTTTTTACTCAAATTTTGAGCGGGAGTACTCAGTGGATGAAAAATTTAATTCCTCATCCAAGGAGTACCTGTGTTACATACTTTTGATGGATCTTGCTACACGAAAAATGAGAAATACACGAAAAACATGATTGCAATCACGTTTTTCATGTATTTCTCATTTTTCGTGTAGCAAGATCCATCAAAAGTATGCACCATGGGTACTCCTTGGATGAGGAATTAGATTTTTCATCCAATGAGTACTCCCACTAAAAATTTGAGTGAAAATTTTGGGAGATAAGTTGAAAATATGAGTTGAAAAAGTAGTTCTATTATTTTATACACAGATAAGAAAAGGACTTATTGAGAGCTGCTCAAGATCGACAGAATATATACGCAGATAAGAAAATGACTTATCGATAGTTCGAGGTGGGTGATCATGTGTATGTGCGGATCAAACAAAAGAAGAGCACCTTGAGATGGGTCTATTATGCCAAGTTGGCTCCCAGGTTCTGCGGACCTTTCCAGATATTGGAAAGGGTGGGGCCTGTGGCATATCGGTTGGCTTTACCTGGCCACATTCGAGTGCACAATGTGTTTCATGTGTCCCTGCTAAAGCGATATGTACATGATCCAAAGCATGTAATCCATTGGCAGAACATTTAGGTAGGATAGAATTCGAAAGATCCTAGCTTGAAACATAAATATTTATGTGAATTTGACAGAAAACTTTGTTGTTTGCAGGTAGAATTGAACGGCGAGTTTCTGGTTGAGCCTCAACGTATGCTCGATCAGAGAGAAATCATGCTCTGGAAACGAGTCATCACCCACGTTAAAGTGCAGTGGAAGCACTTCAGCTCAGAGGAGGCTACTTGGGAAGACGAGAGACTTTTACATGAGGCTTACCCAGAGCTATTTCTTGAGCTGGAGTGAAACACCGAGGAAAGTGTTACTTCCAAGGGGGACGTTGTGACAGCTGAATTTGGTATTAACTAGTTGTTAACTAGTGATATGATATTTTAGTTATTATTTTAAAGGAAACACTGAAACATTTATTTTTTTCTAGAAATTTTATCTGTTTTTGTTGTTTTGAAAAATAAAATTGGTTATGGAAAAGTAGTTCCATAAAAAGTAAAAAGACGGATGGTAAAAAGTATTCCAAGAACTGAGAAGTGGTTGGACATTTTGAACAGTTACTTGCTCCTCTGAGGATAAAATTCATATCCTAGTGAGGAAAAGGGCTTTTATTCATGAGCTAAGGAAGAGAATGAGGATTTTCCTACGCTGGTAGAGACCAGTAGAAACCACTCAGCGTTCTTGAGAATTTCTGGTACTGACTAGACCTGGGGTCCTGAGGTCAGAACAGAAAACTCTGTCAACCTCTACCTGTCAAGTGTGGAGCATGAGGGAAAGAGAAGGACATAATTGCCTCTCTTGATGTTTGGGTGGACATCATCAGCAGATTTCACATTCAGATAAGTAACTGCGCATTTTAGTAAATTAAACAGGAATGATTTTATTAAGTGTATATACAGGTATGTGCTTAATTAGATTCAAGGACAATTTTTTTTATGAAAGACAAATGTTTTAAAAAGAATGGGTTCTGTAAACATTTATGAATAAGCAAGTTATTTATGAATTCTGTAAATTAAATGTGGATCATGCACTGAGTTTCTGAGTTCGGTAATTATGAATATAAAGAAGAAATGTTATTAAGGGAAAAACAATATATGGCCACATTTAAAGTAAATACAGTGGTAACTGTGTTATGTAAATACAATAGGTAACTTTTTTATATAATAAAGTAATCATAGTGGTGATTATGTTATATAAATACAGTAATAATTGTGTTATCGTGCTTCAGAAAAATAGTAAAATTACTTAGAGAACTACATTGCATTGAGTAAAAATTGTTAAAGTTATGAAAACAGAAATAGAAAGTAAGGTAATAAATAAGCTACTGAGCAAACAATATAATAGTAGAGAGATAGTCGAACCACTGAACTCTGTCATTTTAAAACTAATGAGGAGTGAACTGTCGGTTCTGGGTGCGAGGTGGAACCTCAACCCAAAACACTTTGTTACTCAAACCTATCTATACACAGACAAGAAATTGAGGTGCTTCGGTCACCTAAGAAAAACAAAGATAAAATTCCTGTGTTGGTAATATTGAGAAATGGAAGAAAAAATTGTGCAAGAATAAATATTGTTCGTTTCTCCAAAGCTTATGGTACACAAAAACCATTTAAAGAATAAGAGAGATCCAAAATTGAAATACATTGAAAAAAAAGATGCAGAGTAGTATAGTAATACATGGGTCAGGCAGAGGCTCGGACCTCACAAATTTAAATAGTTAAAACAATATTCATTTCATTGAAAAGATAACAATATATGTACAAACTGTAAATGAGAACACTAGCATTAGAAAAAAATATGTCTTACAGAGATCATAAATTCTGAAATTATGCAATACATAACTGTGTCCAGGAATTCCATCGAGACCTAAAGGATAGGTTCGGAGGAAACCCTCTCATAGCAGACAATACAATCACAGGAAAAAATAGATTCATTTTATAGACACTGAAATTCCAGATAAACGTAGAGAAAGTGACTTCGACTTTCATAAGCTAGAAAGGAACCATTGTACAACCTGACCAGTAGTGTAAACTTGAAGGCAAAAGGCTAGTAGAAATAAGCTAAGCACACGAACAAGAGGTGAAATATTCCTGAGAACCAAAGCAACTCAATACAGGAGTAGTTGGAAGGGTAAAGGGCACCGTTAGCGGAGAGAAAGTCATAACGTTCAACTGTGAGAAAAGAAATGGAGGACAAATCTGACCTTTGAATAAGAATGTACCTGCAAAACAAATAACCGGTTCAATAAGTAAGGGTATATTGATATTAAAATAAGATAGAAACTTGAAGCAAAACACCGAGAATGAAGACCTAGAAAATTCTATTTACCTGTACTGATAAACCTCAAAGTGAGACGCTGAGTGTCGAGCACCAAGCTGGAATCAAAATATCAGAACAGGGGTTGGGGGTTAAACTTATTAATATTAAACCCATGAAGTGAACGTCATATAAGTAAACTGGAAGAAAATAATACATCTTGGTAAGTTGAGCAGTAGTATTACCTGGTTCTTTGTGCGACAAGGGTGATGGCCGGAAGAATTTCCAAAATCTCAACAACAATACTACCCATCCTCGGATCATAATCAAAGGAGGATTAAAAATTGCAAGTGATATCTATAGCTAGACACAACACCAGCCGGAGGAGTGAGCCGAACTGGTAGTAACAAACCCTCAAGGGTTGCAAACCTCGCTTGCCGAACAGATAGTGAGAAATGAGATGAAGCGGTTAGGGTTGTGGGGTACTACCGGCAACTTTCATGCCTAAAATTATCACCGTCAATTTCCAAAGACATCAAACGATGTACAAGAGAGCAGGTGGACCATCAAACATTAAATCGGATCACATAAAATCCAACAACTAGCTAGAGCAATAAAATAACTAGGACATGTGGTACAAAGCAAATCTCGAGACATATATTAACAAATGAAATATTCATATAAGGCTTAGAACCCAAGTTATATAGTTATAGAGTTTGAATATATGCATATAATGAAGGTTAAATAAAACCGACAACAGAGTACCATCTCATTGAAATTATGAAAAACTCAAGTGAGTTATATACACACAACCCGAAATCTAAGTTTCTATTTTTGTCTCTTTACTTTTAAAATAAAAATAAAAGCTAAAAATTATGTTTTAAATAAAAATAATTATGTGACTTATTAAAAAAAAAAGATATGTTGCAAATTAATTAGAAGTAAAAAAAATGTGAGTAAGATGTTTAAATATTATAACTTAGTTGTTGATAAAATATTTTAATAGCTAATTAATATTAACAGATACTTAAAAATATGTTAATAATAAAAAACTATTTTAATTTACATTATAAAATGTCTCAATGTACATGTTATTTTATACTCCATATAAGTTTACACGTGGAAAAATTTGATTTCTCTCCATCTCATACTCATGTTAAATCTTACTTATAGATTTATGCTGATTTAAGTGTACAACTCAAAATTAAATAATCAATGAGTATGTTACTTTAATATCTGATAAATATTTAACTTGTTTAATCTCTCCAACGATAAAAGAAAGGCCAAAGTCTATACCATGAACAAAATTGCAAGTCCCCATCCTCCTCCCTGCATAAATTAGGCAGCACTCATAATAAACACAAAAAATTGAAATTTCTTAGAGATTCACACATTAACCATCCGAAAAACATCATAACCATGATGATTAACCATCCGAAATACACGAGCTGTCGCCAATATACGCGAGTTCTGAATGGATACACGAGCTATCTCCACTTGAAATGCGATTTGATCATAGCATACGCTCATTATCACTGCAGGATAGGCAAGTCATTACATTGATATCCAGCGTTTCTGCCATTTATGCCAGGTCTCCTGTTTTTTTAATAATGCGAGGGATGAAAAATCATATGCGAAAAAAAATAAAAAACTGCCGAATATGCGGCAATATCCGTCGTTATGCGAGCTATCAGGGTGATACGCGAATTATCATCAATGGCTAGACGATATATCACTTAATATGCGAATTATCAAATGATATACGCGTTATCAACTAATCCGCGAACTATCACCGCGCGTTATGCGAATTATTACAAGATACGCGGATTATCACCCAGGATATGCAAATCACTGTTCTGACATGCGAGTTATCTCGGGTTTTACCGACATCAATTTAGATATATTTTGAATTGAGAACGTTCTCATTTATACCCAATTTCGATTCTCACCACGTTCTGGTGAACCATCCTCAAATGATTTTCCGAAATTGCTAAAGCGCCACGGATTAGGCGATCGACCCATTCCAGGTTTTAAAAAGCAAAGGGGAGTATCTGTAACAAAAAAGCTAAATAACAACAACATCAAAATTACTGTAGCTTCGACCTTGATATTCTCTTTAGCGATCTCGATATCAATGGTGGAGAAAATTCATCCATGCGAGAAAGGAATTTACATGAAGTTTGTATGGAGCTGTAGCAACTCCTCTCTGATCACTGGTATACTCCAAAATATTATGGCAAACTATCCAGAAGAGTCATTCAAGACTTTAACTCATATTAAGAATTCAAGAAAATTGATGATTATTATAAAAACCCAGTTAATTTTTCATTTGTTAGCCGTATTAAGAATTCATTTTTTTTTCTTTCAAAAAATAGATCTGCTTATACAGATTTAATTATATTTAGTGTATGAGATTAATCTCTGTCTGTATCTGTTCTCGCAGGTCAAGGTATTTGAAACTGAGGCCGAGGTGGACAGTTGGCTGGCGGCCAAGTCAATGCAGTGCACTCGAACTTCGAGTAGCTTTGTCCCACATTCGTTTGGCTTCTTTCAGCTTCATATATCATTTAATATGATTGTTTAAAAAATGAAAAAGTAGTAACGCTCTTAAAACTTATCATTTTAACCCTATGTAATATATCACTAATACAAAAAGGACGATTGGTGCTTCAAGAGGAATCCTATCCTAGATCGCTGCTCTTGCCTCTGCCCTCATGGCCCCTCCGGAGTCCATCCCAAAGGAGGCTTCGGTTTCCCCTTTCGATTATGCCTCAGCTTTCTTGATCCTCATTGCCTCCTTGGATCTCCCTCGACAACAACCTGTAATCTCGAAATTTGTGAAGAATCTGGGAAGTCTCTCTGCCCCCGACGATCCCTCGAATGGCTGCACTCTCCCTTGCTGAGAAATGGCTTATAGGACAATTCACGGGCCTATGGTCATCGCCGAAGACTCTGCAGAAATGGGTTGAGTGCAACTGGTTGGAAAAAATGCAAGGGAAAATCTCCATCTGATTCTATGGCAGGGGTCTCTTCACCTTCCATTTTGAAACAAAGGAAGATAAAGATCCGATCTTCAAAAATGGGCCATACTTCATGGACGCCAGGGGACTCTATCTGAACAAATGGACATTGGATTTTGATCCACAGCTAGATATCCCAAATGCAGTCCCAGTATGGGTTTAGCTCCCCACCTACCACTGTATTCTTGGGGGGGACGATTCTATAAGAACAATCGGGAACGCAGTCAGAATGTTCATAGACAAAAGCGAACCAAAGGACATCATGCAAGCTTGCGCTAGGATCTGCGTTGAGGTAGATCTTCGAAAAGGAATCCTGGAGGCAATCAAGCTGAAGGTGGAAAATTGGACACATATCCAACAACTCGATTATGAAAATTTTCCTTCCAAGTGCAAGATAAGCCAGAATATGCTTGTTTTGCAAATAGATGTCTGAAAATGATTGGGATTGCAAACTCTGACAATTATGAACCCTAGTGTGAAGTTATCAAAAAAAAGAAATCCTCCTCTAATTCTAAAATCGCTCCACCTTCGACATTCCTTCCCTCCTCCCTGTCAGCTAGTCCTAACAACCGTTCCCCTTCTAATCCCCCATTGATTCCCTCTTAGCCTCCTCTTGAACCCTCATTGATTTCTTCAAATCCCTTCACTGCATTGTCCTCTCTAAATAAGACCCCCCTCTCCAATCCTCCTCCCCTTCCCCTTATAACTTTATCCCCCCTCCTTCCCCCTCCAAATCTGGCCCACACCAATTATCATCTGAGCCTTCCTTCGCTCAGGTTATCAATAGAAATGCTGCAAAGGACCTGGGACCTATCTTGGAAATAACTAAAAAAATTTGGACCATGAAGAAAAACCACCAAACACCACAGGGAAGAGGAAGCACAGAAGGATATAGCTCTGGGAACGCAACAACCAATAGAGACTTTCATTGGAGGTCATAATAGCAAAGAACCAAGTCAACAAGTCATAGGAGGGAAGTCTGGGTCTTTACCCTCAACCCTTAAGTAATGAAAGCACTCACATCGAATTGCAGTGGATTAGGCCACCCCTCTAAAATCAATTCCCTAAAATATCTCATCAATCAAGAACAACCATACATAATTCTCCTTCAAGAAACCAAACAGGAAGAAAATGATATGGAAGCAATCATAAGCAGACTCAAAAACTACACAAGAAAAACTGTAGGATCCAAAGATGCATCTGGAGGAATAGCTAGAAGCTGGAATAAAAACTCATGGCATCAACAAACAAGCTCAAAGAACCAACATTGGATTAAATTCAAGTTGCAAAATGTGCAAAGAGATATCATGATGACAGTCTACAACATATATGGCCCAAACCATTATTGTGACAAAGAAATGTGCTAGAATCTTTTCAAATAGACATGGAAGGTGAAAGCAGTAGAAATTTTATCATCGGAGGTGATCTGAATTTGGTTATGCACCCAAAGGAGAAAAGAGGGGGCATTTTTTCTCTTGATCCTTCAAGAGACCATTTGGAGCGCATTATGAGAGACCACAATTTGGTGGACATTGCTCACAGGATCTGTAGCTTCACATGGATCAATGGCAGGTTCAGTCTAGGTAACATTATGGAAAGATGAGATCATTTTATTGTGGAAGTCTCTCTCATCTCCCTCCTAAATGTCGTCACTTCCACTATCCTGCCATGCTCGACCTCGGATCACTACCTCGTCACTCTATTCCTTGGAGAGCAATCAAACCTCAGGCCCCTTCCTTTCTGCTACAATCCGCTACGGTGTGACTCCCGAGATGCAAGAGTAATTGTTGAAAGCACATGACGAATGCAGGTAGAAGGATCTCCCTTGTTCAGATGGGAGACAAAATTAGAACTTGTCCACACAGCTCTCAAAGATTGGGCTAAAAAACACTACAGAGAACTGGAATTAGCCAAACAGAACATGAAGCGGAGGCTAGAAGAAATCTAGAATGATATAGAGGACCATGGTATCAACAACGAGAAGCAAGATCACAAAAAGGAATTGTATTGGGAAATGTACAATTCGAACAGAAAGGAGTTAGAAGAATGGAGAATTAAATCCAGGAGCCTCTTGCTCTAGGATGGGGATAAGAACACCTCATTCTTCCATAAACAATCAAAATTCAGAACTTCTAAAAACACCATCTCAGCGATAAAAGATGATGAGGGTAACACATTAACAGAGAAAGATGAGATCAAATTGGCAGCACATTAACACTACAAAAGCCTCTTAACATAGAATATGGGGATAGAGGATTATGAAGACCTTCTGAAGCACACTCCAACCATGATCATTGAAGAAATCAATGCTTCCTTATCCAGGGATATTGGTGAAGATGAGATCATTAAAGTGATATGAACTCTTCATCTAGACAAAGCTCCCGGGCCTGATAGATTTTCTATCAGCTTCTATCGGACCTTCTGGAAGATAATCAAAAAGTACCTCATCAAAATGATACATTGGAGGCAAAGGAAAAAAAAGATAGCTGGATTCACAATCTCGACCTATCTAGCCCTGATCCCTAAAGAAGCTCTCCCTTCCACCTTCTCCAGCTTCTGCCCAATATCACTATCCAACTCTTCCTACAAAATCATCACAAAAATCCTTGCCACCTGCATTAAAACCTTTCTCCCCAGTCTTATCTCCGAAAATTAGGGAGGTTTCTTAGCTAACTAACAAATCCTTGACTCCATACTATTGGTTCAAGAAGTTATACACTCCAGTATGAGTAGAAAGGAAAAGGGTTTTGTTCTAAAGTTGGACCTTTCCAATGCCTTTGATAGGGCAAGGCATTATTTTCTTTACTCTGTCCTAAGTAAAATGGGCTTTAATGAAGAAATCATCTCTCTTATTCAAGCTTGCATTTCTCACCCCTGGTTCTCCCCTTTGGCCAATGGTAGACTACATCCTTTTTTCCAATCTTCGAGGCCTTAGGCAAGGATGCCCCGTATCTCCTTTTCTCTTCATCCTCATGGTTGAATCCTTTAGTAGATCCCTGGACATCAATCTTAGAGCGAGCTTAATCACAGGTATAAAATTTTGCAATGGGACCAAGAACATGAACCATTCTCGATTTGCTGATGATACTTTACTAATGGGAGGAGCTACTTGTATAGTTGCTAGAAGATTCAAAAATTTCCTTAATATATTTATGCATTATTTAGGAGGTCAAATCAATTATCTTAAAAGTTGTATATATGGTTGAAATGTAAGTCAGAATACCATTCACAACATTTCCCAAAATTTTGGGGTTCCATACAAATGGAATTGGAATCACTTCAACTATCTCGGGATAACTATTTTTTGCGGTCCTCTGAAGAATGAGGTATTGAATATTACTCTCGATAATATGGAGAGGAAAATTCTTCAATGGGGAGCCACTTGGCTCAATATGGTTGGGTTCTTGGTCCTAATAAAAGTTGTTCTTTCTGCCCTGCCTTTATATCAATTCTCCCTTTTACAAGCCCTAATCAGCGTTCAAAACAAAATGGAGACAATCCTCACAGAATTTTTATGGCAAGGAGGCAAGCAAGAAAAAAGGAAGTTCAACTTGGTAAAATGGAGGCATGCTACAGGTAAGTATGAGAATGGAGGTTTAGCCATTCGCATCCCTCAACTATTGAATCTGGCTTTCAGAGGCAAAATTTTTTGGAGACTTATCAAAAGACAAAATTCATGGTGGAAGAAAGTCCTGGAGTGGAATTATCTCTCATCCTAAAGACAATGTTTATTGGATTAACTTATTCCCAACAGGCCATGCTATTGCATTTGTTCTCTTTGCAAGAAAGTTGTTCCCTTTCTCTGTGATCACACCTCCAAAGTTCCTCTCAGGGCCGTAGCATTGACATATGGAATGACATGATCATGGGAAAGCCTCCTCTTGCAAATGATCCAAGTCTCCTTCGCATTCAACTCCATCTTAGGGGACTTGGCATCAACACATTAAATCAAATCTCATGTTGGAAAGAAAATAATTGTCATTGGGATGGTTGGTTGTTCCCAAACCTCCCTCCTTATCTCCACAACAATAGATTAAAACTTTTAAGCATGATCAATGGCACCGCTCCTTTAGCAAGGGGTGGAGAAGAAAACTTCATATGGGATCCCTTTGGATCTCCCTACTCCATCAAAGCAGAATATGAGATCCTCCTTAGTGAAATCTACCCCTCTCCTCCGTGGGCTGCCTGGAAGCAGGTACAGAAATCAGTGGCTCTTACCAAAATAAAAATATTCACTTGGATCTTAGCAAAGGGGAAGATCCTGACTATTGATAACCTACAAAATAAAGGCATATAGGGAGCCTCTATATGTTCTCTTTGCAATGTCACTGAGGAATCTATTCAAGAACTTTTCATTGCTTGTTATTTCGCTCAAAATGGCTGGAATCATCTCTCTTCCACTCTTCTGATGGAGATCGATACAAACGCCACACTTTTATATTCCATAGCATAGTGGAACAAGAAATACCCCTGTGTCTAAAAGGGAAAGAGCATTGTCAAAATAATCTCAGAAACATTGCCTTATGTCCTCCTTTGTAACATATGGCTCATGAGGAATAAATTCATTTTCCGTGATCAAAATCCATGTCTGAGAAAGGTGCAGAGTAAGACATGGAGTCTAATAGTTGAGACCATTCTTTCCAAGAACAATATTGATTTCAATATAAACGACATGCAAGTTGAGGAAAGACAAATATTCAAATGCGTGCTTGACCACCTTCCAAGATATCACAAACCCTCTGTAAGGCAAACCATCCTAACAAGCAGTGTAAAGTAAGACTCAAAGAGAATGAATTCTTAGAATGGCTTGATGGATCATGTCGAGCCAATTTATTCTTTGATGGTGCTTCAAAGTCAAATCTTGGGGCAGCTAGAGAAGGTGATCTCATCACAGACCAAGATGGTAATCACATTGCCTCCTTCGAATGGGGATTGGGGCAGATGTCAAAAAACAAGGAAAAAGAATATGCCCTGATGGAAGGGCTCATATTAATCAGGAAGCTCAAAATAAAAAATGTTATGGTTTTCAGAGACTCCTTTGTTGTTATGTGAATGATGTTGAATGCCTCAACGTCCCCCAACATCGACCTCAACATACTCATAATCAGAAATTGCACCTAGCTCAAGACATTCAGGATCTAACCTTCTTTCAAATCCTCAGAGAAAACCACAAAAACAGATTCTCTGGCTAGCTCAGCCTGCTCCAAACCCACTAGTCAACTATTCTCCCAAGGAATCACACTCCTCACCCCTACCCCTTATTTATCCCCATGCATCCCATCGACATGATGTTATTCTTTTGTATCTGTGCCTCCTCGATTTTATTCTTGCACCTTTGTCATGCCCATCCCTCCTCCCTCTCCTATCCTGTGACCCTGTCTTCCTTCCCTCACTATATTTCCCCCTCCCTCAGCGCGCTACCCACCTCTCCCACCTCTATTTATTCCCCTCCCCTTTCTTCTACTGCACTCACTCCCATTGGTGCAACATATTTCTCCTCCTTTCGAGCTTCCCCCCGGCACACACTCCCCTCCCTTCTCGGAGCTCCTATGCCCTCTGCCATATCGGCTCTTTTTTCTCTTTGCAACGTCCGACCCTCTCGATATCTGCAGGCCTTCATCCATCCTTCCTCCCCTTTGCCTCCCCCCTAGTACTCCCATCCTCTGACTCCCTCTATTGAAACTTTGTCCTCATTCCTTTCTTCCAGTATGAGAAGTGAACACTGCCTCCACTCCTTTGACATGCAAGCGGAAATGGAGTTGATCAAGGCACAACTCAAGATCACTCAGGAGAAGCATGCTGCAGATGTCAACTTCCTTCGCTATCAAGCTCAATCCTTCTCAGAAAAACTGAGAGGGGTCAACAACCACTGTACACATATAGAAGAAGCTCTGGAAAGCCTTTGATATATGATGGGAGAAAGAACAACCCCAAGTTCAAGCTCCAACAATGCAGACAATACTAATCTAGACAACAATCTTGGTACTCTGGATAAATCCAACGGGCATCAAAAAATCGGAGCTAGTTCCCTCGCATCTCCTTTGCATGATCATGGATTGCCATGTTTTTATGTCTTATGTCTTGTAAATTTACTGTTATGTTGTTTCAATTTGTCAGAATCTACAAAAAATCATGTATAAAGCGTAGTAGCAATAGACATTATCCAGGAGGTTGGTTTTTTTTCCCAACACCCATCCCTGATATATTTTTATGTAACTCAAATGTAATGGAGCTCTCGTTTCCTCACTTTTTTTGGAATATAACCAACAACCTACTTTGTCAAAAAAAAAATATTATTTTAATATTTTAAAACATAATTACTCATTGTATTTCATATGTTTTGGAATAAAATTCCACTCATGCACCCTTTAACGATGAAATAAGATTAGGAAATCTTAGGTCAGGTTGAATATAATTGTGTTTTAAATCTTTTGATATATTGAAATACATTTTACGTTTAACACCATATTTCAACAACTATATTGTATGCATTTTTTAATATAATTATTTGGGAAAAAGGAAATAACCCTCTTTTTAAATTTAAGTTGTTTAAAATATTTTTATATATAAAAACATTAAAGTATTTAATAGATTTTAAATGTATTAGATTTTTTTCATTCAGGTATATTATATTTTAATTAATAAATGGTTAAAAAAATAATAATCTGAAAAACTAAATATATATGTTATAACTTTTCCAAAATTTGAAATTTTTTAATAAAATATACAAATTATTAAAATTTAATATTATAGAACTTTTCAAGTAGAATTATTAAAATATATTTATATTTAAGATAATTTAGATAATTTTGAAAATCATATTTTGGTAAAATAAAATAGTAATTACCTCTTCTTCATTATCAGTTTTTAATTTCATGAAAAAAATATATTGGAAAAACTTGTAAAACATGTTACTTTTGATATTCTTTTAGATAAAAGTATTCGAGAACAATTATATTTAAAAATTTTGAATAAACCTCAATTTATCTTTGATCAATGGTTTGAATAAGACCAATATAGATCCATCTTAACCATGCATCTAGAAAGTGCCTAAAGGAATCAAACACGTTGTTGCCTAATAAATCAATGGTTAAGATGGATCTATAATGATTGTGTGTGTGTTTTCTTAAAAGCCTTGGAACACTTGGATTTGGTAGACTACATAGCTTAAATTTATAATTCCAAATAACCTTTGTAGAATTTTGTACGAAATTAACATAAAAATATACTTAAAAAAAGAAGAAGGAGAGAACAATGAATAATGAGATGAGTAAGCTAACGTTTGAACTTCTAAGTTCATAAAAAGAGGAGAATTTCATCATACCGAGGTTCATCAGTTGATATTAATAACATATGTTCATGAGGGAGTGCATCGTTGATGGGGGATCCTTCGGTCTCTCTTGGGAGATCAATGATGAACTCATCGAGGATAAGGGCCTACTTACTCTTCGGGGAGGAAAAATGAAGATCAAATTCTTGTAGAATCATAACCCATCAAATGTAATTGTGGTTCATCATATGAAGAGTGAGAAAATATTGCATGGGATTGATATTTTCTATTATGGTGGTGGTCCGAAGGATGATGTAATGCCGAAGATTTTGTACAGAGTTTACGAGGGCTAAGGATTTCTTTTCGGCTAACTTGTACTTCAAGGAAGGCCTAGAGAGGTTCTTGCCGACGTACTAAATTATTCGAATATATTATCAGGCCCCTCTTAAACTAATACCCTAATGATTCCTACGTTAGCTACTGAGATGTATAGGGTGTAATCCTTGTTTTGGTTAGGAGGGTAATCAAGGGTTCCTGAGATAGTACATGTTTGAGGGCTTCAAATGTTTTTTTTTCCTCCCGATCCCAGTGGAAAGGGATATCTTGATGGAGTAGGCACAAGAACCCTTATACACATGTGGCGTAGTCAAGGAAAAAATGACATAGGAATTTGGCCTTATCCTGCAAGCTATGGAGTTGATTTAAAGTTTTTGGAGGTGGTATTTCCTTGATGGCCTGGAATTTGAGAGCATCGACTCTAATGCCTTGCTGGGAAAAAATGAATCCTATTAGTAATCCCCTGTTAACACAAAAGACACACTTGAGAGGGTTCAAGCGCAAGTTATATTGTATGTACCTTTGAAGTACCAGGCATAGGCCCTCCAAATTATCAACGTGCTCTCTAGATCATATAGTGAGGTCATTTAGATAGGCAAGGATGCGATGAGATAGATCATGGAAGATATAATTCATGGCCCGCTTGAAAGTGGCACCAACATTATCAAGGCCAAAGGAAATCACTCAATATTTGAATGTGCCCCATGGGTTTGTGAATTATGTTTTATACTGATATGTATAGTGAATTTAAATATGATTATACCCTGAGAACCTGTCCTTGAATGATAGGGATTTGTGACTGAAACAATCATCAATCACTTGGTCGATAAATGGTGTAGGATATTTTTCCTTGGGATAAACTTTATTCAGATCTCATAAATTAGTACAAACATGAATTTTTCCCTATTTTTTCATGACAGGTACAGGGCTAGAAACCCAAGATGTGTAAGCGATAGGATATATGAAACCGACTTTATGTAGTTTATCAATGTCCTACTTGATCACTTCTACCTTAGAGGGGTGTAATTGATGTTTTTGTTTCCTAACAAGGTGAGCATCAGGCCAGGTGTCAATATGGTGTTCAACAATGGTGGGACTGATAGATTACATGTCAGAGTAGGCCCATGTAAATATATCCCTATATTCTTGGAAGAGGGAAGTGTATGAGACCACCTCATCTTGAGAGAAATATGCCCCCAATGAGATCTCTTCAATTATTCCAAGTTTGTTTGAAATATTGACGTTAATGGTATTTGAAATATTTGACATTTTCCCTTCCTCAAATGCATCTCGCACTGGGACGAGATTTTTAAACAAATCTACCTATCGTGGAGGCGGGAAATATTTTGAATCGATGGCACAAATGTCATGGCTAGGTGCGTGAGTAGGTATAAATCCTTTTTTTTTAGGTAGAAATAACGAATGATGGTGCATGGTGTCCCATGGGAATTCGGGTTCTGTCATGGCCTCTAGAATATCTTAATTTGAGTGAAGAATAAGATCTACTGGTGAATTGGGTCACGCGAGGCTATGAGGGTGGAATTGGCATGTGGTTGTGTTGGTCGAAAAGAAAGAATATGATTCAATGGTTGATGCCATAAAACCTAGCAAAGTTGAAAATGAATAGATGGGATGGGTGTGTACTTTGGTGGTACCACCAGTGTAGTGGGTTTAGTGGTATCGAGACCAAAAAATGATGAAAATATGACATGAATCATTGTTCCTATGGAAAAGGAAATGGATCATATGTGATTTTGTGTGTCATCAGCATTATGTGGTGGTATAATTTCTGTAATGTTGGGTTGGTAATGAGTGGGAGGAAGTTCTTGTAACCTTGTTTCTTTCTGAAGGGAAAAAGCATCTTCCTCGATAGGAGGTTTACGTTGAATCCTAAGCTTCCTAAGTTTTTGTAACATATGACATGTCTGAGAATGATGAGAGTTACTGGTGCAAGTATTGCACACAAAACTAGTGCTAACATAATAGATGGTGTGGGAGTTAGCATTGCTCATAGTATGATATGGCGACGCATGGTTGACATCCTCAGATGTGGAAGTTTGCGGTACTTCACATCTCAATATATTGGCATCAACAAGTTGCGCTCTCCCAATATTAGGTTGTCTCAATGTTGCTCTCGCTGCTGGAAAATGCGGAAGGTATTGAAAATCCCGCATACGATGTGATTGAGAGTATATTTGACAATGATGGTGCAAGCATCTGTGTAGGTTATTCGAGTAAGTTGCAGAATATGGACCACTAAGAGAAATATGTCTCCAAACTTGCCCAATTATTGGCATTGAATAAACAAATGGTTGGGTCTATCACAATGGGTGCATATGATGGGTGATTTGAAAATCGCTCTAAGGTCATTTTGTATTTTTGTCAAATCTTGACTGATGATGGTGGGAGGTAACCTGTTGATGGGTTCCTGGCTGGGGTGTTAGTGGTATATTTTCCTAGAATACAGATAATATGGACCAGGATACTTCATCCCCAACTGGTGTGGTGTTATCTTCGGATTGGTTATCTGGCTCGACTAATGTTGAGTTCTCAACAATAAATCAATGCATGAAATCTAAATTTTCATGGAATCGGGAAAGGTGGGGGAAGCATTGAGTATGAAACTTTCCTACACAAATGTGGCAACTATGACACCTATGATGAGGCCTATTGTTTGGGTTGATGTGTAGGTTAGGGTAGTAAATATTGAATTCCTGTATCTCGAGGAATTGGTTTATGAGATGGTATGATTCATTACATAAAACACATAGTGGGGTAGGTGTGGTTGAATCAGGTTGTATCCTTATATGGTGGGAGGCTTTTTGAGAGGTATATGAGCATTAAGATTTCTCCTCAATGACATAAAGGATGTTGTTAGTTCCATCATCAACTGATGGTGTGCATGGTACTAACGGAGTTACCATATTGGCCTGAACGAGTGCAGTTAATGCATATCGATATCGAGGAATTTCATGGCAATGATGAGTGTAATGCATGTATTTCGTGCATATGGTGCATGTATGATTATTGTGAAATGACTTGTTATGTGTTGGTGTGGGCTTTTCTGTAGTATGTGGATGAGGCTTCGTTGGTGCTTATGGGGCATTCAAAAACTATTTTAACTCATCTAAATCATGCCATATATTGGTAGGGTGCCCAACTACTTCACACAAAGCACATGGTGGAAGTGTCATGGAGAAGGAAGCATTTGAAGCTTCCACCTTCTTTCCTTTTTTCATGTCCATCTTATTGGAACTCACTGGGGTCAATGCAAGAACTTTCTGATTTATGGTGGCCTCCTTAGGGGCTATGAGAATGATGCATATCGAGGTAATACCAGAATTTTTCAACATGGCTTGAGGGGCCAGATACTAGATCGATATCATGAGATAGATACTGGGAAACACAAGTGTTGACATGGCTTGGTGCAAGAAAAAACTAGGTGCAGGGTATAAGAAATTATTTTTTGTGATAGTATATGGTAAGAACGTAGAGTCATCATTTACAACACTCATGGTGTCTGGAACTACTCCCTGACTTGGTGGGGTGTTTGATGAACTCATCATGCACACCAGAGCTCTTGTGGTTGCTAGAACATCTTCCAAAAATGAAGGTTCTCTAGGGTATGTACCGAGGAGGGTGGATGGTTTGAATTTTCTAGGTCTAAATTTAGTATAGGTTGTGATCAACTATGGAGAAGATCGTACAAAAGGTAGCACACCATGAGGGGTGGTTAATGTCTTCTTCTCATACTAAGTAAGATGGTAAAATTTAACGATTTATCCTTCATGGGGGAACCTTGTTATTCTAAAGAAAGAGGGTTACACTGTAGTTATTGCATACATATAAATTTGGCCAAGAAGGATATTATACTCCAACTGTGCATCTAGGACTTCAATATCAATGAGCACAATTTTACCAACGAGGTGTACAACCACGTCTTGGAATAGGCCTACAGGGCCTGAAGGACGGCTGTCATATGTTGCGAGTGTGATGTCAAGTGGTTTGAGTTCTAGAGATCTCAGTTTTTTCCAAAATATTTTGGACATAATACATGTGGATTCTCCTTCATCAAAGATGTAGCAGTGAATGGTACTATTCTGAATTGTGATCGAGATTTGGAAAGAGATTACCACTGGAAGACACGGGGCATCATTATCAAAGTGAAAATCCATTAAACAAGAATTGGCGGGGTCAACTGTGCCTAAAGTAGAAAGTAGGGATCTCTGCTAGGTTGGGCATGTTTGTATGACTTCTAATGCTAACATAGTTGATGGAGATTAGGTTAAGTAATTAACTATGTTGTAGCTATGAACAACCTTAGATTTATTTCCAGTTCATCGTAAGGGACCTTCGATCATATTAGGAATGTGATGTATAAGGTGTCGAGGGATAGTCAATGGTGCTATAGGCACCGAAGTGGTTGATGTAGATTGGTTGGTTTCTTGGGGCATGTCATATTTCCTATTTCGTGTCTGCGGGAGAATGTCTTCTCCTATCATGTAAATGTCACGACTAGAGTTATTTTGGTGATTCCCTCCAAGGGGCTTTTGGTGTTGTTGGGAGGTCTCCTGTTGAGTATTAACCAATCCCTAATGGGGGAAGGGGTTCTGCATTACTCCAGTTTGTTGGTTTTTTTCTCCCTGCCCCCTAGTATCTTTCATCCATTTCAACTCAGGGAGTTGAGGGAAATGATAGTTATCATGACCGTATTTCCTACAGATGGCACAAGCATGATTATTCTGTAGACTTGTGTTCTTTTTTTTCATATGTTGGTTTTTATTTATATGTCCCTAGTTTTGATTTTGGTTGGGGTTTCCCCCAGTAGGTGCCCACAAATCTTTTTGTTGATTTCTTTCCCCCTCGCCGGGTTCTCCCTTTAACTTGATATTTGGTTTTTTCTTAGCAACGTTTGATGGGTTAGCTTGGTTAGGCTATCCAAATGATTTCTGTTGCCGAGAAAGAGAGGGTTCAAGTAGATTAACCCCTGCAATAGCCTCTGCTAGTGGGTTATTCTTTTGAGATGCAAGGAAAGGGAAATACTTATTTCCTTGTCCATGATTGGCATATTGGTTTTGAGGAGGGGGAATTTCTTCCGTATTATTAAGGGGGTATTTGTTTCCCTGAGGGGGAAGATATGGGCCATCTTGCATGGGAGGGTATGAAAACCCTAGGTGGGTTGGCATTGGTTAATCTGCATAGCAGAGTTATGCATAGGAATAGATTGACTAGGGTAATATCCTGTATTTTATAGTGGTAGTGGTGTAGGTATATTACCAAATTCTTGGCCACTATACGAGTATCCAGGATACTGGTAGGTGTTTCTCGGTTGGTTTTGGTCTATTAAGCCAATCAATCCATCGAAAAAATTGGATGCACCTGTTGGGCCATGAATACGACCACTTTCTAACACTTATTTCATCCATTTTTACTCTTCTTTGTCATGTCATTTATTATAATTTATTATATAAATCCATTTTATAATGATTTATGCTCTTATGGATGAATATTATTTCTTCTCCTTTATTTTTAATAAATAGATGATTATTATGCATAATTTTATCAATGATGGTTTATTAATATATTTTGTACCAACACTCACAATTTTAGCTTCCAAGATATTTCCTAAATTGCATATTTGATCTCCAAATCATCATCAAATATTCCAACTTAGAAATTCGCTAGAATAAGAAGTGACAATTTTACACTTGAGATTCTGGGCAAATGAAGAAGAATCTGGAAAATCCGAAACATGGGTTTTATCCAAAACAGACCAAATTAACTTTAGGTAAGAATGGTTTGCCCAAATTCGGCTTGTATTGAGAGAAACGAAAGGTTCTTTGAGCACAATTTTCTCATATTTGCTATTGCGACAGTCCTCCAAATTATCTCAGCTGCAAATCCAAATTCAACTTGAAAGATGGATGGAAATCTATTTTCTTGTTGATCAATTGGTTAGGAACAATCCAATATTGTTATGAGAGATCATATTTACTATTTAATTTCTCCTCTTTGTGATTATAAAAGGAGAGCATGTATTATGTATTGGGGGAGGATGGATTAGAGATGGAGAGATTTCTTGTTGTAATTATACAATTCCTCATCAAATCTCATTGATTAAACAAAGATCGATTGTTTATAAATGTTGTTATGCATGATTAATACAAGAACGTGTTCCCATTTAACTTCTTAGTTCTACAGTAGCTCAACGGCATTTCAACCGTGGTTGAGGGCCCGGCCCTGGTGGATTGATCCACTGTTTATATCTCTACCTTTTCATTATTGTTGTGAGATAGTTCATATTTGCTTTTAGTTTGCAAGTTAATTGGTTTGTTGTTTAATTACTTTGATATCAGTGTCTTATATTAACGAATCGCGTTGCTATTATTTTATTATTTAACAAGAATCTCGACACTGTATAATTTATCTTGTTAATACCTTAATAGAGCTTCGTTGTTCTATTTCCATTATGGTTTCATTCCACTTGCTATTTCGTTTGATTGATATTCATTACAGATTGTTGTTCAATAGGATTGGTTATTCAATTCTATTAATTACAGTTTGTTGTTTAGATTTATTAAATAGGATTCGTTGTTTAATTTTTTTAATTATAGTTTGTTGTCCATTTACTTTGTTGTTCATTTCTGTTGATTAATTGCAAAGAGTTTTCTTTTAAAGAGTTTTCCCAATTTACTTTCAATAGCAGCTTTAGTTCAATTTCTATTTCCTTTTAATTTCTTTAAAGCGGGACTGTCAACTGTAGAGAGCATTGGTTATTGCTTCCTCATTCCTAGATTGATTGTCTTGTTCCAATTTGATTTCAATTGCATCAATTTCTAGAGGAATGAGATATTTCTATTGTATCCTCGATTGATGTTTGCTGAGTGAATAGTTGGATTTCAGAGAATTTGAGTTTATGTTGTTGTAGTTAGATTCATTTTTCAAGCATTCATTTACTCTTACATTTAGAACATTGTACTACATATTGAAGAGCATTACTCTTGGATAAATTGCTACCTCAGACTGAGTACACTGTTGAAACAAAAATTCGGTCCCGGATTGATAATTAATGTAGGATAAATAGGTGTTAAAAAGATACATTTTATACCTCAACATTTTGGCGTCGTTGCCAGGGGGAATGTATGCCATTTAGAAGGAGTGATGCACATTTGACCTTTTTTTCTGCTTGGGAAGAATTGGATATTAAAGATGGAAGGTAAGAACCTGCGCACCGAACAAGGAACATACTTGCTCATAGCCCGCTTCACAGCAGAATTGGGTAAATTTCTTTCTTTAGGTAGGAATGAAGGCTTGTTTTTTTAAATGACTAGAAAATCTATACAAGAAAAAATTCCTCCCAAACCTGAACAACCTAAGGGACTGGTGACCCTTGGGAGAACGACCTTTATTGACGAAATTCTTAAGAAAACTGAATCTCAGCCATCAGTAGGACCTAAGAAAGTTATTTCTAGACAACCTGCTAGTTCCCTTCAGGCCACAGAATCACCATCTGTAGCCTTTGCTGAGGTACATAGCCAAACAGAAGAGACTGAGCAAGATTCCCAAGAAATTGAGAATTCTCGCCCAATTTTTTTACAAGAAGGGAAGTTGGCTTCTCATACCCTACTATTTATCAACATGCATTTTTCAAATTTGGGTATGTACATAATAGAGGCATTATTTTGGAAATGGCTCCACTGGGAATACTCTTATACATAAGCATATTCGATTTTCAAAGAAGAGTAGATTAGTGGAGAAAATAAAATAAACACATTTTTTTATTATTTTATTTTTGTAGAAATAGTTGTTTTTGTTGCAACACGCTATAGAAATCAACATTAGTGATAAATATTTTAATTTATTTGTGTATGTAGATGAATTATATCGAAAATAAAAATTCTACAAACACTAATATCCATTTTTATCACCAATATGGAAAAATTTATTGAATATCATATTTTTTTGGCTTGCGGACTTGATGAAATTTCTAAAAACACAGTTGGGCTAGTCATGTTTTGGGCGACCAAAAGTGAATATTTTTAAAACATGTTTTTATTATAAGTAGCCCTTGATGTATAATTTTCAACCCAATTTGAATCACTCAATTTGGATTTGAAACGAAAAATTCAGAACCAAAACATTGACAGGGTGTCTAGTAGGCAGCTCAACAACAGAGTTGAGACAGTCAGTTTTTGGAGGCCTAAATGACTATATTTTTAAAACCTGTATCGATGGTTGATTCCTATATGAATATAGTTTACAACTCAATTTGAATCACTCAATTTCGATATCGTATGAGGAATTTATGACCAAAATACTGACTGTCTATCATAAATCAGCATTCTTGAAACTTTGTTTTCTCAGCTGTTCATTAACGTATTTGACCCATCAATTATTCTTGTCTTCAAAAACTATTTTTATCGGATATCAATAAATTAATATACTTTAATCTCCAATTTGAATTAGTTCAATCTGCCATCAAACGAAAAATTTATGCTTGAAATATCAACTGTTGGTCTGAGCTGGAAAATCGAAAATGACTCTGTTATGCAGGTTGTTCTAAGAAAATTTAACATACCATTACGTGGAATTTTTAAACCCTATTTCTATTGGAGATAAACCTTTGAATTAGCTCTCATTTGGCTTTGTAATCACTCAAATCAGACAAAAAACAAAGAAGGTATGATTAAAACACTGCTGGTTAGTATAGTCGACCACTGCTCTCTCGCAGGTGACAAATAAAATTTGTTTTATTTTTCCATGGATTTGTTCTACAGAGTAACAAATTGTTAGTTTTTTTCATAATTATTGAATTATGGGAGCCCATACACCTCTCTTTATTCATGATTTAATGTTTTATTGCAGGTAGACACTTGTTTTTTTCGCAGGTCTTAGGAGAACAAAGAAGGTCAATTTATAGACGAGCGATTCTTGAAAGAAATTTTAGTGAAACAAGGGAATTTCATCCAGTTCATTACCTAACAGATTCATAACAAGAAGAAATGAAGAATTGGTTTCCATTTCAAGATTCATGTGACCGCTGCCAAAACATTTTTCAAAATGATCATTTTTTTTCCATTAACAGATTGATATTCCCTTAGGAAATAACATCATAGCTGTTGTAACTTAATAAAGTGTTGTTTTTTTTCTGATTTATTTTATTTTATTTTTGTTTCAGGTGTTGATCCCTTCAAATTATAATTTCCTCTCCAGCGGAAATTGAACAATAAGGACCCCACCATGCAAGTTTCAATTGCAGAAGACAATTCTTCAGTAGCACCAATTCTGTAAAAAAATACTTTTTCTTAAAACATTTACATATATTTTCCTTTCTATCTGATTGGATTTGCTTGACAATGGATTGCACATTAGCTTTTTTCTTTCCTCTATTTTTTTCCTTTGTTGTTTCCTACATCATATTTGCGTGTTTATATCTGGTTGTTGTTCCTCTTAAGGAGCAACAGCTGTTCCTCTTAAGAAACAGTGCATTTGTGTGTTTATTTTTGTTGTTCCTTTCAAAAGGAACAACATTTTCGCTGATTAGTTTTGTTGTTCCTTTAAAAAAGAACAACATTTTTGCTGCATATTTTTGTTGTTCCTTTCAAAAGGAACAACACCACTCATTTTTGTTGTTCCTTTTAAAAGGAACATTAGTTTTGTTGTTTCTTTCAAAAGGAACAACACTGACTGTTCTTGCTGTTCCTTTCCAAAGGAACATCATTTTCGCAGATTGTTTTTTCTGTTCTTTTCCAAAGGAACATCACTTTTTGAGTGCATTTTTTTTGTTTTTAAACAACATTTCTGAGAATTTTTGTGAATTTTTCATGACTCTTTTAAATGCAAACATACAATTCATGCAAGGATACAAAAATTAAAGTTTACTGGAATCAGCTAATCAAGAGAAATTGTTATTTTTAAGAAATTTTTTTGTAGTGATAAGAAAAAGGAAGGGACACAACCATCTATATCCCTTTGTTGTCTTTATTTTCACTAAAATTAATATGATCGATTATCTTTATCATGTTGGTTCTTCCTTAAATATTCATAACTCTCTTTGATTTTTACTTATTAAATAAGAATAAGGCCATACTTTCTCTATTGATATGGTCAGACTTCTTCCACCATCCCTACTCTTAAGGAGTGTTGAGCCATCCTCTATATATAAGTAGGGAAGTGCTATCTGAAAAGAAAAGAAAAGAAAAGAAAAATCCCCATATATAATTACTAATGATTCTATGATATGGCAGGTAGAGGATAGGGGGTCTCATCAAGAGCTAGCCTACCATGATAATAAGGGAGCAGTGAAGTGGCATTCCCATTATGGCCACCACACCAAGGATATGATCCAATGGACAACTCAGAAAAATGAAAAGTCCTTGGAACAGGAGGTCTCATCACGAGCCAGTCTGCCCACCTTTCACTCCTTCCTAGTGAATGGCATTGTGATTCATCTGGTTCCCATGCCAGCACAGTGGCCTCCATCATGACATCACACAGCACTTCCCTAGGCATAAATAAAGGATAATGGTTCCAAGGGTGAGAAACCAACTTTGTCAAGGTTATAGACACCTATGGGCAACAAAGCTCTGCTGATGGTATTTGAGTCATATTTTTCACAAATCAATAGTAATGATAAACCATTTTCTTATATATTTATCTAATATCAAATGAGAGTATGCCCTTAAACCCTTTGTTCGGAACCTCTTATGCATGAAATTTATTTATATATCGATCATAATGGTTTATGTGGATAATGAATGCATAAGTATTTTTTTTCATCAGCTGTCCTTTTCCCTTATTTTCGAATCATTACATAAACATTTCTGTATCTACTCATGATTTCAAAATATGCATTGATTTTAGTAATGTGATGATTTGTTGATCATATCATAAGTATGTATGTCTTTCCATGCTATATAATTGTTGTGCAGGACGTTGTCATTTTGCCACAATATTCATACTGCATTTCTACAGAATTTTTTCCGATTGAACTTTTTGCATGCATCTTATCGGTTGCCATTCAAAAATAAAAATGTGGATTCAAGAAAATTGCATACAAAATTGTGATTTGTTTATAGGAGAACAACAAATATGGGAGGTAATTATATTCGCAGCATGACCACACTATTGCAACTAACAACAAAGGCTCACGAATGTGCACATGGCTTCTACCTTTTGCATCACTTTCAGTATCCGATTAGCCTACATCAGCTTCAACAAAGGCCAATCCCTACATGTCCTTCCACGTTTTTTCGGAGGTAACACTTGAGGTAAAATAACATAATTTTCTGATTTATTATGAATTTAGGAGAATTTCATGAAAATCCATTGAGCATTATTTATCATCATTCATTCCACATCTTTACCACTTCATATTTTTTTAGACACGTCTCATCTTTTAGTTTGGGGGAGTGTTGATTTCCTTCATTTCTTTCTTATGACCATGTCAGTAATATTCTTTATCATCCATTGATATTCTTATTCATTCTCAACACCTCCCTTATTCCATGTTGTTTTACACCAAGCATAGATTTCAATAGATTGTAGCAACCACCTCTTTTTGTTTTCTAGCATTGCATGAGGATATGCTAATTCTTCAGTTTGGGGGAGTAATTTCTACACATGATGGATGTTTTCCACTTTCTTTCTCATTTAAGGCATACAATTTCATTTGTATACAGTGCAGAAACTGTTTTACATATATATTTTAAACTATGAACTGAATTATTGTGATTTCTGGATAACAAAGAGATATCATTAAAATACACAAACCCAGATAATTTCACGCTAAAGTAGTTCATAAAATTTTGAAAATTATGCATTATCACCTACAATTATTTTGTTTATATCTCATGATCCATGAATCAAAATGATTTGATTTTTGAGAAAATGGTTAATGAAGTTTTCTGTTGCTTATGTCACATTCTTCTGCAACTTCATCTACATATAGCTGAACGTCAACTCTAAAAAGTTTTATGCCTTTATCAAGATTGCTAAAATTGAATATTCATTATTTGAGGAAAAATTCATTTGTTCCATTCGTTTCATGAGTTGGGATGAACAATTTTCTTTGCTTGGTCAACACATGGGCTTTGTCTTTGGGTTGCATGAGGACATGCAATATATTCAGTTCTGGGTTGCATGAGGACATGCAATATATTTAGTTTGGGGTTATGTTGGGTTGTGAATACGACCACTTTTTAACACTTATTTCATCCACTTTCACTCTTCTTTATCATGTCATTTATTATAATTTATTATATAAATCCATTTTATAATGATTTATGCTCTTATGGATGAATATTGTTTCTTCTCCTTTATTTTTAATAAATAGATGATTATTATGCATAATTTTATCAATGATGGTTTATTAATATATTTTTTACCAACACTCACCATTTTAGCCTCCAAGATATTTCCTAAATTGCAGATTTGATCTCCAAATCATCATAAAATATTCCAACCTAGAAATTCCCTGAAATAAGAAGTGACAGTTTTGCGGTTGAGATTCTGGGCAAATGAAGAAGAATCTGTAAAATCTAGAACATCAGTTTTGTCCAGAATGGACCAAATTAACTTTAAGTAAGAACAGTTTGCCCAAATTCGGCCTGTATTGAGAGAAATGCAAGGTTCTTTGAGCACGATTTTCTCAGATTTGCTATTGCAGCCGTCCTCCAAATTATCCCAGCTACAAATCCAAATTCGAATTACTCTTGTTGAAACATGGATGGAAATCTATTTTCTTGTTGATCAATTGGTTAGGAAAAATCCAATATTGTTATGAGAGATCATATTACTATTTAATTTCTCCTCTTTGTGATTATAAAAGGAGAGCATGTATTATGTATTGGGGGAGGATGGATTAGAGATGGAGATATTTCCTGTTGTAATTATACAATTCCTCATTGACTCTCATTGATTAAATAGAGATAGACTGTTTGTAAACACTGTTATGCATGATTAATACAAGAACGTGTTGCCGTTTAACTTCTTAGTTCTACAGTAGCTCAGTGGCGTTTCACTGGTGGTTGAGGGCCTGGCCCTGGTGGATCGATCCGCTGTTTGTATCTCTACATTTTCATTATTGTTGTGAGATAGTTCATCTTTGCCTTTATTATAGTTTGCAAGTTAATCAGTTTGTTGTTTAATTGCTTTGATATCAGTGTGTTATATTAACGAATCGCGTTGCTGTTCTTTTATTATTTAACAAGAATCTCAACACTGTATAATTTATCTTGTTAATAGCTTAATAGAGCTTCGTTGTTCTATTTCCATTATGGTTTCATTCCACTTGTTCCGTTTGATTGATATTCATTACAGATTGTTATTCAATAGGATTAGTTATTTGATTCTATTAATTAGAGTTTGATGTTTAGATTTATTAAATAGGATTTGTTGTTTAATTCCTTGAATTACATTTTGTTTTCCATTTACTTTGTTGTTCATTTCTGTTGATTAATCGCAAAGAGTTTGCTTTTAAAGAGTTTTCCCAGTTTACTTTCAATAGCAGCTTTAGGTCAATTTCTATTTCCTTTTAATTGCTTTAAAGCAGGACTGTCAACTGTAGAGAACATTGGTTATTGCTTCTTCGTTCCCAAATTGATTGTCTTGTTCCAATTTGATTTCAATTGCATCAATTTCTAGAGGAATGAGTTATTGCTACTGTATCCTCGATTGATGTTTGCTGAGTGAATAGTTGGATTTTAGAGCATCCATTTACTCTTGCATTTAGAATAGTGTACTACATATTGAAGAGAATTACTCTTGGATAAATTGCTGCCTCAGACTGAGTACACTCTTGAAACAAAAATTCATTCCCGGATTGATAATTAATGTAGGATAAATAGGTGTTAAAAAGATACCTTTTATACCTCAACAACACCTGGTGTCTCTTGTTTAAAAGTTTTTAGTAGCAGGGCATATGGACGAACATAATAGAGGTACCCATATTGTGTGTATATGAGCTCCAATTGTTAAGATTTGTTGATGGCCTCTTCCTTGTTTTGTCGAGATGAATTCACAATGTCTTTTTAGATTTACGACGTGAGTGATTTAAAAAATAGTTCAAGGAGGAGTTTGGATTCTAAATGTTCTTTGCACGGGCTACAACATTTTCACCATTTGTGGATGTGGTCTAATATGTGTGTAACAGGTGTTTGTTTTAAATGGGTAATTACCTCCAGTCCCAAGTCTTGATGGGTGGGGAGATGGAGGAATGTGAGGAAAGTGTTGGCTAGAGAACCAAAGTTTCGATGAGTCCGAGAGGGTTGACCTACATATTATTTTGTTGTGGCCCATATAAGGGTGTGTTAAAACAATCTTAAACAAATAATATCTTTTGTGATACTATTAGATGAACACCAAAGGTGAAAGGTTATGAAATGATTTTCAAGTTCTCCTCCTTGCTTCCCTGCAAATTTTGGCACATTCAAAGGTAATTTGGTAGGAATGGGTGGCCAATTTGGGCCATGTGTGATAGGGTCATTGGTTAACTAGCTTAAATAAGGTAGATTTAATGAAGTTAAAAATGGGACCTAGAAGTTGTTCGCCATCACAAAATGATTTTGAACAACTATATGTAAAGGGGTCCCCTATGGGGTAATATAGGGAGGCTACCTTGGTTGGTGTCTCTTAGACTATATGGAGGGTTGTTGTGTGGGCTTCCAAAAGGGGTAGCATGACAGGTCCCTTTTGGAGTAGTGAAAGGGGTGCTTTGTCAGGGAGGGGTCCTGAGAAATGTTGCACTGATAAAGGCATATCTTATAATGGTGGGTGTATGACATCTTCTACACCTAAATGGTGAGAGACCTGGCACACCTCCTAACAATGGGGGGAGGTTTAGAAGGTGTCTAGATCGATGTCGAGTCGCGGGGTCCACTATTGTGTCATTTTGAGTGCGTTTTCCTTTGTGTGATGAGGGAAGGAGATATGTATCAAAGAAAGTAAATCACATACATAAAACAAAGAGAAATTAAAATTATTACTTTACCATTAAGTTATGTTATGTGATCAATAAAAAATATGGTTGTCATATGTTTATGTGTATGGTAAAAAATACTATGAATACCTAAGCCTCCTTACCACTCTCAAAGTAACTTAGACTTGCGAAGATATCTTCTGATGGGTACTGGGTAAATGTCCCGAAAGAACAGGTGATGCTTTCTAGCAATGGAAGAATCAACCAAGGTAACAGATGGGGCTTTAATGCTACCCACACCTCCATCTATATGGATGGATTCCCTAAGATTTTCCACTAAGATACCTTCGTCCCACGTGATTTGTCAAGTATTTAGCTTCTTGGTAGTGATTTACCGTTAGTGAGCACTAGACAGGTCGGGTAGCCTAGAATAGTAACACACGTACTGGACCTAAGACGAAATCCATCAGAATCAAGTCTATGGTGTGCTCAGGTAGTATTTCTCATGGGATGATGAAGGATTTTAAGCACCCTAAAATCCAAATTCTATGTTTCAAATATGTAAGATAACCATGGTGGCTTATGGGGTTCCTACCACCGATGGTCCAAACCTGAACTATAAATTATTTTTTGGCCTCTGTGTGGAGATTTAATTGGTTCAAATTATGGTTTCTTTTAGGATTCTTGTTTTTCTTAGGGTGTGAGATGGTAAGAAAAAATAATCTAAGTGCAAAAAAACCCTGGAAACTGGGTGCCTTCTTATATGAAACTTACAAACTCTTAGTGTGTGGAAAAATGAACATACAAAGTGTGATAAGATGTGGATATTCGATGATCTGTTACAATATCCCCTAATTACATTAAGTGTCAATTTTTCCTTGCATGAAAAAAGAAATGACACAAAGATAATGGCTCGCTTACTCTTTTTCCTATTACACTACGTGTTCCTAAAGGGATATGGGAAACTCAAGTGCTTTAAGAAAGCTTTCATATGTGAGCCCGGGTTCACCTAAAAGACACAAAGGAAGAAGAAATTACTTAATTTTTGTAATGAAAATTGGTTGTAGTCCCAAAAATAGTGAAATGGAAAAAATGTTATTTTAGTAACGAGATTTTTTGATGACGGTCCACTAACTCCTTACCTAGTTAACTTATGTGATTCGTAAAAACAAGAAAAATAGTTTGAAAATATGTGCGGAATTTGGCCACTTACTTTTCCCCTTAATTAAGGTATGTGAGAATTGTAAATAAATATGTTCAAGATAATGTCATTTCTCCACTAATAGTGATTACTAAAGAATCCAAGCAATCTAAACTGACTAGAAAAAAAATGTTAAGGAAATTCACTAAAGGGTGTCAATCACCTTTAAAAAGTGAAGTTATGATGGTTTTTATAAGTTTTGTAAACTATACGGGTTTTATGATGCACATACATGACTCCATGGTTGTTTGAAGAGAAGTTGCGAATTTTTGCGTATGTATGAAATATAGCCGCATGGTTGACCAAAAACTATGAAAAATCAAGCTTCTCGAGAAAAAAAAAAGGTTGCATGGGTCCTGCAAAAAATCCATAGAGATATTGATCGCCCTAAGAGGTGGTAATGCAGAGAGAGAATCCTGAAAACACAACCATTAGAGTGAAGAAGAGACAACGGAGTTGTCAATTATGTAGTAGTGCTTTTGTAGCAATGGTGTACCAAAAGACACCTCCTTAGCAGTTGGTTGTTGCTTGCAAGGAATTACAGACATTTTGGTTGTTGTTAATGAACATACGAAGATAAAGAAAGCATTGCAAATAGTGAAAACAATTCATATGCAAAAATAAACTAAATAAAAGATATAAACACAAAAATAATGCTTAATGAAGCAAACACATCAACTAAATTATGGAAAATGTCTCCCTTTATTGACTTCTCGTGGTAGAATATGAATACAATAGATGAATACTAAACACTTGAAGAGAATTATTTGAGCCCTGGTGCTAAAAAATTCTCAACAAGGAGGTTCATTTTCTCAATCTCTTTCCAAGATTCTCCTCTTTCTCAAAGAAGTATGAAGAATCTCACAATGGTGGACTCTTATTTGACTAGGATTATGGAATTCTTAGAAGAAATATGGAAAACATACTAATTATCTTACTTCTTACGCTTCAAAAATGAAATGTAGGATTGATTTGAGATAAATTTGGCCATCATAAACTTTCCTTATTTTTGGTTCTCCCATGACCTTTTATATATATATTTTTTGAATCTCTCTTCCATCTCTTGCTCCATGAATGAAAATGACCTATGAGTAGGAAAACATGATTCCTTTGAGGGCTACATATCTTTAGGGTGACTCGAATTTGATTTTCCTGAACCGGAACATGTCTGGGAATCATCTTCCAAGCATGGGAAGTGGTTCGAATTTGCTGAGTCATGCTTTTCTTCGACCACATGACTTTCAAAGAAAAAGTCGTGAGGTTTCCATTTGATCCTTAAGATAAGCTACAAGGTCTTAAATTTATACATGAGACCTGAGGAGAATTTAAATTGTTGAACTTCAAAATTTCTTCAACTCGAAAATATTCCCTTGTACGTTCTTCTAGATGACTTTGGGCATCTTTTGGATTGTATAAATATGTGTATGATTTTATGGTGTTAACAAAACTCATACTTCAATGTATCTCAGGGGAGGGTATCACATTTGTACAAGTCAATCCAGATTAGTATGACACAATATCACAAGTATATAGACTCATGTATAAATATCATAAACATGACCATCTACATAGGTTGGTATAGATTAGAATGATACATATAACAGAAAGATCTGAGTTTCAAAGACCATAATCATCATGCGTATGACCACAATGCATATAACAACATGTTACTAACATTCATGACTATCTGACACATATGCATATGATCGCACTAATTAACCAACATCTATGATGCATGTAACAACAATAAAAATAAAATGACATACATACATATAACAACAAATTAACCTTCAAACATGCATTCCAGACATACAAACTTGTATGGCGATATTCTTTTACCCCAAGGTATAGTGCTACAACCTCACTCTAATAATTTACCCATGCATGCATGACCTACTATGAATGCATGACAAACACATAGAGAATCAGACATGTATACACATCAACCATATCTACCCTAAGGTTTCTTACTGCAACATAGCTCTGATACCACCCGTCCCACATTTACCCAATCTCATTAGCCTCTTTGGGTAAACATCAGAAGAATAGATACTATGGCATGACTCACCCTACTAAGTATAATTAAGGGAGTGGAATCGAAAACCTGAAACTTTACTGACCTTCCATGGCTCAAAACATCTAGTTCTGAGCATGCGGTCCAGATTCCGAGCCACTTTTTAAGGGATTGTATATATACCACCGCCTAGAGATAAATGAAACTTTCGAGAGTGTTAAATGACATCAGGAAAGAACCATCCATGTCAAACTTGATCAAATACTTGACCTAACCATGCCTAACCATGACAATAATTTCATCAAACATATGGTGAACATGTAATCTAAATACCATGAATGCATATATGAACATAGGGGTATGAAACTTATCTGAGACTCACAAAGAAGGTATAATGCCTTCATAATATCTGCAATAACGTTTTTTAGTCCACGCATTCATCAACCATTCATATATTCATCAAACCTGTCAAGAGCCATAAACAATATACATCATATAACCAACAAGCAACCAAGAAATAGAAAAAATATAAACCATGGAAACTCAACCATAATATTACCAACATAATCAATACATATGATCTAGATAACAATATAAATACCTCTTATTACCATATGAAAATGCCAACCTAGTCAGAGACTTCCATGTACCACCCAACCATAGATTGGGTTGAAATAAATCTTTCTTTTAACCAATGACCCCCATGCCATATTCCAAGAATGAATGTGAAATCTCATGGAATAAACCAAACCATGGCTTCTAGAGGCCAAAACTGCTCAACCCTCAACCAATGATTCCACCTCATGGTCGAACATCACTAACATCAACAATATCAATCTCTACCCAAGTTGTATAGGGCTCTACAGTGTTTGTTCCAACCACATCTCTAGGAACTATTAACTCAACCCACAAAATTTTAGGGATCCAAAGAATTTTTCAAACTTGGCTCCACGGAATAGTAATTCAACCCACCATGGGCTCCATAGCTTTTGTTCCAACCTAGGCTCTAGGAATAGTAACTCAAACCAAACTATTCGAGGGCTTTCAGAGTGTGTGTTCCAACCAACAAATCTAGGGTTTAGTAACTCAACCCACAATCATAAGAAACCTAAGCAACAATCAGAAAACAATAAATTCAAAAACCCACAACACCACAGTTATCTAGGAAATGGAATGGAAAGGCTAAAACCTCTATCAGTCTAGGTAAATATCTATGCCAATGACAACAAATAACCAAGAAACCACATGAATGTACCATACATGCCAAAGCCAATAAGGAAATCATACATGCAACATGTTACCTACAAAGAAATCTAGTTGTAGTATATAATCCACTTGTTCCCTTGCACTTTCCTACTTTCCTTTTCCTTCTTTCTCCAATCCAAGTGAAAACTATAGTGCTCCAAGAATCCTCCAAGTTTGAAAGAGTATGAGAGAGAGAGAGAGAGAGAGAGAGAGAGAGAGAGAGAGCTCTAAGCTATAACGAACAAAAGGTTCAACTGAAAAAAGCTATGAACTGATCCTTAGAATCTTTTTTATCACTGAGGATTTTTCTTCATTTTTACTTCAACTTCCCTCTCATGCAAATTTGTGTCTCTTCATCTTCCTTTTCTCCTATTTTCCTTTATTTTTATAAGAAAAATTCCAATTAATGCCTCTTTTCCATTTCCAATGTATTTTTCAATTTTCTTAGCAATAATAAACTGAAAGTGACACCCACTAGGAAGTTTTTCCCACCATTCAACTTGGAATATGTGTCCCGTGACCTTGGTTATATTTTGTTTTACATAGGAAAATCAACCAAGGTTTGTTACAGTTCCACATTTTTGCAACCAATTTGATTTATATAGAAGTAAGAAGAAGAAAATCAACAAATTCAAAGGGGAGAGAGAGTATAGGAAAAGGAGAGAGAGAGGTTTTTTTCTACCCTAGTCTATGCACATATGCAATATTTTATGTGGTAATTCTCAGTTGGTACAAGGCCGAAATTGTAGAGCACTAAATTTGAGGAAGAGGCCAAAATTTTAGGAAGTAACCAGAATTTAGAGATTTTACCGGCATTGACTTTTGTTGAACATGATTTGTTGAATATGGCTTGAAGGAGGGCTAACTTGAGTATGTGGAAACCTTGGTCTTGGTATTGGGTCTTGGATATCTCACTTTGATATGATTCTATAAATGAGATTTTTTCCCTGACTTGGAGACTAATTTATTGTGTTCTTGTCTCTTGTGATCCTCATGTTTTTGTACTTTTACTAATTTCTTGACGAAAAAAAACATAAAATCTAATAAAAAGAGCCAATAAATTCACAAGTAATTATCAAATAAGAAAAATTAACATAATCTATATGCACTATGATTTCTCAACAATACAAACTACATATAAATTGGAAAATTATGCAACACAAGTATACCTATTGACTTGATATAAGCTTGTGGTTATACAAGTGACATGAATTTGCTGACGCATGCAATTGTCACTCACAACCATGTTTTTTACTTTTAAAAGGAAAATTCAATGTTAGAGTAGAATATGAGATGCAAACATGATTGATGAAGTATGCACACGTCTACAATTGTCATGATATAACATACATGCATATTTAATTATTATTATCAGTATTTTTAATGAAGGACTAGCAAATGTGATGAAAACTCTGCGTGTTTCAAGTTAGGATGACACTTACATAACAAATATAATAATAATCCAATGAAAAGGTCATATATGACAGTAATTTCCAAGGTTAATGCATGGAAAAGGAACAAAAGTCCGAAAGTTGTGACCGCCATTTTTTTAAGAACAATATAGTGATTGGGTGAAGAAATGAGGACAATATTAATCAACCTGAGCCAATAAGAATGCAGAGGAAAGCATCTTGACTGGTTAGGTTTACAAAGAGACGAGACACATTGTTGCCAACCAATAATCACTGATAGACCAAGCATTAAAAAAAAAAATGTGATTGGGTGAAGAAATGAGGACAATATTAATCAACCTGAGCCAATAAGAATGCAAAGGAAAGCATCTTGACTTGTTAGGTTTACAAAGAGACACATTGTTGCCAACCAATAATCACAGATAGACCAAGCATTAAAAAAAAACAGTGTGAGACTGCAAGACCGGGGGTGAAGTAATATGAATTTTAAAATAGGAGAGTCATAGCTTGTCTCATATCCTCATTGTCACGAACTTTGTTCATGTTCTAGATGTAGATTCAGTTAACTGAAAGGGGCCCTTTTCCGATAGTGAGGGCAAGAGTATGAGCGTAGGTAACAAACATAAGCACATAGGTGGCGACAAACTCAATAGAGCCAATGATAAAAGCAATGGAGCCATTGATGACTAAAGCAACCTATCAGTTACCAGAATTAGGTAAGTGCTCAATCGAAAGGTGGTAGAATGTACTTTTTGTGAGGGGAACATAATTTAGAATGGGATAAAGTGGCGAACCTTTGTTGGTATTTTGAGCGTACAGTGGACAATTCCCTCATACTTGTTGACCTCGTTCGAGCCTGAAACTAAAAGCCTCGAGGGCTAGAGCGGTATGAGAAAAAGCATAACTTTTCACGTGGTATAATTTTACAACAAAGCAATTTCACAGGGTGGTATTTGGCATTTAATAGATGGAAAGGACTTCAATTGTTTGGCAAAAGACTCGGTGAAAAAAAAACCGAGGAGTACAAGGATATATGAACACTCGGTGCTTGGTCGTAAAACACATCGTCAGTGACAGTCAAAGACCAAGTGATATCATTAAGATTTTTTTGCGGGATGGCGCATCATGGTAGGTTAAGGGAATTAGGGTTAGCATTGGAAAATGATGGGATTAAAGCTGGGAAGCTGTGAGATAAACGCACAGAGCTTGCTTAAATACGAATAACGGGGGAAATGATAAGAAGGATTCACTCTATATGTTTTGAAGGAGAATTTCATGATAAACCTAAAACCTACATTCTAAAAACTTTATCACGTAAATGCATACATTCCTATGCAAAGAAAAACCATTTCAAAAAATGAAAAAGAAAATGCATACATTCCTATGCAAAGAAAAACCATTTTCATTATAAATGTTCATTAAATGAAAATTTTATCAACCACCTGTAAGACCACGGCAACGGGGATGCTGATTTAGACTGCATTTAAAAAATAACATCTCACATATTGATTGCGAATGAGATAGGTCATTTAAACAATATGAAAGAAAAAAAAGTGTCATATATTTCATAAATCAAATTATATCCAAGTAATCTGTATATCCAGTGAATGCAGTGGACGTTGACATGGAAAAAAATGTCATAGACACACTGTATTCTTACGTATAGGCACTATACACAACATAAGCGGAGGAATGGTCCATAAAATTATTGTATGGTTCTGATATTTGAAATGAATCATGAGGTAACTCCTATGTAGGAGTGAGATTAACCTTAAACTGCCAACCAAGGCATATACTCGTGAAAATAAAGCCAAACGTTTGGTCGTGCCACCACGACATAGCATCAATTGGTTAATGGCATAAAATAAAATTTGTATCGTGCACTCGCAGGGCCGACGTGGCAGGGGACCAATCATACTAGGAGGGTGGCTCCAATATGTGTTGAGAGAGGGATTATTTGAAACCTGCCCTTTCTTATTTTCTTGGGCTCCATATTAGTATGTTTTCATAATACTTCATTATCTTGTTTGCATACATTGAATTTTAGGCATGATCAATACTCAAAAAAGTTGATGCAGGTTTGTCTTGATGTTGTAATTATTCTGATGAGATCTCATGTCAAGGTATGATTCTATCTAATATATATCTATATATTTATTTTGTGAGATTCATATTTTAATTCATTTTATTTAGGGAAAGGTCTAATTAGGAGAAGATATGGAAATGATTTGTGAAATTTTGATATTGTGTCAACAATTATATGATGCCAAACAATATAATTTCATAGACACCAATAATTCATTTGAAGATATTAAACATTCATACATAATGATACAAATATCCCATACTTAAAGTAGTACTAGTACATCTACACATAGGCCTCCAACCTCTCATAACCATGAGATATTTTTACAAATCATCTCAATACAACTGCATAGGAATACATATTCGTTCATTAACCACATATAAAATATTACATGAAACATGTTGAACAACCACATATATTCATGTAGATAGCTCTATATCTCATGTAACCAACAACAATCAAAGAGGTCCATGAGCCCCACATAACCATGAGAACATAGTAGTAGGTAATCATCATGGACACACTGGGATATCTTTTTAGAGGTGGAGTAATTCCACTCACCCCACATATAGGTAAAACTACTCAAGAGGCAGCCCACAAACATCATTATAACAGGGAACTTCTCCAACTTGTAAACATAAAAAATGACTAAAACATGTAAACTAACAAATCAGTTCTAATTATTTCGAGACCATTAGTCATGGACACATTAAGAAACCTACAACTGAGCCAATAAGGTTGCAACTGTATAGCTTAGGTAGCTCATATTAAGATAAATACATTAGATAGCTAGTCAACCATGGAAATATACCAAATCAAACATTCTTACTTGGATATAACAAAAATACTCATTAGTCATCCATGATAGAAATATATAAAAGAATAAAAAATTATCTCAATAACTTTGTAATGGCTAGATTATAGGAAATTTCACCTTAAAAGTGCCCATGATAGATTCAGGTAATTTCAATGCCATAATATGTAAACCAATCAAAATCCTTTAAATTTAAAAAGAGGTACATATCCTAAATAATGTTAAATTGTTTAATTTGAGAATCCATTAAATATTTTAGTATAATTTGGAATGGATGAAATATTTTAATATTAATTTGGGTATTTTTTACATATTTTATTAATGGTATTTACCTACCTTACCCATATGAGTTAGAATATAAAAAGGTTATTAATGGAATGTAAAACTTGATGTTACTGAAAAAATATAAATAAAAATTGAGGGTCATTTGACTTTAGCAACCATGCCAAAAAAAAAAAAAGAATTAGTTAAATATAAAATATATATAGGTCCTTAAATATAAAATTTAAATATAGAGAGTTAAATATAAATAGTTAAAAATAAAATATAATTATAGTTAAATATAAAATATTTAAATAGTTAAAAATTAGCTAGATATAAAATATATAACATAGAATAATTAAATACTTCAAAAAAATTAAATATAAAATAGATAAAAAAATGTATTCCGAAAAGGAAAAATTACCACATTGCAAAAAAAATATAGAATATATAGTTAAATATAAAATAGTTTAAAAATGTGTTCCAAAAAGACAAATTACGAGATTCTAACAAAAAAAAAATATAAAATATACAGTTAAATAAATATACTTAAACATAAAATCTGTAAAGAGTTAAATATAGTTAAGTTGTTAAAAAAATGTATTTTAGAAAGGAAAAATTACCGTGGTCTAAAAAAAATAGTTGAATATAAAATATATAAATAGTTAAATATAAAATAAATTTACAAAGTTAAATATAAAATATATATACATAGTTATTTTAATAAAACTGCCATATATTGAGGGATTTGGATTAAATTGAAAAATTAGAAATAATATACTAAAATTTCTTATTAAATTTCGTGGTAATAAATATTGTGGAGAAGAGATAAAAGTAAAAATAATATTAAAAATTAATCTACATGGAATTTCACCGGATGCGGTTGATAGACAAGGGTGATGGGACTTCAGTCCCATGGCAAGTCCCGAGGGTGCTCGTACGCAGCGGACATATGGCTCACTGCATTGCCATTACTCACACAGTTAATTCGCCAGCCCACACTGCATTAACCCATTATGCCTCGCCGCTCCACTATCTTGCTCCGTCAGTTCTAGTTGAAATGGCATTCTTTCGAGAGAATTCGGCTAGTTCCTGTGCTTTCTGCAGCTCGCCATCTCCCGTTCGAGGTGCTTGTCCAGTTGAATGCGCAGAGCCGAGTGTGCGCACCCAAACTGGACGTCGCTGCAACATTCTTGGCTGTCTGGAAATTCTGCCAGGTCTCCACTTCACTCACAGTTGTTTTTGTTCTCTAACCGCTTGTTTGAATTCCCATTCTGCAGATTTGCTGTGGTCTCCTTCAACCTTTGTCTGCGCCTGTTGCTTCCAGCAACCCCTGCTTCACTCTGAGGAGATGCCATGACTTCGGCATCGGATGAGGTGCAGGCATGGGGCAAGCAGAGGTCGCCCTCCCCGCCCTCGCTCTTCCCCTAGTCCTACCTCTGGCTCCTCTGCGGAAGATGATGGTCGCGGCCTCCATTCGGATTTTAGAAGGCAGAGACGTCGTTTTTTGCATTCGGGAGGCTCTTACTCTATTCCGCTCGAGCTACATCCCCCGCCTGTCCCTCCTCCGACCTCTACCCCTGCTATGCATGATCCTGCTAGCCCAACACTCCGCTAGACCTCTCAGCGCGCAGAATTCCGCTTCAACTGCACTTTTGACAAGCCTGTCCTCACTGCGTTTGTCACCATTTCCATTTGTGAAATTTTTTCTAGCCTTGGCCAAGCTTCTGTCCCCCTCCATGCCACCATCCCGCCTTGCCCTCAGCCTTCACAGGTTAATAGTGATGTGCCTGGTCCTAATGTGCCCCTTGTTATTGGGAAACCCATCTCTGAAATTGACAAAGTGCAGGAGGGCATCTTCAGCAAAGATAACGCCCCTCTTCAGGATAATGCAGAGGAAGAAGACGAGTATGGTTGCAGAATAGTGGAAGAACCGGACTCTCCAATTCCGAATCAGTGATTTTGAACTCCTTCAGCCCTCAATGGTCCAGGTTTACACTTCCGTTGGAAAATTTTGGGTTTTGCTGCTTTCATCAGCTGAACAAGCTGCATGTTTTTTTAGTTTTCAGTCTTTTAGTAACTTAATATGTATGCTCTGTATACCGGTTTCCCTTTCAAGGGCGGTAAACTATCACTCTCAAGAGCTGGTTTCCCATTCATAGCAGCTCAATAGTTTGTGTAATTGCATGGAAATCAAGCCCAGTTCTCAGGCTCACACAGCTGAGACTGGTGCAGTTTTTTACTTTCATTTTTTATAAATAGAATTAGTTTTACCGAGAAAAAAAAAATCTACATGGAATTTTTTTATTAATTTATTGATTTTTCCATAGGAGGCCACTTTTAGGCCACAATTTTCTCTAATGTGACTAGAGTAGGGACTTCAACTCTAGCCATCGATAGGCTAGCTACACTAAAATATTTCTTTCAACTAACCATCTTGGAGTTGGATTCAGAGATCGAGGAGTTAATTTCTCAAGTGAATTTACACCATTATTAGTTAGTCAGGGATTCTAGAACAGGAATCTAATGTTTAGGTGGTCAATAAACTGATACCAAGAAGGGAACACCTCAATGACTCCTAAAAATCTCAGAAGAATCAACCAATATTCAAGAAATTTTCTCTTATTCTAGGAACTTGATCTCACTCTAAATTGTGTTTTATTAACCCCAAGATAAGCATCGAGTGAATCTATTTTTTTGTAATCTTTCTTGGTCAAATTAACACAAATAAAGAGACTGTTTCTCACGAAAAATGTAAGGAGTAATGTACAAATCTCACCACCAGGGTATTATACATATTGTCTTGTGATTACTCTCCCTACTCCTATGCATATGCTTCTTTTCACAACTCTGGTTTATCATGCAATGATCCAATTTACCTCCACTCACGTTGTGGGAAAAAATAGGACTATCGTGGGCACTATTTATTCCCAATTTATCCTTACTAATAATCGTTTAGTGTTGAACATTTGTTATTACTAAAACTCCAATTTTCCAATTTTATACCAGCACTTTCTCACATCCCTTCTCACTTGTCCCTCTCTTGCATGTTGAATTTCTCAAGATGTCCCATGAGAAAAAAAATATCATGATGACATCCTTTTCTGTAAGCTACCTATACAAAATTTAATGTATGTATTAGAAAACCATTTAATTTTCTAGAGAGTTAGGTAGGGAATAAATTAAGTGGCATGGGTTTGCACTCAACATAAGTAACTTGTTCTTATACTTTGAATCTATGTCCACTCCTCCATCTCAACCATATTTTACATTTTTCATAGTGACATTTACAATATGGGTAGAAAAAGGGTTGCCATAGACCCAGCCCTCTTATAGGAACATTTTCCTCGATGTTAGTTTACCTAGAACACACAAAATCTTAACAACAAACTTTAAACACATGACCACTTTTACATTTATTTATTTATTAAGCAAGAATGGGTGAGACACCCGCATTTGATTAGTCATTTCCCAGGTCTCTTCATTTGTACCAATGTGTTTCCAGTTCACTTTGACCTATTATGGAAGTTGATTACAGAGTTTAATCCACCTCCAATGTCCAACCATTCAATCCACTATGCTTTGTGCCCCTTCACGAAACACACTCAACTCATTGCTTCCTCGGACACACCCAATGCATATTCAATCCCTAATGAGTATCACATGGTTATAAGAGAACCAATTCACTTTTCAAGTTACGACATCCACGTAGATTCTTATCGCTGAGTACCTATCTAACATGATCTAATGACATGAGCATGGAGTCTTATCCCCAAGTACACATTTGGTTTGCTCCAATGCACTACTCATGGATTCTTATAGTCAAGGTACCCATTAGGAGTCATTCCCATGAGATAAAAAAGTGAAACATGGTGCAATGTGATCATGACAGGTCTGCTTCCAGAGCTTCCTGGCTCCACCATTTAACCCATGTCACAACATTTATTTTCCATGAGATATACTTAAAATTTTCAAACTATACATTTCAATTTACCAATATTTTCTTCATCGAGAAGCCTGGTCTCATAAGCATGACATCTATAGCCATTTCATTGGGATTCCTTTCAGTTTTTACTGATTTTTCACGATGGATTTGATCTCGCGCTATTCCAACACTTTTCTTGCAACCTCATCTTTCAATTAGCCAACATTTTTCAGTGTTTACACACACACACACACACACACACAATTTTATAATTTCATAACAACCTAAAGTGACATTAAGATTATTATACTCATAATAATTCCATCACTCGAACTAAATTCGAATACATTGAAATGATGTTGTAATTTCATTATACATGTGTACAATATTTATTCCAAGCATTCTGAAATCCAATTGAACATTCATTCCAATAGAATAATAAGTCATAATTGAGAAATGCACCTCTAAATTTATTAGCATTTTAATTCTCCATTTCACTCAGCAAGCATTGCAAGAATTATTTCCATGTTTCATATTGAAGGCTCCTCGCCTTCACTGTACTACTTCCTAGTATCCATGCAAGGCATGGATTAACAATAGTATTCAAATTCAACTAAAGAAATTATTACCCAATTCCTTTACTTTACCATTTTTACCTAGATTTATTTTCTGTGTTATTTGCTTGACTATCCTTACCAACAGTTTCAACTAAAGAATTTAAATGTGTCCATCTAGTTGATGATATTCCCGATGTTGGAATAATAAACAATTCATTCAACTACAAAATTTTGTCATTCACGCTATTCATATGTTTTCATATTTTAGCCTTTATTACTTTCCATTTGTACTCCTAAAAAATGTCAACAGCATAAGCATAACATATTAATAAAGAAAATCATAAAAAATACATCATTCTTTCTCACTTTCCCAATGGATATTTCATATGTTATGGAATCAATTAAACAACCCCACCATGTTACTCAAACCATTTTAAATGCAAATTCCATTTTCATACCATTTACACAGTCATAATATTTGTAAATATTAATTTGTTATCTTACTACTATCATGGTTATCCCAAAAAACACCATTATGCCTTTACTTCATTTCCCCATCTTTCTCATATTCATATAAGATTATATATATATATATATATATATATATATATATATATATATATATATATATATATATATATATATATATATATATATCTATATATCTATATATATATCGTCCATGCACAATTTTAGTGAAGCAAACTCCCTTCTTATATTATTTTCATAGTTGTCATTTGAGTGTCCATTTTATTTATTTGGAACCAACCACTTCATTAAGATGTTTTGTCATCTTATTCTACCTTCCATTGGCATTCTTATGATGTACAAGGCATAATCAAGGTTGTTCACTTCTAGTCAGGTTTGATTTAGCTCTTCTCCAAATCTCCTTTCCTTTCTCACAGTAAAAAAAATCGAAGGCAAGGAGAAAGAATGAAAATAGAGAAAAACCATAGTAAAAGCACATGAAAAATATAAGCGACATGGTCATGATCAAAGTCAACAAATAAAAAAAATAAGAGAAAATATCAAGCCAAAAAATAATAATTAAGTCATGTAAAACATCCCCATCATTCATTAGTTCCCAACAAACTCAATCCCTTGAGTTTTGGTATTCACTGTGCCCATCAAAAGTCCTTTTGAAGGTGTATATAACCTAAAAATTTCAACATCTCTCTAAATATTTCAAGAAGAAACTTTTACTATTTTATAGATATTGAAGGGATGCTCCCTCATATCCTTCCACATTAAGGTTGTTGGTTTAGATGTTTTAAATTTACATGATCCTCTCTTCTTATTTCAATGTCTAATAGGGAAGTCTCTTTGCAAATGTTCCTCTCTGCATTACTAACATGAACTTGGCTTTATTTTCTATCCAGCCTTGTCAGGACTCTTTCTGACCTTGTCACCATGAACTTCCTTTACATATATGTAGGTTAATGCTGGTTTCAACGACTCTTCAATGTATCATAGGTTCTCAAAATTGTATTCAACCTTGCCTGATCCTCTCGCTTATGCACCGTTTATTTTCGTCATTGTAGATCTTCAAATCAACTTCCAAGATATTGAATATTTTTTCTCTTTTAGGGAAACTTTCCCTTTATTTTCATGTTATAATTGGTTCGTGCTATGATATACCATATTTATATCCATCCTTTTATTTCTTGCTACAAAAGAATTTTCTTTTGTGTTGTTGCACACACACAACTGTTAGTTAAATTAGCATAAGCATTTTTGTTTATTACCTTTTTCATGCCAATACTAAGTATTTTGACCTAAAGTATGCTGTTATTTTTTTGTTCACACATAAATAACCCACATCATCCACATATATCAAAATTATAGATCCTCATGTTTATACCCATACCAGTTAACAGGTTTGAAATTATCATTTTACAAAAAATTAGCAATTGTGACATCTACAAGTTTAAAAGTATATGCCAACTTTTATAACAAGAATAAAAAGATGAAAACCAACTTATCAAAATAAATTTTAAGTATTTGTGTGCAATCCTTCATTGGTTCAATGTCTAACCTTAAGCTCTACTTCAAACTTTCACTTTCATGGCCCATCTAGTCTAACTATTGAACCATCCTTACTCCCTTCCACTCCCTTTTATTCCTACGATATATGAAGGGTGTTACTTTTGACTAAACCAACATCCATGGAGTCTAAACCAACCTCAATGGTATCATTATGGAAATGGGGTTAAGAAATTCATTCTTGCCCAAAGTGTAAGAAACTCACTTTGGAAAATATCATCATGTTCATCTCGTCGAGATATTTTTGGCGATATAATTTTTTCCTCAATCAAATGCCCGAATCAAAATTTATGCCCATTTAAAGTTCAACCATTTAATACTTTCCACATCACCAACCCACTACCATGCCATATCCACGTGTGGCCCGTGTGTTTGTGCCATGTCACCTAGGAAACCTATGTTTTGTCTACCTTACCAAGGCCTATTGCTCGTGGCGCTACCACCTCATCCGAAACAACTCATTGTCCACAATTCAATCCTAGGATTGGATGGTGGGACATAATTGTAACAAATCATTGTCCAAAACTTATTCTTTCCTAGATACAAATTTTATCATGACTCATCATGACTCAGATACACGTCTAACTTCTTCATTATCTAGACCTATAAATTCAAAGGGATTTCCTACGAATTTTCCCATGTATTCCCTGATGTAAAGGGTTACTTGGGACACTATATTTTATAGAAAATAAATCTTAATAAAAACATTAATATTACAAACATCATGCATAGCCACAATATGAGAAATGAAACTATCAACCTTCCTTCTGACATGCATAAAAACAAGTCCAATCTTGTATTTAGCATTTGAAACACTATAACATCATGCTAAACCACCAAATGGGTCCAAACATGCTATCAAATACACTAATATATCACACATTTAATCATTCATATACTTTCAAGAGTCCAAAATTACTTAATCCATAAAGAATATATCATGCAAAACAATGTACTTTCACACACTGCAATAATTCATCTAAGAATATTAAACATTCATACATGATCATACATATATCTCCCTACTTAGAATAGTTACAGTACATCTATACAAAGTTCTCCAACCTCTCATAACCAGAAGCTTATTTTTGAAATTGTTAGACACCTAAGTTGCTAAGAGTTGGTGTGAAATAAGAATATTAAACATTGATACGTGATCATACATATATCTCCCTACTTAGAATAGTTACAGTACATCTATACAAAGTTCTCCAACCTCTCATAACCAGAAGCTTATTTTTTGAAATTGCTAGACACCTAAGTTGCTAAGAGTTGGTGTGAAATGTGAATACGCAATGCAGTCCAAGATACCACTTGGAATATGGAAAGAAAGGGTCATTAGAATGTGTTAAATGTATATTTTGTGAACAATATATGCAATTAATACTTTTCCGCATTCCATGTTTTTGTTTAACATGGTATTTTCATGTATTCTTTCTCTATGTATTAATTCTACTTTCATTGTTTTCTTGTGTTCTTTCTCTATGTGTTAATTCCACTGTCAGACCTGCACTTCTGAATATATTCTAAGATAAATTCTAGTTGAATCCTTCTTCCATTGTAACTCCTTTTTGGCTAGATATAATGCATATTTCTTAGCTATTTTCGTATACGTTATCTGCATTCCCTGACATTAACACTCTGCCGCTACGAGCGTTATAATGGCTCTGAACCGAATTACATATCATTCGAGGAACTGCTAGCCATCTTCATTGGTAGGCTTATCTGTTGTGGCTGACCTTTGTAAAAAAATTGTGAATTATTTTGGATGCCTTTGTTCTTCTTAGAAAGTATGCCAAGCAAGTCATGACCGACTTGGTAGTGTTAACATTTGAATATTATCACAAAGCGTGTGGGGAATCGCGCTCGAGTGTACATCGTTGTTGTACTTAGAATGTTCTATTGGTGCTTTCATATCCTCCTAGTTGATTAGGTCATGTAGAAGAGAGACAATTGCGAAACATTGAACTAAAGACGTTCGACGTTATTAATTCTATTCCAATGTTGAAGCAACTTTCTCATTGAGAAAGTCATGATTCATTCACGTTGAGTTTATTTATCATAGTTGTGGGACTTGAGTTGAATCATTGTCTAAAGACATCGGTTCATATTACATGATTCATTGGTCTTTCTCTGCATTTGACAGTGCGCTAAATTATTTTTGAAAGTGGTTGGTTGGATTTTCCAGAATCGACATGTCTTATGACAACAATATTGAGATTGTTCTTTTCTGTACCCATGGTTTTCTAACCAAGAATTTTTGTTTCAATATTTGAAATAGTGAACGTTGCAAATATTTATTTGTGATAGACACATTTACAGTAAGGTGTAAAGCTTTTCATGACATTATCATTGATGGAGCTAGATTTCCTCCATAACAAGGCTTTGGGGTTTATCGCACTCGATTGTTCATGCTGATATATCCAACTTTGCAACATTGAAAACATTCGTATTAGTGTGCAAGGCTCTTTACACACATTCTTTCTCTCGCTTCTTATTGATCAATGTTGCCAGAAATAGGAAGGTGTTCTTATGAAATCCACTTCTATCTTTGTTGCACCTAACAGGAAGAATAGCGAGCTCCAACAAAATATTTATTCCACACTAGGATATTTAATACTACTGCAGTTAACTGTACCTTAGCCGATGTAAGGCGACCCTGTTGCCCTTACTTGGAAGCTAGACTTTTGACGAGTCGACATCCAATGATTGCCTCTTTCGCTCCTTGGCTTAGGAATGGGAAATTTCACCGAATTTTTTTAAATATATTCATCATGTGTGACATGTTAATATTTATAAATATTTGGTCAATGTGGGTTGGGTTTGGTATGACTCTGAAGAGTGGGGTGTTAAGACACTGGTGTTGAAATTTCACTGGCTCGAATCTGTCAAAAGGAAAAAAAAATCCAGCTATGATAAGGGTTGGTGTGGCCGATGGCCATCCAAGTGTAATTTTGATAGCTTAGATACCCCTCAGTTACAATTTCTAAAACCAAAAATTTAGCCATAATATACTCTAACCTAACTCACACAGATGCGCAATGGGTGATGAATGTGCTTGTTGTTGAGATTGATTCTCATCATGCAGACTCGTATCTACATCCAATGAAGATATTTGTGGACTCTCAATGATATCTGGTAGTGACCATAGCACAATATTTTCTACGACTTCTTCCATTGGCGTCCTCTATTTTTGCAACCACCGTGCCATGTTTGGGTGTCAAGTCTTTCAATGACCAACAAAATTGGAAGCCTTGTCAGAATTGTAAGGTTTCTCTAAACCCCCAGGGATAACTGTCCATTCAAGTTTGGTGAAGACTCTTGATATGATTGTTCTCTCATGGGTTGGGTTTGATGAATTGGACAGTCTTGCTATCACCCGAAACTACAAGATGTATTATGAGGTTTCTTGCTACTTTGCATTGCCATGGAGGATTTAAATTTGGGTCTTTGCTACTTTTAAATGGTCTATTTATTACTGGTGCAGATTATAAGCATATGTTGACTGTGTTCTTGCTGAGAGAGTCGTCGTTGAAACCTCAAGTTGACAGTTACTATGTCCTAAAGTCAATTGTGCCCACATCCAAGCTTAAAAGGTTGTGTCAATTGTTTCAACCAGAGTTGTGCCAGTTCTTTGGACCAGTAACCTCTCGTAGATATCGTGGTTCACGTCATAGTAAGACGGGAATTCCATTTCAGCGTCAGTTGATAGGCGTCCCCCTTATGTGAACCTTTCACCTCCATTGTCATGTTCATAGTCAAATGTCGTGGCATTTGAATATCATACCATCAAGAATATGATTGAGCATACGGGCTTTGTCAACGCTATTCCATTTCCAATGCGTTATTTAAAGGACTAAGGAAGAATTGTAGATTGCAGACCAGCCTGATTAATGAACCGTTGTCAGTTTTTGTCTTGCTCCATGGGACGTGTGAAGAACTTGTAGCATTTGGATTTCTACGTGAAGTTTGTAGAGTCGAGCCAATAGCATGGGCCTGTCATACCATTGAAGATAGCGTAGAACCTGTCATACCATTGAAGATAGCGTAGAACCTCGAGCATTGGTTGACAAGAAATCATCTAAGTGTGCAGTTCAGTTTTTAATTACTCAAGTTTAGTCGAGTTACACTACAGTTATTTGTTACTGATGTTTCCAATGTAATTCTATTTAACTAATTTGTAATATTGAGATAAGCAATCCTCTCATTCACTTTTTTTCAGTTTTTTAATTCTTGTCATGGTATGAGAGCTAGCTTGCATAAACCTCCCTAAAGAGCAGCAACAGAGCCAAGTTGAAGCAGTAGAGAGGAGAGGCGAGCCAACATAAGACTCTTTGACAGAGCAAGTTGAAGCAGTAGAGAGGAGAGGCGAGCCAACATAAGACTCTTTGACAGAGCAGGAGAAGTTTGAGGAATGTAGAAGACACCTCCTTGGAAGAAGCAGAAGAAGAACGAAAAAGCCAGGCAAAGCCCATGAAAGTATAGGCGAAATAGAAAAGTTTGAGAAATGTAGAAAACGCCTCCTTGGAAAAAGCAGAAGAAGAATGAAAAAGCCAGGCAAAGCCCATGAAAGCATCGGCGAAATGAATTGCAGAAAGACATTTCGAGCAAAGCCAAATTAAAAATTTGTGCACTAACGCACTGATTAAGAAGAAGGTCAGCGTTAGTCTTAACGCACTGCTTAAGAAAGAGCTCCGCGTTATAACACGGAAGTCAAGAACAATCGGCCGCGTTAACTATCACTCACTAGCGATTGGCGTAGGGCCTGCGTGAGTCAGCTGCGTTAAGCTGCACGTGGAACAACACCTCCATCACCTGCGTTAAGGTATTGTTTTTCAGAAATCCAAATCCGTCAGGGCCTGCCTGGGTTAGCTGCGTTAAGCTGCACGCGGAACAACACCTCCATCACCTGCGCTAAGGTATTGTTTTTCAGAAATCCAAATTCGCCAGGGCTTGCGTGCGCAGCTGCACGTGGAACAACACCTCCATCACCTGCGTTAAGGTATTGTTTTTCAGAAATCCAAATCCGTCAGGGCCTGCGTGGGTCAGCTGCGTTAAGCTGCACGCGGAACAACACCTCCATCACCTGTATTAAGGTATTGTTTTTCAGAAATCCAAATCCGTCATGGAGCAATCCCTCCGTTAAATTTTTTTTAATATGAAAGTCAAACGCATTCAAAGGATTTTAAAATGCAGCATGAAGCTATGAAAGTATTAAGGAATGGTTTTGAAAACGGCTCATAAGTTAATGAAAGAAAGGGAGTTTAAAAATGCATTCAAAAAAAGCAATCAACGTATTTTAAAAGCTTTATTTTAAGGTTTTTAAAAAGGAGCCAGCTGAATAACAATATTTAAAAAAAAAAAAAAAAAAAAAACGAAAACAAAGGCTTCAAGGTATAAAGTTAAAAAAAAAAAAAAAAAAAAAAACCTTTAAATTTGGAAAGTGTTTTATAAAAGTAAAAAGGGGCTCTTAAAAGGAAAGGAAAGAAAGGGATTTGTATAATTCTTTTTTGGCATTAGTTTTTCAAAGAAGTGAATGTGTGAAAGGATTTTGAGGCATGTGAAATGAGAGAAGAATTTAAAAAAAAAAAAAAAAAAAAAAACTTAAAGTTGTAATGTGAGAAAGTGAATGCAAAAGTTTAAAAGGAGATTTTTTTTCAATGCAAATTTAAAAAGAGCATAGTCAGAGCCTTGTGAAAGTGAATCTGTAGAAAGAGATTTTTTTGAGGAAATAAATTTTTTAGAAACAAGCTATTTGATGCATATATAGACTCGTTTGTTTGTGGAAGCCAAGCAACAAGGTCATGGGAAAAGCCAATAGGCTAAAGCAGAAATAGAAGATGTTTGAGATTTTTTTAGATCTGGAAATAAGAAGGAAAAATATGCCTATGCGTTAAAATGCATAAAAGAATCTGTTGATGACAGTATTATCCCTCTGATCTCAGATGCCAAGACAACCATGGAGGCATGGGATACCCTTGAGAGATTTTTTGGTGCAAGGGGGAGCATTGAAGTTGAAGATCAAGGTGGATCTGTAGCAGAAGATGAAGGTGGATCTGTAGCAGCAGATCTACAGTGAGATGAAGAGTTAGAAGTAGCAGAGAGAGAGCACGAAAATGCTTGTGAAACCCACTGTCCACAACTACAAATGGATGAAGAATTGATGATACCTGCAACATGGCTTGCTGACGAAGATATGATGAATCCAACAACAGAGCTTTCTAAAGATGAAATGGTGAATACAACAACAGAGCTTGCTGAATAAAATTTGATGATTCCAGCAACACAACTTGTTGATGAAGACTTGATGATTCCAGCAAACAGAGTTTGTTGATGATGACTTGTTGATTCCAGCAACACAGCTTGCTCATGATGATATGGCGATTCCAGCAACCAAGCTTGCTGATGATATGGTAAATCCAACAACAGAGCTTGCTTACAAGTATGTGATGATTCTAGCAACAGAGTTTGCTGATGATGATTTGTTGATTCCACCAACACAGCTTGCCAATGAAGATATGGCGAATCCAGCAACACAGCTTGCTGATAAAAATTTATTGGTTGATGCAAACTTTGATAATGAATTTTTGGCTAATGATGACTGGTTGCAGATGATGCAACAAAAATATGATATCGACATGATGCTATTTAGTGAGATAATCCCACTTCAGTCAGTGGAAGACAACCTGATTGCAGCAACACTGGTTAGTGAAGAAGAGACAAAGATAGAGACAGAGACAGAGGAAGATGCAGCAAAGGAAGCGCAACAACAGAAAGCTCTCCTTGTAGAGAAAAATGAAGAAATAGAGAAAGAAGAAGAGACAGAAGAAAAGAAAGAAGTCTGCAAAGGGAAAGCAGAAACAGAGAAAGAGGCAGAGAACGAAGCCCAACAACAGAAAGTTCTCATTACATAGAAGAAGGAAGAAACAAAGAAAGAAGCAGAGACAAAAGCAAAGAAAGAAGTCTGCAAAGGGAATGCAGAAATAGAGATAAACGCAGAAGCAGAAAAGGAAACACAACAAGAGAAAGCTCTCACTGAAGAGAAAAAATACCAGAACCAATGTCGTTCTAAAAATATTTTTTATTCTAACATTGATTTTCAGTGTGCGGGTACACAGATTGATTATGAAGAAGAGCTAAATTTTATTGAAACATGGCTTGCAACACCATGTCTGGATGAGATCTACACAGAAGATGTAGATATGAATGATGAAGATGACATGCATGACGAACATGTCGATGAAATTTCAGGTATAGGAGTTCTGAAGAGATAAGATATTATTCTAATCTTATGTTGCAGCAGATTGATGATGAAAAATTCACTACATAAAACAATATGTGGCAGCAGCCCATATTTCTTGAAGATGTCCAGAACATGCTTAGACAGACTGGAACAATAGAAGACCTGCACGAGAAAATGAAGAAACACAGTTCTCATGGTTACAACAAAGAGAAAAATTTGAAACAATTTAGAGGTTACAGCATATGGAAAAGAAGAAGAAGAAAACCAAATCTAGTTGAAGTCAATTTTTTTTAAATTGTAAGCCTCGCTGAGACATAGACCAACAGGTATCTGAATTAAATTTTTATGTGGTTGAAATTAAAGGGGAGTGTTAAAGAATGTAATCCCAATCACCTGCTAGGTGTCGAAACCGTCAGTCCAAGTGTCCAGTTCAGTTTCTAATTACTCCATTTTAGTCGAGTTACACTACAATTATTTATTACTGATGTTTCCAATGTAATCCTATTTAACTAATTCGTAATATTGAGATGAGAAATCCTCTCCTCCACTTCTTTTCAATTTTTTAATTCTTGTCATTGGCAAGTGTAGAGATTCATAACATTCAAATGTGCGTTGAATGGTATGGGGATATATTATGGTCATATTTCTAGTTCTACTTTGACTAAACTCCTAGTAAGTTATGTATGCTAAATTCTTTGAAGTCACTGTTGCATTGATTAAATTTCAAAAATTTAGTGTTGAACATTGCAAAAGGAAACCTCCTTGGTGTTGTATTGTTCCAAATTGAGTGGGGGCGGTTGAAATTCCACTACTTCGAATTGTTGTATGTTGCATTGAATACGTTTAAGGCTTGCATATTCGATATGTTCAATCATATTCTATTTTGATTTTTAGTTGATTTGGGACTTGGTTTATTGATATATATATCTTGAGATCAAAACCTTGTATGTTGGTAATACTAGTTTTCTTTATTCGAATTACATTTCATCTTTGGTTGTCCATTTATGGTGAATGCATTGATTACTGTAATTTATTCATTATTGGGAGAAGTATTTGTGAGATTCACCTTATTTGTTCAATAAAAATTTCTAGAAGTAATGAAGTATTAGAGTTACTCAAAACTGTAATATTATCTACTACTCATGATACATTAAAATTCAACAAACTTTCTCTCACAAACATTCAAATATGTTTGCAAAATGCAGAAGAAGATATTTATTTTTTGCAGCTTCAGTCACAACTTTAGCAAGATGATTTACAACTGAAAAGAAATAATTATAAATTTGTTTTTATTCAGAACAATCCTCTATTTGAGATTGAAACAAACACCCATCAGAATCCAACAATTGATCAAGCCAGTAAAGTTGAAATTGATCCCTATCAAGTACCAATTTCAAGAGTTGTGCAAAAAGATGCAGAAATTCAGCGTGCACTTCCGTATCCCCACATCAGACCTTGGGAAGAGCTTGTCAGCAACAAGAACATAACAAGTATTTGATATGAAATCAAGGCATCCATTATATTCCAGATTAGTCAAAGCCCATCAAATTTTAGAGTGTTTGATTTCTTCATGAAAGTTCACTTTCACCTATTTCATATTTTTCTCCTCCTCATCCACAACGAATTGTGAAATTCTAACATTGTGACCAAGTTGGAAATATGAGATATCATTATTTTGATCTTCACCCATGCAATAATTGTGGTTATCTCACTCATTCTTCAAATAGATGCTTAGAAACAAACCCTCATGGAAGAACACAATTTCACCTTGGATGGGTCATTTCTTGGCAATGGGCGTCAACACCCAAGATGATGTTTCAGTCATATGTCCAAATTTCTTCTAGAGTATTAAAAAGTCTTGAGGTTGGGTTTCCTTCATCTTCTAACCTTTTGTTTGACAAGGGTGGAATCAATTTTAATATACAAGTTTCAAAAAAAAGTCAAGCGGGCGTGAGCCACAACTTGAACCTATAGCCTGAACATACAACCAAAGACATTCATACCCACATTTAGAGTTATAGCCAAAGATATAAAAGCCTCTGAGCATGCCTTTGGTTGGTGGCCTTCCTTAAACCACCAAAGGTTTAAGACTTCCCTTTTTCGAGGTTGAAGGTCTCCCTCTTCAAAGAATTAAAGAGCACTTCCTATAATAGAATACTTCAACTTCTTTTTATATTTGGAAGAGTTCCGGGAATACCACTAAGAAATCCTTTGGTTGTTGGCTTTCCTTAAACCACTGTAGGTTTTAGACCTCCCTCATTTTTTCCAGGTTGAAGGTATCCCTCTTCATAGAATTAAGGAGAACTTCCTGTGGCAAAATACTTCAGCTTCTTGCCATATTTGGAAGAGTTCAAGGAACTGCACTAAGTGTTCTAGTTTTGGTGGTCATCCTTAAACCAGTACCGGTTCAGACCTACAGTGCTCCCACCTTATGCCATGATCTCATAGAGAAATTTCAGTTTATTATTGTCATGCAATGTTGTATTTTTACTAGAGATCTCTTCTTAGACTCATATATACCCCTTCAGATTAAGGGAGGGAATGTTGGAAACCTAATCCGCTAAGGGTTGGTGTGGAATGTGAACAACCAATGGAGTCCAAGAGACCACTTGGAATATGGAAACCAAGGGTGATTAGAATATATTATAAATGTATATGTTGTGAATATTAAATGAAATTAATGTTTTTTCATTGATATTCTATCCACATTCCATGTTTGTGTTTAACAGAAATCATCTCAATGTAAATGCACATGAATATCTATTCCTTCATTAACATCACAAAAAAAATTAGATGAAGCATAATGAAAAACCATGCATATGGATGTAAACAAATTTATATCTCATGCAAACAACAGCAAACACAGAGGTCCATGAGCCCCACATACCCATGATAGCATAGTAGCAGGTACTGATCATGGACATACATGGATATTGATAGCCCCTTAACAGGTGGATCATGTCCACTCACCCCATATATAAGATAAGCTACTCAAGAGGCAAGAAACTAACGCCATTATAACAAGGAATTGGATGAACTCGTAAAAATATATAATGAATAAAAAATGTGAACTAACAATTTAATTATGTTTGTTTATAGACCATAAGTCATGGACACACAAAGAAACCTACACTTGAGCTAATAAGGTTGTAACCACATAGCTCAGGTAGTTCATATTCACCATAAATACACTAGATATCTATTCAACCATATATATGTAATAAATTAGTTACTCCTACCTGGATATTAAAATAATACTAATTATTCATCGATCATACAAATATCTACAAGAATAAGCGCTCATCTAATTAACTTTTAAATGCTTGGTAACTAGTGGTGGGACTTCAACTCTTCATCGAATTGTAGGCCAACCACATTGCAATATTTCTTGTACCCGGTTCAATCCAAATTAAAAGTATGAGGAGTTAATTACTGAAAGGTATCCACACCATTATTAGTTAGCTAGGGATTCTTAGTCTATTAACTACTCCAAAGTAGAGAACAAATTAGTGAATCCTTGTTGGCGAAAAAGGTGGTCTCTAAGAAAGACCCAGGTTGAAAAGAGAGGCCAACAAGGTTTCCGCAGTAGTCTAGCACAGTGCCGAAATTTTCATCCTACTCCGAGGAGCAGAGCATCTCACCCGAGGAGTGTCGTGACCTTAATAAGGTTAGGAAATAGATCAAGTATCTACTGATTATAACTATAAATTACAATTGAAAGGACTTGGAATAGCAAACAAATATTACTACTTTGCATAATATATCACTCATTAAGCATATTTAGGATGCAGAATTAAAATTTAAAGCATGCCATACATTCATGGTAAGAAAATGAGTAACACTAAACTCAGAACATCAAACACAAATAGAGCTATATTTCATTATCAATATCAAACAGCTACATTACTCTATAGAGTTTGTTATAGAGTGGTACAATACAACAGTTATCTAACAGAGCTCTCCTACGACTCTCCTCCTCATCCCTCTGTTGGACTAACTCTTGTCTACGCTGGTTGATTGCCTATTTGTTCCTCCGCCAATGTGACTGTCAGTCTCTCCTCCTTTCTTGCTTCATTGTTTTCTACTTCTTCCTGATCACTGGGAGTTTCACTGATTGTCTTTGTCTCCCATCCCTACCATCTATGTTGTTTACCACAACTTCCACGCCACCTATCTTCCATCTATCTGCACCGTGACAACTCCCTGTCTACCATGATTGCGCTCTGCCATTTGTTCTCCGCAACTCAAAACAGTTTCATTTAAAAAAAGAGGCCCCAACAGGCCTCGACCACATGCTATTGACTCGTCCCAAGTCAATCCTTTTCTGCTGCTTTGGTTTCCATTGGTATATCTACTTCTGTGGCCAATTCTATCTTCTCCATTTCCTCACTCTATCCAAACAAAGGCCCCAACTCGAGAACCTTTTCAGCCCAAAGGGCATGACATGGTATGCGAATGAGCCCCATTCAGTTATAAAAGTTGTTTTCTTCTTGTCTTCTTTGGCTATTCTCACTTGATGATATCCTAAGAATCCATCTATAAATGAATAGGCTTCGTTTCCTGCCACATTGTCGAGCACCTCATCACTGAACGGAGTGGGAAATGGATCATGTATGCATGTGTTGTTGAGGCTTCTATAGTCAACTCATACTCGAATCTCAGACTTTTCCTTTTTTCTTTGTATGACTATGGGACTGACCCACTCTACTTCTTCCACTGGAAAAATCAATCCTGCTTTCAACATTTTATCTATCTCTACCTTGACTTTCTCTTTTACCCTTGGATTCAAATGGTAAGGTCCGTGCTTCACTGGTCTTGCATCAGGCTTCAAGATAATGCGCATTTACCCCATGTCTCCTTTTATTCCCTTTAGCTCCGCTACCAAGGATGGGAATAAGTCTTCATATTCTTGTAGAAGGTTAAAGATCTCCTTAGTCATTTCGGTATCCCAGTAGTCGCCAATTGACGTGATTTTGGGTTTTTCCAGCGTTCCAATGTCTAGTTTTTTGGTCTTTAATGGTAGTATATGTATTCCCTTTGTTGTAGGTTCTTCTTGTATATCCCGCTTCCCTTCTTTTTCTTCAAAATATAAGTGTCTAAGATTTTCTAGATCATCATCATCCATTTCACTATCTATTCTCTTGCATGCTACTAATTTTTTGATAATCTGTTCTGAGAGCGGTTGTTCTTCATATTCTCGAATCTCTAGGAAAAATAGTACTCTTTTGATGGCTTGTATTTCTTGTGTAACTAGTTTTGTTTCTCCTTCAAAAGAAAAACACTGTGTAAAATTGTCCGCAACTACTTGCCAGGTGTCGGTTCCTCTTTTCTTTTCTTCGGTTAGGTACCATGCCTACTGAATTGTATCTAGTGAATGTATAAAATTGTGTCTCCACAGATATTCTAGATATCTTGTTTTCTTCCAGTAATATTCACAATCTTGTAAATGCTTCGTGGGGTCAGAATCCCCTTGGTAATTTTCATTGAAATGTCATCCTTCATCTTCTTTGAATCTAGCTCTTAATGTTGTTGCAACATCTTCCCATTGCAAAAGTGAGTTGCGATGGTTGCTCCACCATCTTGCCGACGTAGAATGTAGAGGTACATCCATGAGCGGGACTCTATGTTCCATTCAGACTTTATCTTCTATTCTTGCAATAAATTTATTTATAGCATTCATATGTGATAAAGTCGGATACCCTCTTACCTCAGTTCCAATCCAGTTGAATCCTTGGATGTTAACACATCTTCTTGTATTAGTCTCGTATCCTCCCTACTTCCAATCATCCCAGGCTATTTCTGAGCCTAAGTCTAAACTATGAACACTTCTCCAGCTTACGGTCCCGCCCATTGTTGGGTTGATGTAGTCTTCTCTCTTCCCTGTTGTCATCTAATAAAGATGATTGAGAAGTTGAGCATCCTCTCTGTTGTGAACATTTTATGTATATCGAGGTTCTTGATATGGGTCAAGTGGTTGAGTGACACTGACTTCCCCATCTTCAAATATCATTAGTTCATTTTTCAAGTCGATTACTCTATATTTCTCAAAATCCCAATCTATCCCCCATAATACTAGATAGGGATCCTTATCCCCCATGATATCTATCACTTCAAAATCTGTGTATGTCTTTACTCCCACAACATCAACTTCGACCTCCTCCAGCCTACCTATGGGCACAATGCAATACTGATTTTCCACATGGAGCTGCATTGGTGAGTATGTCAACATTGGTCTCCCCACTGCTTCCCATGTCTTTCTTGGCATAATGTTGACATCTGATCCTAGGTCGAGTATGGTGTCTTTGATTTGGAATCCCGAGAATTGAGTATTCACACGGAATTCCTTTCCTTTTCTTCTCTTATTTCTTTTGATGCTCTTTAGGTATTATTGGTTTGAATCATTTGACTCCTCCGGTTCTGCATTTTCCTGCACCACCATCTCTAGATTTTAGCTCAGTTGTTCTAGCATTGGCGCATTGGTTACAATTTTCAAAAATAGTCAGAACCATTATTCAATCATTGTATTTGTATGGGTCTGCTTCCCTTTTTCTACGGTCGGCTGTGGAAGCTCAATGCCTTTACTCCCATCGATTTGCGAAAATGTTTCTACTACCTCTTTAAAATATTTCTTCTGTCTATCTGATCTGAAAATTGGCTTTGGAAATGTTGGCTTGATCAACTTTGTCGGGTGTATATTCTATGCATCCTCGCCTATTCTCTTTCCTCCCCATGTTATTATGGCTACATTTTGCATAGCCTGAGCCTCTACTATTATTGGTTATGCGTTCACTAGATTTTCTCCTCTTTGTCGAGCTCTTTCCTACCATCTCTTAATTAATTCTAGGCAATATTCAGTTGCGTGTGTATTGAATTTGCACTGAGAGCACCATGGTCTTTTGGGTAGTGGAAATTCCCTTGCTACGTGGCCTTCTTTGTCACAATTGTAACATCTTACAGGTCCTCTTCATCCATCTCTCCCTCCTCTCATTCCTCCTCCTTCTCCTCTTGGAGCCTCGTTCACTCTATAATATGTTCTTCCCAATCGTTCTACTAGTGCATCCAGGGCTATACACTGCTCTATATTATGTGTTGTGGAATTGCAGAACTCACAATATGTATCATTTGGAACGTTGGAGTATTTCTACAAAATTGGGCATAACCGCGATGGATGACCAATGCCTTTACATATTTCGCAGTATTTAGTTGCGGTCTGATTCTGTTGAGCGAGGAACCCTGTAAAGTGGGGTTGCGACTGGTATAACCCTTGAGTGTTTATCTTAGCAACTCCCCCTACTAGTGGAGTCCCTTGTGTCTCTATTGCTAAAACCCCTGTATTCTGTCCTCGAAATCTCGGGCATTCGGTGACCACGTGTCCCTCCATCAGATAATGGGTACACCATACATTAGGTCTTGTAGGTCGTATTTCTTGAATGTCCTTTAACTTCTCCGTTAGACTAGCTATCTGATGTTGTAACCCCAAGATGGAAGGGTATTAAGCCACTGCTCCTCCTCTTAATTCTTGTGGATACCCCGCCATAGCCTCTATCTTCATAGCTTGCTCCAATGCATCTTCTAAGGTGTCAATATTTTGTTGTGTTAGGAGAGTTCTTGTTAAGGAAGAAGTTCTTTAATAAGCCAATCTCTCTGATGATTCAGATCGATTGGGTAACTTAGTTTCCTGATCGCATCCTTAAACCTTCTCATCAGATGCCACGTTGTTTCACCTTCTCATTATTTAATCTCCCACATCTCTAATAACCCTTGCTGATCTGTCTGAGGTAACTTAAATTATTTGACAAATTATTTCTTTACATCATCTATCGCTAGGTTTGGATGAGCTTCGGACCATTTAGTGAACCAGCGAAGAGATCTCTCTCTTAGAGTAGTTTTAAAATTGATCAACTCAACCGCTTCTAGTGTCCGTCAAGCCCTCCATATGGCTTAGTAGAGATACCAGTGCTTTCCCACATCATTGTTGCCCCTCCCAGAGAATTCTGGGTATCGGGTAAATGATCCCGCCATATTTCTTTGTATGGATGGTACTAGAATAAAACCTTTATTTCCTGGCTATGAAATTGTATTACTAGCACTATTGCTAGTAGGTATTGGTATTATAGAATGAACACTATTCAACTTGCTAAACTCTCGTAACTTAACATAAATTTTACCTGGTCGTTGATAGAGTACCAGGGGAAGTTGGGACTAGAGCTACTTGAACTTTGGAGAATAGAGTTACCTTGAGTTACGGGTGCCGGCCTCTCTCGGAATAGTTGCTCCATTGTAGCATGTAGCTCCACATCGGATATCTCCTTAGGGCGCACATCCTCCACGTTGTAATTTTCTCCCTTTTCTCTTTGGGTTGGGCTCCTATACACTTGCCTAACTTCTTTGATGGTCCCTCCTATTCCTTGGGACCCCGTCTGACCCTCGCTTTCCTTTTTCATCTGCGACACCTTCTCCTTGTCATGTCGACTACTTTCTTGCTTCTCTAACTCCTTCGTCACCCTTTCCCGCCACTTCTCAAAAATCTATGCCCTCCGATGTGCTCATCGCTCTCTCAACCTACTGGAGGTTTTGGCATCCATATCCCTACTCCCCCTTCGAACTTGCTTGTAGCATCTCTCTCTCAGCTCCTTTCCCTAGTACTCGAGGTTTAAGTCTCCATCTCAAATTTTTGAAATTCTATCAAACCCTCGTCCACCATTAAAGCTTTGATCCATAATGGAATTTCCTTCAACAGATCTCCTTGCAATCTGGATTTGAATACATCTTCCACCTTTGAAAAGGACTGGTAACACTCAGCTACAAATTCCACAATGTATCCTTCCAATGTATATTGTATCCAGAAATCTATGGCTCGAGTCAAATCAGTGTCTAACCGATGGAGTGCTACTAGATCCACGTGCCTCCACTTACAACAAACCTTATGCGATCCTCCTTGGAGTGTCTTGAATTGTAGTCTCCTCAACCAATTATAAAGTTCTTCCGGAAACTTTCCCTAGAAAATTTCGTATAGGTCACTTGCAGATTCAGAGAATAGAACTTGATCCTTAACAATTTTCTCCCTCTACTATCACAAATCTGCTTGCTGCAATATGAACTGATCTAAGTGGTTATCCCACCAACTTTGTAGTTCTCTCTCGTAGATCCGCGATACCATGAGCTAGCTCCTAAATGAAATTTTGGTCCCGACAACAGAACCATTTGTTGGTGAAAAAGGAGGTCTCTGAGCAAGACCTAGGTTCAGAAGAGAGGCCAACAAGGTTTCCGCAGTAGTCTAGCACAACGCCGAAATTTTCACCTTACTCTGAGGAGAAGAGCATCTCACCCGAGGCGTGTCGTGACCTAAATAAGGTTAGGAAACAGATCAAGTATCAACTGATTACAAATATAAAGTACAGTTGAAGGGACTTGGAATAGCAAACAGATCTTACTACTTTGCATAAGATATCACTCACTAAGCATATTTACGATGCAGAATTAAAATTTAAAAAATGCCATACATTCACAGTAAGCAACTGATTAACACTGAACTCAGAACATCAAACATAGGTGGAGATATATTTAATTATCAATACCAAAAAACTACATTACTCTACAGAGTCTATTACAGAGTGGTACAGTACAACAGTCATCTAACAGAGCTCTCCTACGACTCTCCTCCTCAGCCCTCTACTAGACTAACTCTTGTCTACGCTGGCTGATTGCCTATTTTTTCCTCTGCTAACGTGGCTATCAGTCTCTCCTCCTTTCTTGATTCGTTGTTTGTCACATCTTCCTGATCACTGGGAGTTCCACTGATTGTCTTTGTCTCCCATCCCTACCATCTTTTTTTTTTACTACAACTATCGTGCCACCTATATTCCAGCTATCTGCAACTGTGATAGCTCCATGTCTACCATGATTGCGCTCTGCCACCTGTTCTCTGCAGCTCAAAACTGTTTCATTTAAAAAAAAAAGGCCCTGACAATCCTCAAACTACAATAAATCAACAATCAAGAATCAACGAAGATTCAGTAAAGGTTCTCTTATTCCAAGAACCAAATATCCCTCTAAAGGGTGTTTTTGGAACCATAAGGTAAGCGGCAAATGAATCTGTATTTTCCCAATCCTTATTGGTAAAATTGACACCAATACACAACATGGGACTCACCAAAAATGCAGGGAATGTTGTCCCAATCTCACCACTAGGGTATTATGCATGTTTTCTTACACTTGCACTCCCCACTCCACTGAACACGCTTCTTTTCATTAGTCTGGTTTCACATGCAATGATTTATCTTCCATCCATTGAACTTGCGGGAAAAACTAAGATAATCAGGGGAAATGTTTCTGCGCAATAACTTATTTCCAATAATAATTCAACATCAAACACTTTTTATGCTAGAAACTCCCCTTTTCCACATTATTTCCCTTCCTTATTCATGCCCCCTACCGATTATACCTCTCTTGCGTGTTGAATTTCTCAACATGTCCCATGAGAAAATGGATGATGCAGGCATGTTCTTTAATGCTGAAAGTTTCCCATACACACTTCAATGTTATCTATAAGCATACCATTTAATTTTCCAGGGAGCTAGGTGTGGAATAAATGAAGTTGCCTAGGTTTTCAGTCTCTACAAACAACTTCTCCTCCTTAGCATCTAAATCCATGTACACTCCTCAATATTAACCATATTTTTCATGTTCCATATTATTACATGAACTACAATTCATAGTGGCATTTATAAGAGGGGTAGCAAAGGGGTGGTCATAAAAATATATTACTAATTTCCTATATTTCAGACTGAAATCATAATTTTTAGATGTGAAAACCATTGTGCCATTAAATTTCTTGCTCAATTAGCAATCCTTATATAGGAAACTTCAATTATCCTAAAAAACAAGAGGAATTTTCTAGTAGGTAAGGTTTCAAATCAATAGTTATATGTGTGGTCATTCTTTGCCTCTTCTTCCTCCATAGATAACAATTTAATCTCACCCTATGCATTGGAATGACCCTATTATACTCATATCCTAGTGATCCTATGAACAATTTCTCCTCCCATCTGTTACTCACCCTTTTAGGACCTAGAAAAATCCACCCTTGGATGATCTACATTCATGTATGCTATTCTTAAAGATGTTTTTAGTCTTATAGAAAAGTTCCATTTTGACATGTTCTAACATAAATTACACTGCATTTGGTATGGAGTATTATAATCAAGATACCCTTTATGACACTCCCATGAGGAAATCAAAGTGTGTCACAATGCTACAATGTTACCACAGTAGCCTTGTTCCTAGGCTCTTTGAATCATCATTTCAATTGTATCAAAACATTTATTTCCCATGAGATATACTCAAAAATTTCAAATAATTTTTTTTGATTTCCCAAATTTACCTCCTTTATATGCGAGATCTCACAAACATGATAATTTTAGTTATAGATTTAGGCTCATTTGTAGGTGGTAATATTTTTATCTATCATAGTGGCCTCTATATCATACCTAATTCCAACACTCTACCTAAAATCTTAACTTTCAACCAACCAAACAAAGGTAAGTGTTCATACATAAAAAATAAAAAAAAATCATTGAAAATTTACAATGTTCCATGAAGTGGTCTCATAATTATTACACACATAATAATTCTATCACTTTCAAATTATTTTAGATATATTGAAATGAAGCTATCATTGCATTATATATTTTCATCACAACAATTATAAGCATTTCATAATTCAATGAAATATTTATTGTAGCAAACAAAAGGGTCAAAATTGAGAGTTATACAACCACTTTATCCACTAAGATATATAACTCTACATTCATGAGTATTAGTTTCCACTTTGTTTTGAAGGAATAGGGATGCATGAAACTCATTATCACTATTTAGCGATTCCTTAATATTATTATTAATTATTTCCTTTCCTCACATTCAACCATGCAAATGATTCTTTCATACAAGCATGCATGCACTTAATGCACTAAGCATATGAACCGTCACAATTCATAATATGAGTTTCATGACCAAATCATATCATAGTAATTCATTGATGCATCAAAAGGATTATAGTAATCTTTAAATAATCAAGACTTCTTTCCTTTGCCATAACCCACTAGGTATTAATGACAAACTTTCTTTCATATATCAATACTTTCGTACAATTCTCACATTGACTACAAAAACCAATCCTTCAACTACATGTTCATTATCATGAAACTAAACATTGCGTGATGAAAACACTTTTTCTAAGATTAGAAACTATTGTCCCAATACTCATGGAACCATGAACACAATGCAATCCCTACATTTACTTCATACTTCCCACATTTTCATGCAATATATCAATTCATTACCAAACACATTTTTATATCATGAGTGTATATTCCTTTATTTAATTTCCATTCAACATGGAAACTCAATGTATACACATATTACTAATATTTTACTAAATATTCATGTGCTGACAATTTATACCTTAATCATACCCCTTCTTGGGAATTGATGGAATACATGTATTTAAATTAAATAAAGAAAATATATCAAATTCAACTAAAAAAAATTCTTACCCAATTCCTTTACAGTTTTAGCTTCATTTGATATTTTCCCTCATTATCTACCATCAACATGCATTCTCACCAAAAATATCTTCAAGGATTCAAACTATCTCCATCTATTATTTTCTTGACCTACGTTTCCTATCATTGTCTTCATTATTCATAATTGTTCCCCCTCAATAAAATTTTGTAGAGGTCCATTCCCATGTGACTACCTTATCATACTTGTTGTTGCAACACTCAAAAAACCCTAGAAGAATCTCAAACTCACATGTTAGTCACAACTATATCATTTCATTTGTGTACATGCAAATTTTAGTGAATACTCAAAATGGGTACATACACTATGTATTCATTTCATGCATTCAAAAAATTATGTTGATCATGCACAAAAACATGTACATAGTGTCATTCATGTGACATAATTTCACATATTCCATGCCATTCATACACACATTTATTATTAGTCAATTAATTTATGCATGAGCAATAACATCACAATTCAACAACAAATTCAATCTTATTAAATTTTGATTTCGCTACGTCAGTTATATATTTAGATACTTGCAATAAACCAAACCTTATCATGTTTATGGTGTTTTATAATTCACTGACCAACTTGATTTTACCTCTTCAAAGTCTTCTGTCTACACTTATTGCATCAAGGGAACTTAACATATTATGATATCCACAAAATTTAATTAGAGTCTTTCGTAAGGTCTATAGAACCATAAAATTTTAAAACCTTTATAAATAGATCAAGAGGAACCATCAAACATGTATTTCTATGCAATTAGATTACCTAAACTATGCATCATTCTTTATTAACACTTATAATCCTATCATGGACCTTTCATTCAGTTATTCATTATATTACATATATTTTGGGTATTCTTCCTCATTTCTCTTCATATCACCACAAAAGATGGGTGACTTAGCCTTCTAAATTTATCCACACACCAACCAACTCCTAGCAAGCTCAACTTCCACTACTCAAGATTCATCCTATTCATTTCCCATTATTGTACCAACCTGTAACAAAATTATGTATGGTTTCCTTATTGAGGTGGCCTCCTGTACATTAGAGATTTCCTTGTTCTTATGTTGCTCAATATGCCAATAATGTAGCAGGTGTTACTTCCTACATCCCTAGCATTTCAAATTATTCTTCTTTGAATTACTTATTTCTACATTATTGGATTTTTTCCCATGTGTTTAGAGTTAAATGGGATATTATTAGTTTTTTGTTTGCGAGGGAGTTCATGGATCAAGTTTTCTCCTCCCCAACCAGATCATTTCAATGACCCCTAAAATGTTCCCATCATGACCCTGAAGAGTCAACTCGTAGAACACCTGCATCCTCTCACTTGGGTAGGATACTACTAACCATAAATGGTAAGGATCACAAAAATACCAAGTCACCTCTCAACCCATTGGCTAGGTGTGGAGGAAGAATCCCAATAATATCAGGTTTTGGGTAGGATGCCAACTAGGGTATACGCTGTAATGACTCAAATATGACAATAGGTGGGATGATACTTATAATGCTGTAAGGATATCAACTATCCTATTGCTAGACAATACTAATGATACCACTTAATGTGAGGTAAGGATCACAACTATAATATTTTCCTTAGTTTCTTCAATTCCAAGAGCACTCCGGCTCAATTCATTATCCGAAGAGCTCATACAGGGGGGGGAGAGCTAGCTCAATGTCCTCGATTAGCCCAAAACCTTACCTAGGAGGGTCACATACATCAATTCATGTTGATATTTGTAGATCATAAACATATCAACATGATCACATATGATATCGAATTAAACAATTCATTGAAGAGTTAAGTCACACTACCTCATACATTACCAAGAGAAATAATCCTCTGATTTTCCTATTCATGGAGTTCATCAAATCAGATATTATGTTAAGATGAAAATATGTCACAAAAGGATACCTTATTATTCCTTTCTCCTTCTCAAGGTGGTAGCAACCACAAGCTTATGTGTGTCTCATATAACAATGTTATTTGAAAGAATTAATATATCTCAATCCTACAAATATACAATCTTTTCTTCCAATCAGATCCCACTCTTTATTGTCACAATGTACCACTATCATATCCAAAACACTCAAATAGTTCTCCAAAGATATTCCTCAATAGAAATTCCCCACATCTATCTATGCTAGCAACAATTTACTCAAGCTCCATCATGCTTAAAGCTACATAATTATATTTCCTGCTCATCAAAATGTCATGGCAGAGCCCAAGCTAAAGAATACCTAGATGTGCTCTTTTTGTCAATAATTATCTCCAACTGAGTCGAAATTAGTGTATCTATTGAGGCATACATCTTTGTAATTATATCTCAAACCAAGACTGATTGTCTCTGTTGTGAAACCAGCTCCAAAAATAGAAGAAAAGAGATATCAATGCCTTAGAAATAAGCCACTTCGAGGGGGAAACCTCCAATACGTTACATAAATGAACAATTCTTGGATGATTCAAATTACAAAACCTCCTTTCTATATATAGGAGTCCATGGGGCCACAATGTAATCCTAGTGGGGCCACAAGGTAATCCTAGCCGACCTAACAATAATAATTTAAGGGCACAATAATAACAGTATGGCGGCTACAGGGGTACAATAATAACAATAAGGGGGTTACACTAACAACAATAAGGGACTATATTAGTAATATAGGAACCTAACATGCCCCTCTCCTTCAAAAAAATGTTGTCCTCAACGCTTAAGTAGCTCTAGGTGCTTCTGTATAAAATTCTCATCCTCCCATGTAGAATCTTCAATGGGTAAGTTCTTCCACTTGATGAGATACTCTGAAATTGATTGATTCCGTAGCTATCGATTTCTTGTTTTCGTGACCGCTTCAGGTTCCAATATTATTTTTCCTTCCTCATCAAGTTCCGGAAATATTGTTTGAACTGGAAGATTTTCACCTATAACCTTCTTTAAGCATGAAACATGGAAACCTAGATGCCCTCGTGAAGAAGCAGGAAGCTCCAATTTGTATGCCATAGTACCAATCTTTTGCAATACTTTGTAAGGACCATAGAACTTTGGCAATAATTTATTATCCTTCTTAGCTTGCTTGAGGGAAATTTTTTTTTATGGTTGTAGCTGTAAAAATACCTAGTCTCCTACATCAAAACTTCTCTCGCTGCGATGTTGATCTGCCTGTTGTTTCATTCGATTTTGTGCCAAATTCAGGTTATCCTTTAAGAGTTGGACAACTTCTTTTTGATGCTCGATGTGATCTTCCACCACTTGAACCTTTGAATTTTCTCTTAAAGATGATGTGATGGATGGTGGATGATATCCATAAAGTGCCATAAATGGGGTCACTTTTGCTACAGTATGGAAGGAAGCGTTATACCACCATTCTGCGAGAGGTAACCACTTGACCCATTGTGTTTGTTTTTCAAATACAAAACAACGAAGATATCCTTCCAAACATTTATTTACTATCTCAGTTTGACCATCAGATTGAGGATGATAAGATGAGCTATGAGCTAATTGAGTACACAAACAAGAAAATAACTCTATCCAAAAATTTCCAGTAAAAATGTGATCTCTGTGGCTCACAATAACCCTTGGGTTTCCATGTAGCTTTTGAATTGTGTCCAGAAATGTAGCAGTAGTTGTACTTGCTTTAAATGGATGAGATAATGCACAAAAGTGTGCATACTTGGTAAGTCTATCAACTACCACCATGATGACACTCTTTCCATCGGACTTAGGTAAACCTATGATAAAATCCATTGAAATCTCCTCCCAACTTTGAATTGGAATGGATAAAGGTTGTAGAAGACCTGGGGTCTGAATTGTCTCAACTTTATTCTGCTGGCAAACCAAACATTTTACCACAAAATTTTGAATATCAGATTTACGTCCATCCCAAAAAAATTATTTCTTCACCCTGTGGTAAGATTTTAAAAATCCAGAGTGTCCTCCTAAAGGAGAAGTGTGCAATTCCAAAAGAATATTTTTTTTTAGTTGGGAATTCTTACAAAGATATAAGCGATCTTTGTACAATAAGGAATCATTTTTACAACTAAATGTATCAGATGTACTAGGATCTTGCTGCAACTTTTGAATGAGTGTCCACACTTCTTCGTCCTTCTCCCATTCATCTCTTGCTTAGGTTATCCAATCTGGTTGGATAATAGAAATGGCGCAAAGCAATGCTTCCAACTCTTCATTCTTTCTTGAGAGTGCATCTGCAACAACATTTAGCTTCCCTTTTTTGTAGATTATTTCAAAGTCATAACCCAACATCTTTGTGACCCATTTTTGCTGCTCTTATGAAGATAGTCTTTGTTCTAAAAAGTGTTTGATACTATCATGATTAGTTTTTACCTTGAAGTGTCTTCCCATTAGGTAAGTTCGTCATTTCTTTAGTGCATGCAGTATCGCTAACATTTCCTTCTCATAAATAGGTTTCTATAAATACTTTCCTTTAATTGGACGACTTTCAAAATAAATGGTTCTTCCTTCTTGCATTAAAACAACACCAATTCCATTTCCTGAGGCACCACATTCCACAATAAAGGTATTCGTGAAGTCTAGCGTAGCTAAGACCGGTGCTAGGGATATTGCCTCTTTAAGATGTTCAAAGGCCTTAGTTGCTTCAGGAGTCCATGAAAATGCATCTTTCTTCAATAATGTTGTTAGAGGTGCTGCTATTCTCCCATAATTCTTAACAAACTTGCGATAATACCCTGTTAACCCAAGAAATCCTCACAACTAATTTATGGTTGTGAGGACTTTCCATTCCTTAATGGCTTTAATTTTGTTAGGGTATACCTTAACACCCTCGTGAGATACAATATGACCCAAATATTCCACCTCTTGTACTCCAAAGAAACATTTGGATCTTTTTGCGTATAATTGTTTCTCTTGCAATAGTTTGAGCACCCTGTCAACATCTTGAACATGATCCTTCCAAGACCTATTGTAGATTAGTATATCATCAAAAAATACTAGCACAAATTTTCTATGGAAGGGTTTGAAAATGGAATTCATCAACCCTTGAAATGTAGAAGGTGCATTGGTAAGGCCAAAAGGCATGACCAAAAATTCATAATGACCCTCATGAGTTCGAAATGTTCTTTTCAGAATATCTTCAGTCCTCATTCTAATTTGATGATATCCTGAACGAAGATCCAACTTGGTAAAATAAATTGCTCCATGTAATTCATCCAATAATTCATCAATCACAGGAATGAGAAATTTATCTTTAATGGTGAACTTATTGAGCTCCCTATAATCCGAACACATGCACCATGATCCATCCTTCTTGTGTACCAATACTACAAGAGTAGAGAAAGAACATTGAATAGGTTGAATTATACCCGCCTCTAACATTTCTGTAACCATATGTTCAATTTCTCTCTTTTGGACATAAGGATATCTATAAAGCCTGATGTTTGGAGGAACACTTCTTCGAATCAAATGAATAGAATTATCATGATCATGAATAGGTGGGAGTCCTTTGGGAGTTTCAAACACCTTGGAATGATTGTCCAAGACATTTTGGAGATTTGCAGAAATAGATGATTTTGATGTTGGAACTTATAGTGACCATAATTGTGCAATTACGCCTCGTTGTTCTTTCTTTAGAATATTTTTCATAACATTAGAGCTTATTATCTTTCCGGGATTCCCTGAAATACCCCGTATTCAACTTCCTTTCCTTTAGAAAAAAAATTCAAGAAAAATTCTTGAAAATTAAAAGCTACTGTCCCCAAAGATTGTAACCATTGTATTCCTAGTACAAGATCAGTACCTCCCATAGGAATGGAAAGCATTGGACTATTCAATACATATTCCCCCATGGTTAGCTTGATATTATGGCATTTTCAAAAGAAATTTATAGTTCCTCCATTTGCAACCATCACTTGACATTCTGGTGCTGGGTACAGGAAACAATTTAATTCCTTGGCTACCTTACAATGAATAAAATTATGGGTACTACCTGAATCAATCAACACTATTACCTTTTTCTTCTTGATATGTCCTTCTATCTTGAGAGTTTGAGGAGTGGTAATTCCTGACAATGCATTACACGATATGGTTGGACTCATTTCTTCCTCTTCTAGGGTTGGTTCCTGGTGTATATCCTCTTCTTGTTCATTTTCTTCCTCTTCAGAATCTATGTAAAATAATTTCTTCTCAGCACACTTATTACCTTTAGTGTATTTGCTATCAAAACTGTAGCAAATCCCTTTTTCTCTTTTTTCTTCCAATTGTTGTTGTGTCAACCTTGAAGGTTGCAAAAATCTAGGCGTAGCAACACTTCCTTCTTTATAGAAGTGAGTGGTAGGCTTCCTTGTCGCCATAATTTTACATTCAATTTTTCTTGACAACATGAATGCCTTCTCTAATGAATCAAGTTCCAAAATGTGAACTTCATGTTGGATGTTATCCTTTAAAGTAGCTATGAAGAGATCAATCATGTGTTCCTGTGGAATATCAGTTACCCTTATATTCAATTTTTGAAAGTCCTCAATGTGCTCTCCCACTAAACCCTTTTGTTTGAGATTTATCAATTGGCTAAAGAAGGTGTTGCTCTTTGTATCCTTATAATGTGCTATCATTTCCTCTATAAAAATTGACCAACTGACAATTTTTTTACGACAACAAAGCCATCAATACCATACAAATGTATTTTGTTCTAAATGTAAAGTTGTAATATGTACTTTTTGTGTGTTTTTCACATTATGGAGATCAAAATATTGCTCCATCTGTAGTATCCATGTTACAGGATCCTTTCCATCAAACTTCCTCATATCCATTTTTGGAATATGGTGGTTCTTCCCACCAACATTAGAGTTTATGAAATCACGATTAAAATTTATTTTGTTGTCATCATGAGTTTCCTCTACTATATTTTCACCATTAGGAAAAATTTATTCTATAAACATTGTCAAACCTTCCATGTCTTCTTTTAGATCATTCTTCATGTTTTCCATTTTTTCATCGGTCTTAGCTTCCATGTCATCCATATTAGATTCCATGCCAGCTTCCATGCCATCTATCTTAGATTCCATGCCTTTCTTCAAACCATCCATCTTAGTTTCCACACCTTTCTTCAAAACTTCCATGTCATTTTTGGTTGCTCTTTGCGAGAGCGAAATTTGTTGCACTTGCTCTTGTACTTTTGATATGTCATGTTTCCATTCTTCATCTTCATGAATCATAGTAGAGCCTTCTAAAGGCTTAATGAGTGTTTAATTCTTTTTAGGGGCCATTTTAGAAACCAATACTGATATCTATTCTATAATATGCCCTTGGAATCATTTCAACTTGATTCTTCAAACAAGACTTATGCAATTCGGAAAAAAAATACATCCCTTTTACTTGCTTTTGCAGAGCTCTATATTGAAATTGAATTATCTATATAATTGAAGATCCTAAATATCTGAAATTTGGCCCTATAGTAGTCCTCTGAAGCTTCTTTCAAATGCCATAGGTCTGACTTGATTTGGATACTTCAAGAAAAAGTTATGTCCAATGTCCCACAATGACCTAATTATGGATTGGCTCAGTAGAGTGAACTTTTACTACTTGCCACATGTCACTGTTCAATCCTTTGGTTCTGAAAAAGAAACTAAATTCCGTTTAATTCCAGCCACTTTTTACAGAATTCGAATCTCATGCTCAGAGAGAGAGTTATGATGATTTTCCCACGATCACCTCTTTGATATGAAATTAGGGAGCCTGAAAAAGACCTAACTTCCACAGATCATATCTTCGAAAATATTGTGAACCAAGTTCTGAAATTTTGCGATGATGTTCCTCATGATATCAGCTTCGTGCCCTAAATATTTCATCTTCTGAACCTTCATAGAAAAAAATTTATAGCGAAAATGCCATGATGACCTGTTTGGAGCAGCGAAACCCTAGAATCCAAAGCTCTAATACCAAATGTTGTGAAACCAGCTCCAAAAATAGAAGAAAAGAGATATCAATGCCCTAGAAATAAACCACTTCGAGAGGAAAACCTCCAATACTTTACATAAATGAACAATTCTTGGATGATTCAAATTACAAAACCTCTTTTCTATATATAGGAGTCCATGGGGCCACAATGTAATCGTAGTGGGGCCACAATGTAATCCTAGCCGACCTAACAATAATAATTTAAGGGCACAATAATAATAATATGGGGATTACAAGGGTACAATAATAACAATAAGGGGGTTACACTAATAACAATAATGGATTATACTAGTAATACAGGGACCTAACAGTCTCATGTGAATATCTCAAAAATGTGCTTGGTGGAAACCCAATGTGTATGAAGTGGATCAATAACGAATTGACTCATGTTTTTCTCTAAAAAATATATATCTAGAGGGGTGTTACAACAAACATCAATGCCTCAATCAACTGTTGGTTTCCAAGTCATTTTGAGCAATATCTCTACATAAATCATTAGGGGAATTTTGAGGTCTAAAATGGGTCTCCTAAGAAAAATGTACAACAAAAATAAAATTTATAAGAACCAATAGGATTCAAAATGATGATGTCAACCATGGGGGATGATTCACCATTTTTGGATTAAAAAATTAAAAATATTAAAAAACAATAAAATAATAAAACTACTTTTTTCAACTCGTATTTTCAACTTATCTCCCTAAGATTTTACTCAAATTTCAAGCGGGAGTACTTGTTGGACGGAAAATTTAATTCCTCATCCAAGGAGTACCCATGTTGGATACTTTTGATGGACTCCACTACATGAAAAATCAGAAATACATGAAAAAATGTATTTGGAATCACGTTTTTGATGTATTTTTCACTTTTCATATAGCAAGGTCCATCAAAAGTATGCAACATGGGTACTCCTTGGATGAGAAATTGAATTATGCATCCAACGAGTGTTTCTGATTGAAATATGAGTAAATGCATAGGGAGATAAGTTAAAAATATGATTTGAAAAAATAGTTTTTCCTTTTTTCCCTCTAAAATTTGATTTGCATTTCCACTAAGAGGCCCATTTTCCAAATAGTACTCTGAAATAAAATCAACTAAGTATGTTTATCAAGCCTTAAATTCCAAACCAAAACAAATATCAAATCCATAAAATTTTCTGTTAATATCACTGAGAAAATTTTTGAACCAGGTGTCAGGAAGAGCTCACACCCAAATACTAGGTTACAACATTATCTATTTGTCATGTTATAAACTTTCATAAAGAAATATCAAACTTCATCACAACATTCACATAATCATGATATGAATTATTTGTCATTATAGATCAAGCATAAATCCTATAAGTTTCATCCATTCATTGTGAGATTACTACATATTGAATCACATCACAATTGTTTACACTTTAACCAATGTGCCAATGCCTATGATGCCCATACAAAATCAATACTAAATATGAATATTAATCACTGAGATTTTCTATGCCCATACTATCATCCCACATCAAAGAAGATTAACTTTGCAATATATGATAAAAAACGTAACTTCTTATCACTGTGAATTCTATCAATCCATAAGCGAAGATCTAATAAATGCATAGAGATTCCTTAAATATAAAAAATGGGAAAATGATAACAAGGATTCACTCTATATGTTTTCAAAGATATTTTCATGATAAATCTAAAACCTATATTCTAAAAATTTTATGAGCTAAATACATACTTCCTATGCAAAGAAAAACAATTTCCAACAATTCTGCGGTCCAATAGTTTCCTTCACCCCTAAGTAGTATTCCACAAGTAATTTTGGTGATAATTGAATCAAAACCTACCTTTAAAATTATGGAGGAGAATCCAAAACTTTCGCCGAGAGTAGGTAATTATTTGGTTTTAGCTATCGGCCTTGAATTAAAAAAAGGCCACGTACAAAGGGAGTAATGGTTTTCATGGGATATGGAAATGTGGGCATCGACATCGAAGATCAAAAGATGCCACGTTGGAATAATAATGCCGACCTTTTCCAATTATTTGAAAAGATGAGCATGCCATCCTAGGGTGATTCACATGGCTTACCAAACGTCCAACTTTCTGAAATTTCATTATAAATTTTCATTAAATGAAAATTTCATCAACCACCTGTAACACAACCAAAAGGGGAATGCTGATTTAGAATACATTTAAACAAAAAAAAAAATCACATACGTATTGCACATGAGATAGGTAATTTAAACAATATGAATCAAGAAAAACTTTCATGTATTTCATTATTCAAATTATATCCCAAGTAATACATATATCCAATGAATGTTGTGGCCGTCAACATGGAAAATAAATCTCATAGACACATTATATTCTTACGTATAGGAACTATATACAATATGACCATAGGAATGGTCCATAAAATTTTTGTATGGTTACGTTATTTAAAACGAATCTTGAGGTAACTCTTATGTAGGAGTTACACTAATTTTAAACTATCATCCAAGGCGTACCCTGGAAAATAATGCCAAACTTTCCGTCATGCCACCATGACATAATATCAGTTATATAATGGCATAAAATAAAATTTATATCGTGCACTTGTAGGGCCAATGTGGCAGGCTCAATCATGGTGGTCAACAATCATAAGGGGAGGGTGTCTCCCATATGTGTTGAGATAGGAATTATAATGAAACTTCCTCTCATTTTCTTGGGTTCCATATTAGTATATTTTTATTAAACTTCCTTATATTGTGTGTATACTTTGAATTTTAGGCAAGATCAATAATAATAAAAAAATGATTCATGTTTGTCTTGATGTTGTAATCATTCTTATGATCTCATCTACTAGTTACTTCTTCTTATTCTTTTTTTTTTTGTGAGATTCATATTTTAATTCATTTATTGGGGAGATAGTTCTAATTAGGGGAAGAGATTGCAATCATTTGTGAATATTTTATATTGACGTGTGTGAATAACTATATTATGTTAAAAAATATAACTTCACACACAACAATAATTCATTCGAGGATATTAAACATTCATACATGATCATACAAATAACCCCATACTTAAAGTAGTACTAGTACATGTACACATAGGCATCTAACCTTTCATAATCACGATAGTATTATTACAAACCATCTCAATGCAAATGAATAGGAATACCTATTCCTTTATTAACAACACATAACATATTACATGAGGCATGTTCAAAAAGCCATGCATATTGATGTAAATAACTCTATATCCCATGTAACCATGACAGAGGTCCATGAGCCACAAATAACCATGTGAAGAAAGTAGTAGGTATTCATCATCAACATATTTGGATATGAATAGCTCCTTTAGAGGTGGAGAAATTACACTCACCTCACAGATAGGAGAAGCTACTCAAGAGGAAACCCACACACATCATTATAACATAGAAATTCCCCAAATTTTAAACGTAGAAGATGAATAAAACATGTGAACTAAGAAGCTAATTCTAATTATTTCTAGACCATCAATCATGGAAACATCAAGAAACCTACAACTGAGTCAGTAAGGTTGCAACCACATAGCTCAAGCACCTCATATTAACATAAATACATTAGATAGCTAGTCAACCATGGAAATATACTAAATCAAACATTCTTACTTGAATATAACAATAATACTCGTTAGTCATCCATGATATAAATATATACAAGAATAAACACTTATCTGATTAACTTTGTAATGACTAGAAACTAGAGGAGGGACTTGAACTCTACCCATCCATAGGCCAGCCACACTATAATATTTCTTCCAAATAACCACCCGCAAGTTGGGTTCAGAGTCTAAGGACTTAAGTTCTCGATTTCATTCACACCATTCTTAGCTATCTAGGGATTCTAGAAGAGGACTCCACTGTTTGAGTGGACTATTAACTGCTCCCAAGAGGATAACACCTCAATGACTCCGCAAACTATTATAAATCAATCATTATGAATCAACCAATATTTAGGAAAGTTTCTCTTATTAGAGGAACTCAATATCACTCTAAATGGTGTTTTCTTAACCATAGACAATCATAGAGTGAATCTATATTTTCTTAATCATTCCTGGTCAAATTAACACCAATACATAGATTGTTTCTCACCAACAATGTAAGGAATAATGTATTGATCTCACCACTAGGGTATTATACATGTTTTCTTGTGCTTTCTCTCGCTACTCTTGTACATATGCTTCTTTTCACCACTCTGGTTTCTCATACAATGACGCAATTAATTCCCTCCATTCACATTCTAGGAAAAACAATACAATTGTGGGCACTCTTTCTTCCTAATTTATCCTTACTAATAATCGTTCAGTTTTGAAAGTTTTTTATTCATGAAATCCCACTTTTCCACTTTTATACCCCCACTTCTTCATGTCCCTTCTCATATGTCCCTCTCTTGAATTTTTACTTTCTCAACACATCCCATGAGAAAAAGGATAGCATGTGAACATTATTTTTTACAGGCTACCTATACACACTTTAATGTATGTACATGCAAACCATTTAATTTGATATGGATTTAGGTAGGGAATAAATGAAGTGGCATGGGTTTTAACTCAATATAAGCAACTCCTCCTTAGTCTTTGAATCCATGTCCACTCCTCCAACTCAACCGCATTTTAAGTTTTCCATATTATTACATGAATTACAAGTCATAGTGACATTTACAATATGGGTAGAAAAAGGGTTATCATAGACTGCGCCCTTTTATAGGAACACTGTCCTCCATGTTGTTATACCTATAACCTACAAAATATTAAAAATGAACTTTATACACATAACTACCTTTACATTTATGTATATATTAAACAGGAATGGGCGACAAACCATCATATAATTAGTTATTTCCCAAGCCGCTTCATTTAGTCCAATTTGTTTCCATTTCAACTTGACCTACTACGTCCCTTCATTTCATAGTTTAATTTACCACCAATGCCCAACCATGTCATCCACTATGCAAATTTTCCCTTCAGGAAACAAATCCAACTCATTTCTTCCTCGGACACATGCAATGCGTCTATGACCCCTAATCAGTTTGCACACGATTCTATGAGAACAAATTCACTTTTCAAGGTATGAAATCCCCTTATCTACTTAATTATTCTATTTGGAAATATGTTTCCTCTTCCATTCAATTAGTCACCTTTTAAGTTCAAGCATCTCCTTCTCTACTTCTTTAGTCGCTCACACAATCCATCCCTTGGCAAGGATTCCTTGCATAGGATGAATTTTCTCATCCAAGGCATCCCTATGCCATGATTTCATAACACATCACATATGTCATGGAATACCCCATGAAGATCAGTTTGTATCACAATTTTCTAGTGTCTTCGCAATGGTGTAGTTCCTGAAGTCTTTAGCTCCATTATTTTGTTGTAACAAATGCTGATATTATTGATTTTTTGTTATTTTCCTTGAAACTACTCTCATATACTAATGTATAAATTTCAGTAGTTCTCCTACATCAAGAGCACATGAGTATTATAAGATTCCTAAAATTTATAAATCAATTTAAGACATACTTTCATGAAGAAATTATTTATAAGGTTAACCATCAATTTAAGTCATAATTTTAATAGATAAATTCTTAAAACTAGTGATTCATGCTTATCTCTAGTGACTGTTTGATTCCTTAACCTTGCAATCACTAAGTGGTGTGCACACTCTTTAGTTCTACATAGTCTTTCGCTCCATGTTCGAGTCTAACTCACTAAGTGGTTATCAACCCCAAGGAAAGTACTCAGTGGCAATTATACTACTCAATAACTCCACAAAGTCCTTATCTATCTCTGTCATTAAATCAAGCTCACTGAGTGGTTCTCATCCCCTAAGGAAAAAGTTGAGTGTCATTTATATCACTCTAAGTAATATTATTGTATTGTTCCAAACAAGCCACCCCACCTCCTGCTTGCTCACCTACTAGTGAGTGTGGGCATATCATCTATGATCAAGGTAGGAATCTATAAATAGTTATATCATCACACCTCCCCTTCCATCCCAATAATATCACCACACAACCCCTACCATCCTAGAATATATCATCACACCTCCATTTTTTCACACCTCCATTGCACCACACATCCATCATCACACCTCTAGGCCCAGGAAACCCCCATTCTAGGAAGTCTACCTATCCTAATGTTTTAATGCATGGGGTAGTCATTCGATTCTTATGGAAAATTACCTATCCAAAAAGGTTTATTCCATAGCTTCCCTCCTCCATAATTTCACCTATGTCACAACATTTAATTTCCATGAGATATACTCAAAATTTTCAAAATAGAAATTTCAATTTCCCAAAATGTGGTTCATCCAGACGTTTATCTCATAGGCATGATATCTGTAGTCATTTCATTGGGATTCCTTTTAATTTTTGTTGATTTTCATGCGACCTTTGATCTCACACCATTCCAAGACTTTTCTTGCAACCTCGCTTTTCAATAAAAAAACACTTGCCATTGTTCACACACACACACACACACACACACACACACACAATTTAATAATTTAATGGCAGCCTACAGTGGCATCATAATTATTATACCACTAATAATAATTTTGTCACTCCAAAAAAATTAAAATACATTGAAATTATGTTATAATGCACTATACATGTTCATCGTATTTATTTCAAGAATTCCAAAATGAAAATAAACATTCATTATAATAGACTAATAAGTCATAATTGAGAAATTCACATCTCTAGATTCATTAGCATTTTACTTCTCCATTTCACTAAGTAGGTATTGCAATTATTCTTTCCATATTTCATATTGAAGGCTCCCTTCCTTCACCATATTGCTTCCTAGTATCCATGCAAGGCATGGATTTATTTGAAACACTAGTATTCAAATTCAGCTAAAGGAATTATTTCGCATTTCCATTCCTTTACCCTTTTTACTTAGGTTTGTTTCCTTCCTTATTTTCTTTATTGTCCTTACAATAACTTTCAATTAAAGCATTTTGATGCATCTAGCTATTTGATGACATTCCCATTGTTGGAATAATCAGTAGTTCATTAAGTTTGAACATGTTGTCATCCATTGTATTCATATGTTTTCGTAACATATTAATAATGAAAATCATCAGTAGTAGGTAATTCTTGCTCACTTCCTCAATGGATATTTCATATGGCATGGAATCCATGAAATAACCCCATTATGTTACTCAAACCATGGTAAATATAAATTCCATGTTCATACCATTTACACAATCATAATGATTGTAAATATTAATTTATTATCTTACTACTATCATGGTTCTCAACTAATGACCCATTAAACCAAACAACACCATTATTCCTTTACTTCATTTTACCATATTTCTCATATTCATAGAAGTTACAATACACACACACACACACACACACACACACACACATATATATATATATCATCCGTGAAAAATTTAAGTGAAGAAAACTTCCTTCTTAGGTTTTTTTCATAGTTGTCATGTCATTGTATATTTTATTCATTTGGAACCAATCAATCCACTGAGATGTTATGTCATCTTCTTCTACCTTCCATTGACATTCTTCTTATGTAAAAGGTGTAATAAAGGTTTTGAAATTCTAATTGGGTTTTATTTGTCTCTTCTTTAAATATACGTTTCTTTCCCACACCCAAAAAACAACCAAATACAAGAAGAAAGACTGATCTAGATCTTGGGGGTTGGCTCCCAAGATCTAAAAAAATGAAATGGATCTTGGGGGGAGGTCCCCAAGATTTGAAAAATTAGAATGCTAGAAAAATGTGATAACACACCATAAATAAAACCAAAAATAATTTTTTAATTAAAACAAAGAATAATTGCAAAAACTACATTGTGGTGGACAATCTGTCCTTTTATAAAATGCAATTTGTTGCTTATAGTATTTTTTGTTACAACACCACAGGTAAATTTCATAGATGGGTAAATACCATGGGTGAATGAATACCATGGGTGGATCTCACTTACAATACCATGGGTGGATGAATACCATGGGTCGATGTCATTTACAATACCATGGGTAAATTCCATGGGTGGCTTTCATTTTCCATTATGATAATTCCTCCCTCCTTAAGAAGAAATGGTCCCCATTGCGTTAAGTTGACTCCTGAGAATCCTTTTTTGAATATGAATATCGACAGAAGGGAAGATTTTTGTGTGGTTAACCCGTAACCATGATGAACAAAGATCTGAGGATAGAGATACCCTGTAATGCTTGTGACCAACTGTGATATTGACAATGTGTGGCCTATTAAATGGACTTCAATGAAGTGTTAGTTTTTGGATAACCGATAACCATGAGAAACGAAAATCTGAGGATACAGATACCCTGTAATTCTTGTCACCAACTGTCATGCTAACAGTGTGTGGCCTAGCAAATGGAATTCAATGAAGTGTGGGTTTTTTGATGACCTAAAACCATGGAAAAAAAAGATACAAGGATAGATGTACCTTGTAATTCTTGTGACCAACTGTGATACTAAAATTGTGTGTTCTAGCAAATGGACTTTGATGACAAGGATTTTGTGCGGTTGACCCATAACTGTGATGCTGATTGTTGATGAAGTAGCAGGTGGCTATATAGCTTGGGGTGGGAAGGCACATATCCAAAGAACCCAAGCTGGATGATGCTATGCTGAAACTAATGAATGTGAAACAGGTTCCTACTAAAGTGGGGTGGGAGGGCACGTCTCTAAAGGGAAGCCGCTCCAAATGCTTCTCTAGATATAAAATCTAATTTAAAATGGGCATAAATCGGTTTATATAACTCAAAATATTTATTATAACCAATTTTTGGAAACATAATGACCATTTTGCATCTTCATATGTGATTGAAATCCCTCTCTAGACACCCTGGAAACCCAGATTCATGCTACAACTGTCCTGCCATAACAAAAGTTCTGAACAAAATAATTGATTTTAATTGAGCGATATCTCCCTCATCCAAACTCCAATTCGACCAATTTTTTTTGAAATTGGGTGATTTTTCAAGAGGAGCTCAGATAAAAAATCAGTTTTCTGAAATGATGCACAAAAACCACAAAAAAGAAATATGGGAGAGTTTTCATCCACGAATTGTCCTCAGAAATATTTCTACAACACACTTCATTTTAACTCAACAATATCTCCCTCATGTGGACTCCGATTCGGCCGATATTTTTTTTGAATTTGGGTATTATTTTGCAAAGAATCAAGATATATTATTTTTTTGTGTACATTTTTTACTCAAAGTTTCATATCTGATCTAAAAAATATTTTACCAATAAAATTTCCTGCAAAAAAATGAAAAAAAACTTCTTGCTTGGCCGAAGAAAGTGCTCTGTGGAGGTCACCGCACTTACATGAATTTTTCTGAAGTTGGATGCAAAAATTCAAAACTGAAACATGCTTCAAACCCTCATTCCCATGGATTCATAACATGAATATGATACCGTTGATCTAGATCTTGTGGGGAGGCCCCCAATATCTAAAAAATTGAAATGGATCTTGGGGGGGAGGCCCCCAAGATTTGAAAAAAAAGAATGCCAGAAAAATGAGAGAACACACCGTAAATAAAACCACAAAGAATTTTTTTATTAAAACATAGAATAACTATAAAAACTACATTGTGGTGGATAATCTGTCCTTTTACAAAATGTGACTTGTTACTTATAGCCTTTTTTTGTTACAATACCACAGGGAAATTCCATGGGTGGGTAAATACGATGGGTGAATGAATACAATAGGTGGATCTCACATACAATACCATGGGTGAATGAATACCATGGGTGGATGCCAGTAAAAATACAATGGGTGGATAAGAGTTAAAATACAATGGGTGGATAAATACCATGAGTGGATGAATACCATGAGTCGATGTCATTTACAATACCATGGGTAAATTCCATGGGTTGATGAATACCATGGGTGGATTCCATTTTCCATTCATATCAGTTTTTCACTTTTAATTTGGTTTTATTTAGCCCTTCTCTAAATATCCTTTCCTTTCCCATACCCAAAAAACAACCAAAGACAAGAATAAAGAGCAAAAATTGAGAAAAACCACAATAAAAACACATGAAAATTATAAGAGGCATGGTCGTTTCAAAACTCAAAAAATAAAAAACAACAAGAGAAAATTTCAAGAAAAAAATAATAATAGAGTCATGTAAAACATCTCCATCATTCATGAGTTCCCAAAAAACTCTATCCCTTGATTTTTGGTGTTCAGTGTGTCCATAACCAACATATACACATTTGTTTTTCTAAAATTCCTTTCCATGGTGTATATAACCTCAAAATTTCAACATATCTCTAAATATTTCAAGGAGGACTTTTTAGTATTTGAGAGAGCTTGAAGGGATTCCCCCTCATCTCCTTCCACATTATAGGTTGTTATTTTATATGTTTGGAGTTTACATGAGCCCCTATTATTCTTCCAATGTCTCTTAGGGAAGTCTCTTTGCATACGTTCCTCTCCACATTATGAACATCAACTTGGCTTATTTTCCTCTACAGCCATGTCATATCTCTTTCTAGCCTTGTCAGCATGATGTTACTTTACATATTTGGAGATGTTACACCATTTTTTGGTCATCTAACCTATTATCATTAGATGAACCCAAGTACACCATGTAAGACCAATTTTACCCTAAGTAAAATTGCTTTCACTATGTGAAATAACTTAGTAAAATGCCTTTATTAAGTTGTTTATGGTCTAAACAGGAAACCCCCAAAGGAAATAATAAAAAAATTTATATTTGTTTATATTTCCTGGTCATATTTAACTCAAAACAAAGAAATCAATTAAATAAATCCTTATTTATTCGATTATTTCCTAGGAATAAGTTATTTAAATCCTAATTTAAATAATATCCTAGTTAAATTTGACTAAATCATTTATAAATAATTAAATAAATAATTATTTATTTAATTATATTTCCACCATTTCCTTAAAATAATAAATAAATCTTTTATTTATTTATTATTTATAAATAAAGGAATTGACCCAAGTCAAAGATCTGTTTCCCTCCAACAAATATAATAAAATATTCCTAAAAGGTGGTTCTAGAATTTGATTAATAATATTTTATTCATGCACCAAGTTCTAGACCGCCCTAATATTTTGTTATAAATAGAAGGGTTTTCCCATTCATTAGTCACCTTTCATTGCATTAGATCACTCTAGATCTATACTCTTGGTCAGACTTTGAGCCATTATCATTGTCACATTTTTCATCATTTGCTTTATGAGCTCCCTTTGAGTTCTATGTTTGTCTGGGTTTTCTACACCAACAAGAGAGAGAAATTTTAGATCTGAAATGCTGAAGACTTTCAAGAACCCATCCCATTGAGGAGAATTGGAAACACCTTTCTTTTTTTCCTCTCAGGTGCCCCCTTTTATATAATAAAAAATTCTTTCAAACATATTGTTCTTGTCTTGTCTATTGGATGCATGGAGCCACATTTTATTTTTACTGCTTAATGTCTTTTATGTTTAGATCTGCATTTGTGCAACATTATTTGGATCAACTAACTATAGATTTAAAGATATTGGCAGCCATAATTGATGTTAGGGCTATTTGTTATGCGTAGCTAAAGTGGTCTTTTTCGACGAAAGATTCATACTAACAGGAGGTTAATGCTAGTTTCAATAAATCTTACATGTATCAAAGATTCTCAACATTGCATTCATCCTTGCTTAATCCTTTGGCCTATAAGCCTTTTATTTTCTTCCTTATAGCTCTTCAACTCAACTTCCAAGATCCTAAATATTTTTTGTCTATCATGGTAGCTTTCCCTTTGTTTTCATGATAGAATTGGTCCATGCTATGATATACCGTATTTCTATCCATACTTTTATTTCTTGCCACAAATGGATTTTCTTATGTGTTTTCACACACACACACAACTGTTAGTTAAATCAGCATAAGCATTTTTTCTTGTTACCTTTCCATGCCAACACTGAGCATGTTGGCCTAAAGCATGTTGATATCTTGTTTTTCACACATATATAACCCACATAATCCACATATATTAAAATTAAATATCATCATGTTTATACCCATGCGAGTCAACAGGTTTGAAATTATCATTTTACAAAAAATAGCAATCATGACATCTACATGTTTAAAAGTATATCTTGACTTTGATAACAAGGAGTAAAAAGATAATAACCAGCTTATAAAATTATTTTTTGTCATTTGTGTGCAAGCCTTCATAGATTAAATGTTGAAACTTAATCTCTACTTTTAACTCTCAATTTCATGGCCCATCCAGTCCAACTATTTAGCCATGCTTAGACATCACTTTGTAATGCTCCCTTCCACTCCGTTGTACTCCCATAGGCCATGGAGGGTGTTACCTTTAACTAAACCAACCTACATGGTATCATTATTGGGGTTAAAAAAATCATTCTCACCCAATCATATAGAACTCAATTTGGAAAACATCACCATGTTCATCTCTTTGAGATATTTTTGGCGATATAACATTTTCCTCAATCTAATTCCCAAACTAAAAGTTATGCCCATTTAAAGTTCAAGCATTTAATCCTTGCCATATTAGCAACCCACTACCACGTCGTATCCACATGTGGCCCATGTGGTTGTGCCATGTCACCTAGGACACATACGTGGTGTCCACCTTACCATAGCCTAGTGCTCATGGCATTATCACCCAATCTAACATGCAACTAATGATATAACTTGGGATTTTCATGTAATGTACAGAAATCCATTGTATCCATCTACAAGGGATATTTAGGTGCAGTTGGAACATGAACCATGCTAATCCCCTTGGACCCCTATATCCCCATATTTATCTATATTAATACACCTCACAATTTCATTCATTTGTGGCCCACCATCCAATCCTTCCCAGACTTCTGCCAAGCCTTTTTTCCTAGATGCTTGAATACTTCCACTCCACAAATTTTTTTTGAATATTGACAATTAATCTCAAGAAAGCCCCACCTTGGATTTAAAATTTAACATATGAAACTTAGTTCTTTTACAAATTTGGCTCTACAATGACATTAGCCCAAGTAGGGCCCACTCTAGATATATGTGAGTTCATATCAAATGTAGCTCTGCCACAATAGTACACTACACTATTCCTCTCGAATGTATGGATATTTAGATATGTATAGATCTCCATATCAGTCTCAAATACAACTCCTTATCCAAAGCTTATTCAGCCTTGAATAAAAATTTTGTCGGGATTCATTAAGGCCGATATGTATTTAGAAACTTGAATATTTGATGAAATTTGCAAGTTGAATTTTATGTCTTTTAGGAAATTAGGCAAGTTAAAAAGTCACATAAATTTAGTTTTGAAACTCATTTTTGGAGCATAAAAAGAGAGAAAATAATACTATAAATAGTAACGCATGACAACAAAATTATGAAAGAGTTCACCCCTCCTGGGCTACATCTCTTGGTCCAGCTTCCAATGTTGGGTGTCTTTAATTAAGTGCTTAAATATGTGTTTACATGGGTTTTCAATGTTGAGAATTCAAAATTAATGTCTCCAATGGATCCAGAATAGTTAAAAACCCCTAGTTGGGATACTTTTGAGCTCAATTTTGCCAAAAACTGAAGAAGTTATGCTTCAGTGAATATTGTTCGCTAATTGATTTAGAAACTTCACACTCCTACTTACCATCCTATGAGTTCTGATATTTTCAGCACCATAGAGAAACAAATTCGCCCCACGTCGATGAGATTCACACCATATTGGGTGAATTTTGTTGATTGGTATAAATACCCATTGACCCTTATGAGCGGATAAGATGGGGACACATGGCTAGGCCTCCACTGTAGGATTCAAGTCGGTTCAAATATCTGTGCCAATAGTTGATTGGGCTCCGAATATGGTTATGAATTGTGTTTTGGTTAAATGTTGTCGTGGTTTCATTTGAAACCTCTGCCAATACTATGGTTGAACCCGATGTGAAACAATGGTTGAGTCGTGTGATCATCGGAGTTATAGGCTTAACCCTGAGCCCTCAACACCCAATTCTTGCGGTCTCATGGGTATGGGTGATCTGGGATCAGGGGTTAACCCCGACCCCATCCCCCAACTGGATAACCATTAAAGTTTGAATAACATTTAGAGACTATGGATAGTAATAATTACCCATGACATGGTGGTAAGGTATCATTTTTCTCCATTGCAGGTTGCATGTTTGAACCTCTCAGAGGCCCGCTTGACCGATAACCAAAATTGTGTTACACAGTTGGGAGGCCACGTAGTGGTTAGCCATTGGCCCATGTGGCCTCCATTTATTGGACCACATAGCACAACCAACAACCAATCATAGTGTAACATCCACGAACAAATAAGATGAGAACACTTGGTGAGATGCCATTAGTCCTAGAAATCTAGTCACCCTCCCCAGTCAGCGTACCTGCAGCCCAACTACAAAAAAATTAGTTGTTTAGGAAAATTATCAGAACGTGATATATGAAGCATACAATATCGATTTTGAGCAATTCAAATTGATTTGGATTCATGGCAACAAGATATATATTTTGGCACTTGTTTTGAGCACTTTACTGATCGACTACATTAAAGACTCAGATACACGTCTCACATATTCATTATTTAGACTTATAAATTTGAAGGTATTTCATAGTTATTTTCCCATGTATTCCCCGATGTAAAGGGTTACTTAAGACACTATATTATATAGAAAATAAATCTTCATTCAAACCTGAATATTCCAAACTCCACACATAGCCATTATATGAGCAATGAAACTATCAAACTTCCTTCTAACATGTATAAAATCAAGTCCAATATTGTACTTAGCATTTGAAACACTACAACATCATGCAAAACCACCAATTGGGCCCAAAAGCACTATTAGATCCCCTAATATATCACACATTTCATCATTATTAGACTTTCAACAGTCCAAAAGTACTTAATCCATAAAGTCTATATCATGCCAAACAATAGAATTTCACACACTGCAATAGTTCATCTAAGAATATTAAACATTCATACATGACCATAAAAATAGCTCCATACTTAGAATAATACTATTTCTTCAATATAGAGGCTTACAACCTCTCATAATTTTCATAGTATTCTTAGAAATTGTCTCAATGAAAATTCACATGAAGACCTATTCGTTCATTAACATCACATAACAAATTAGATGAATCATATTGAACAAACATGCATATTGATGTAAGAAAATTTATATCTCGTGCAACCAACAACAATGATAGAGGTCCATGAGCCCCACATAACCATGAGAGCATAGAATAAAGTAATCATCACATGCATACATGGATATTAATAATACCTTAAGAGGTGGAGCATGCCCACTCACTGTTAGAAAATTATATATTATAGAGCAATGCAACACATTAAATATGCAGAAAACACAAGCACACAAAACACATAAAACCAAAGAGACAGAGATATACGTGGTTCACCCAGTTTGGGCTACATCCACTGCAAACAACCATTCTTTCCTTTCTATTATCTAGAAAAATGAAGAGACACAACCTACAATAGATCCGCTGTAATATCCTCTGTTCTCTCTCACAATCTCCCTATATGTTTCTCACTCTGATAATACACATACAATACACAAATGAAATACAATGCCCTCATACTAGTGAGGGGTTTCCTTCTAGGGAAAAAAACCATAAAATAAACATAACTTCTAACGTCAGATCATCCTCCTAATGAACGGCCCAGATTGACTAGAAATTACTATACTTTTAGAAGACAAAGTTTAATTATGGGCAGCGTTGCCGCCCCATTAAGTTACATGTGTCCAACACTGTGATACAAAATAAACAAGATAATCAGGCTCCACACCCAATAATCTCCCACTTGGAGACTGATTGTGGCAATTCCACTGCTTCATTTGTTGGACAATGACTCTTCTTTGGACCTGGATGTTTCTCATCTTCATCGTCATCCTTGAAGACCAATTGAAACTGAGCATAATCTTAGTTTCTCCTTGGTTACAAATTTTGTTAGCATATCTGCAGGATTATGGCTAGTGTGTATCTTTTCCAACTTCAACTGTCCATCTTCCAATACTGACTGTATGAAATGGTACTTGAGTTGTATGTGTTTAGTCCTAGAATGAAATTATGAGTTATTTGCAAGATGAATGGAACTTTGGCTATCATTGTATAACATGCCCATATCATGCTTCTTATCCAATTCATCCATAAACCTTTCTAACCAAATCATTTCTTTACTAGCCTCTGTAGTAACAACATACTCTGCTTCTGTTGTTGAGAGTGCAACAACACTTTGGATTTTTGAAACCCAACTGACAGTTGTTCCACCTACAGTAAATACATATCCTGTAGTGCTCCTCCAGTTATCCTTGTCACGTGCCATATCTGCATCAGCATATCCCTATAGAGCAATTTTTGAACCACCAAAGCATAATTCTTGATTTGTGGTACCTCTCAAATATCTGAGAATCCATTTCACTGCCATCCAATGCTCTTTTCCTGGATTGTTCATGTACCTGCTTACAACTCCCACTTCATGTGCAATATCAGGGCTTGTGTAGACCATTGCATACATTAAGCTTCCAACTGCTGATGCATATGGAACTTTAGACATATACTCTATTTCTTCTTGGGTCTTGGGGCACATCTCCTTACTAAGTTTGAAATGGCCAGAAAAAGCTGTACTAACTGGTTTTGCATTCTTCATATTAAATATTTTCAACACATTTTGTATGTACTCATTCTAGGACAGTGTTAATTTTCAATTTTTCATGTCTCTAGTTATTCTCATACCAAGGATTTGTTTTGTAGCTCCCAATTCCTTCATTGCAACTGAATTTTCCTATTTTCTTTTGAGTGCATTTATTTCCTGCATGTTAGACCCTGCCACAAGCATGTCATCTACATACAATAACAATATAATATAGTTGTCATCATTTTTCTTTTTCAGATAAACATAATTATCAGAGTGACATATAGTATAACCTTGTTCAGACATAAACCTGTCAAATTTTAGATACCACTACCTTGGAGCCTATTTTAAGCCATACAAGCTCTTCTTTAACCTGCACACTAAATTTTCTTTCCATTTGACCTCACATCCTTCTGGTCGTTCCATATAGATCTCTTCCTCCAAATCTCCATGGAGAAATGTTGTCTTTACATCTAACTGTTCAAGATGTAAATCTTTCGTTTCTACAAGACTTAAAATAGTTCTGATTGAAGTCATCTTAAAAACAAGAGAAAATATTTCATCAAAATCAATACCTTTATTTTATGCAAACCCCTTCACGACAAGTCTAGCTTTGTACCTTTGTTTTCCTCCATCTTCTTCCTTCAACCTGTAAACCCATTTATTCTGCAGTGTAGTTTTACCTGCATGCAACCTGACTAAGTCCTAAGTCTAGTTATGCATTAGGGAGTCCATCTTTTCTTTCATGGCTAGCTCCCACTTCTTTCTTCTTTCAACCTGCATTGCTTGTTCATAACATTCAGGTTCACCAGAATCAGTCAACAATAAGTAATATAATGAAGGAGAGTATCGTTCAGGGGGTCTACTTATCCTGGTAGATCTTATAACACCACTTTCAGGTGTTTGAGGTGCCTTTTGCTGTTTTGGTGGTTGTTGATTATTATTATTTTCAGGAACCTTTACTTTTTCAGTGATCTCATCAAGAACTGTGTATTATTTGTTTTTTTTTCCTGTTTCTTTTCCTACAACTAATTCTTATACAAGACCTTTTCAATGAATATTACATCTCCGCTTCTAATGATTTTGTGATTTTCATAATAATATAAGAGATAACCAAAATCATTAACACCATATCCAATAAAGGTACATTTATTTGATTTTTCCTCAAGCTTTGTTCTATTTTCTTTATTAATATGGACAAAGGCCTCACAACCAAAAGGCTTTAAAAAGGAGTAGTTTACGTTTTTACCTATCCATGATTCCTCTGGAATACCACCATCCAAGGAACTTGAATGCCCTCTATTTATTATATAAACAACAGTATCTACAACATCTGACCAAAATTGTAAAGAAAATCCTACATGCAATCTCATGCACCTTGCACGCTCCATGATTGTTCTGTTCATCCTTTATGACACACCATTTTCTTGTGGTGCTCTTGGAACTATCTTCTCTATGTGAATTCCATGCTTTGAAGAGTACCTATCAAACTCTTTACTACAATATTCACCTCCATTTTCTGATCTGAGACACTTCCACTTCTTTCATGTCTCAATCTCAACCAAAGCTTTCCATTTCTTTAAAGTATCAAATGCATAAGATTTATTCTGAATAAAATAAATCCAAGTTTTCCTAGTTGCATCATCAATAAAAGTAACATAATAACGAGAGCCACCAAGAGATGATACCCGAGTAGGTCCCCATGCATCTGTATGCATAAGCTCTAATTTTTCGCTCTTCTTTTCATTCCCAACTCTGAGAAATATGACTCTCTTCTGTTTTTCATAAATAAAATTCTCACAGAAATCAAAATCAACATTCTTCAAACTCGACAACAAATTTCTTGAGTGAAGAATCCTCATCCCCTTCTCACTCATTTGTCCGAGCCTATGATGCCATAATGTTGCATCTGCTCCTTTAGAATTTGAAGCATTAACAGAGTTAGAAATACCATTACATAAATATAATGTACCAACCTTTTAGCCTTTTGCTATTACCAGGGCTCCTTTGGTGACCTTCCAAGTTTTATCTATGAAAGTTGTCACACAACCTTCACTGCCTAACTGCCCTGTTGAAATCATATTTTTATTCAGATCTAGAACATGCCTTACCTCCTTTAATAGCCATTGGTTTCCATTCTGTTGTTTTACAAAAACTTTACCCATTCCAACAATTTTACGGAGTTTATCATCACCCAAACGAACTTTTCCAAAATATCCTTGAACATAGTCATGAAAATATTTCTTATTAGGTGTGGCATGGAATGAGGCCCCTGAATCTACCACCCTGGACTTTGTAACGTTTTCAAAAGAAAGAATCAAAGCATCTTGTAACACATCACCTGTCACATTTTCTTCATGATTGTTTTCTTGTTGCATGTCTCCTTTTCCCTTTCGAGATCTACAGTCTTTCTTTAGGTGTCCTTTATTTCCGCATTTCCAGAAAACTATCCCTGATCTGGACTTGGATTTTCCTTTCCTTGATTTACTATGATATCCTCAGGTATTTCCTCTTTCCAATTTTCTTCCCCTATACTCTGCACTCAAAGCATTACCCGATGTCTCACCGGAGCTTTTCCATCACATTTCCTCACTAAGGATATCACCGACAACATCATAAAACTTTAGAGTACTAGATCCAGAGACAGAGTTACTAATGGCCATAACTAAACCATTCCAGCTTTTTGGAAATGAGCACAGAAATAAAAGAGCCCTAACTTCATCATCAAATTTTACCCCTACAGAACTTAACTGACTGGTAACTATATTAAAATCATTTAAATGGTCTCCAACAGATCCACCTTCTGACATCTTCATATTAAATAAACGTTTCATACGAAATACCTTGTTTGAAGTAGAGGGTTTTCATATAGTTTCGCCAATGCCTTAATCAAACCCTCTATTGTTGTTTCGTTCGAAATATTGAATTCTACTGACGACGCAAGGCACAACTGTATTGTTCTGAGTGCCTTTCTATCAAGAATCTCCCATTCTTCGTCTGTCATAGTCATCGGCTTCTTTTTTTTGTGCTCAATGGTAGGTACAGATCTTTCTGATACAGATAATATTCCATCTGCATCTTCCATAGCGGGAAGTTTTTGCCGTTAAATTTCTTGACCCTAAACTTTCCATCTTCCACCATTGCTCCCACTCGAACCAGGAACCCTTCTTTCCTAGGATTTTATCAGCCAAATAGACCTTCAGGTCTGATACCAGTTGTTATAAAATTATATATTACATAGAAATGCAACACATTAAATATGCAGAAAACATAAGAACAAAAATAAAATAAAAACAGAGAGACACAAATATATGTGGTTCACCCAGTTTGGGCTACGTCCACCCTGAACAACCAATCCTTCCTTTCTATTATCTAGAAAAATGAAGAGACACAACCTACAACAGATCCGCTGTAATATCCTCTATTCTCTCTCACAGTCTCCCTATTTGTTCCTCGCTCTGAGAATACACATACAATACATAGCCGCAATGTAATTCCTTCATACAAGCGAGGGGTTTCCTTCTAGGGAAAAAAGCCCTAAACTAAACATAACTTCTACCATCAGATCATCCACCTAATGAACGACCTAGATTGACTAGAAATTACTACTCTTTTACAACGTAGCATTTAATTACTGGTGGCGTTGCCGCCCCATTAAGGTACAGGGGTCCAACACTGTGATACAAACCAAACAAGATAATCAGGCTCCACACCCAACACTCACCCCATATGTAAGATAAGCTACTCAAGAGACAAGAAAGTAACATAATTATAACAGGGATCTAGACCAACTCATAAACATATAATATGACTAAATAATGTGAACTAAAAAGTTAATATGCTTGTTTCTAGACCAAAAGTCACGAACACATCAAGCAACCTGCAATTGGGTTAATAATTTTGCAACGACATAGATCAGGTAGTTCATATTCACCATAAATAAACTAGATAGCTAGTCAACCATAGATATATATTAAAATAGATATTTGTACTTGGATATCTCAATAATACTCATTAGTCATATGTTATACAAATATATTATTACAAGAATAAACACTTATTAGGTTAAATTTGAAATGATTGGAAACTAGTGGAGGGAATTGAAATCTGCATTGAATTGTAGGCTAATTTCATTGAAATGTTTCTTGTAGCCAGTTCGTGAACCAAATTTAGGGTCTGGGGTGTTAACTAATCAAGTGTATTCACACCATTATTATTCATCTATTGATTAAAAAGTTGGAATCCACTATTCAAGTGGTCTATTAATTACTCCCAAGTATAGAACACATTAGTGACTCCTCAAACTCCCAAAAATCAATCATCGAGAATCAATCAAGATTAAGTAAAGGTTATCTTATTCCAAGAACCCAATCTCACTCTAAAGGGCGTTTTTTCAACCACAAGGAAAGAACCAAGTGAATCTGTATTTTCCTCATCCATATTGGTAACATTAACACCAATATATAGCCTACGCCTCATCAAAAATTAGGGAATGATTTCCTAATCTCACCACCAGGGTATTATGCATGTTTTATTTCCACTTGCACTCCCCACTCCTATGCATAAACTTCTTGGAACCACTTGGGTTTCTCATGCTATGAACCAAATTTCCTCCAATGATTATGTGGGAAAAACTAGCACAATCAAGGTAAATATTTCTTCTCAATCACTCCTTTATAATAAGCATTCAACATCAAACATTTTTTATGTTAGCAACTCGCCTTCTCCACTTTCTTTCCCTTGCTTCTTCACGTCCCCTATATACTGCCCCTCTATTGTGTTTTTAATTTCTCAACATGTCGCACGAGAACAGGGATAACATGTGAATGTCATTTTCTATAAGTTTCCCATACACACTTCAATGTTTAGACCAACAGACCATTTAATTTTCCAGGGAGCTAGGTGTGGAATAAATGATGTGGCCTAGGTTTTCACTTTGCAGAGAAAAATTCCCATCCTTAGTCTCGAAATATATGTACACTTCTCAATTTGAACCATATTTTACATTTTCCATATTATTAAATGAATTACAATTCATAGTGACATTTACAATAGGGGAGGCAAAGGGGTTGTCACAAAAATATATTACCAAATTTTAATATTTCAGATTGAAATCATAAGTTTTAGACTTGAAAACCATTGTGCCATTTATTATAGCCTTAGGCACATAATACCTCTTTTATTTTTCTTATCAACTTTCTTACTTCTAGTAGTCTTCCATTTATTACCTACACAAAACATCAACATAACATATTGGTTACAATTCACAATCTTGCTCATCTAGAAATCCTTCTACAGTAAACTTTGATTATCCCAAAAAAGAGTGGAATTTTATAATAATTTAGGTTTCAAATCAATAATTGTATGTATGGTTATTCTTTTCCTCCTCTTCCTCCATATATAACATGTTCATCTCACCGTGTGCATTGGAAAGGCCCTCTTATACTCATATCCTAGTGACTCGATGTAAAATTTCTCCTCCCATTAGCTACTCACCCTACCAGGACCAAGAAGCCTCCATTCTTGGGTGATATACTTATACCATGGATTTCCTATATGGGATTATTAAATATATTGTTAGTCTTATAGTAAATTTACATTTTGGTGTGTTCTAATGTAAATTAAACTCCATTTAATCTGGAGTATTAAAGTCAAGATGCTCTTGATGACTTGCTCCTTTGAGGAAATCAGAGTCTGTCACAGGGGATGCAATGTTACCATAGTGGCCTTGTTCCTAGGCTCATCATGTCATCATTTCACTTGTATCAAAACATTCAACTCCCATGAGATATTATAAAAAAGTTCAATTCAAAAATTTTAATTTCTAAAATATACTTAATTTAGAAGCCAAATCTCACAAACATGAGACTTTTAGTTATCATGTTGGGATCATTTATATCTAGTAATTTTTTTATCTATCATAGTGGCTTCTATATCACACTTGATTCCAACAATATACCTAAAATCTAAACTTTCAACCAACCAAACAAAGGTAAGTTTTCATACATAAAATATTTTCTTTGCAAAATTTACAACACCCCTTGAAGTGATCTCAGAATCATTACAAACATAATAATTCTATTACTTTCAATTGATTTTCAATATATATTGAAATGAAACTATCATTGCATTATATATTTTCATCACAAAATTTATAATTATTTCATAATTCAATCAAATATTTATTGTAGCAAACCAAAGGGTCAAAATTGAGAGTTATATAAACACTTTATCCACTAAGATACGTATCTCTACATTCATAAGTAATTATCTTCCACTTTTTTTTGTAGGAATACACATTTAGGCCAGTGATTTCACTACTCAACAACTCCTTAAGATTATTAGAAGTTATTTCCTTTCTTGACATTAAACCATGCAATTGATTGTTCCATACAAGTATGCATGCACTTAATGCACCAAGCATATGAGCCATCACAATTCATAATATGAGTGTCATGACAAAATCATATAATATTAGTTCATGGAAGCATCACAAGGATTCTATTATTCATTTAATATTGAAGGCTTCTCCCCTTTGTTATAACCCACTAGGTATTAATGACAATTTGTTTTTTAGATTTCAACAATTCCATACAATTCTCACATTGTCTAGAAAAACAAATCATTCAAATACATTTTCCTTGTCATGAAACTCATTATATTATGGAAACACGTGTCTTAAAAATAGAAACTATTGGCCCAATACTCATGGATTCATGAACACAATGCAGTCCTTACATTTACTTCATACCTCCCACATTTTCATGCAATATATCAATTGATTACCAAACATATTTGTCTATCACAAGTTTATTATTAATTCATTTAATTTTTATTCAAAATGGAAACTCAATGCATACACATATTACTAATATTTTACTAAATATTCATGTGCTAACAATTTCTACCTTAACCATACCCCTTTTTGGGCATCGATGGAATACATGTATTTAATTTGAATATACATAAGATATCAAATTCAACCAAAGATAATTCTTACCCAATTCCTTTACATTTTTAGCTTCATTTAATATTTTTCCCAATTAGCTACCATCAACATGCATTCTCACTGGCTAAAATAGTTTTAAGGAGTTGAACTAGCTCTATATATTGTTTTCTTGACCTACATCTATTATCCTTTTCTTCATTGTTCATAATTGTGCACCCTCAAGAGAATTTCCTAGAGGTTCATTCTCATGTGACTACCTTAGCATACTTGATGTTGAAACAAAAAAATCCCCTAGAACAATCTCAAACTCACAGGTAGTCACAACTATATCATTTCATCTACTTACATACAAATTACAATGAATACTCAAAAGGGGCACTTACACTATGTATCGAAATAATGCATTTAAACAATTCCATCAATCACGCACCCAAACATGTACATATTATGATCCATGTTCCATACTTGCACATATTCCATGCCATTCATACAAACATCTATTGTTAGTCAATTAATTAACTCATGATATATAACATCACAATTCAACAACAAATTCAATCTTATTAAATTATGATTTCACTATCTCAATTATATATTTAGAATTTTGAAACAAAACAAACATTATCTTGTTTATGGTGTTTTTAATTCAATGAAGAACCCTATTTTACCTATTTTTTATACAAAAAATAACCTCCTCATCAACTCATAGGAGAAGGACACTTTTACTGGAAGAACACCCTACGTTATAGGCCCATTTTCCAAGGTAACACACCCATGAAATAGACAAAGGGAATTATAGTGTTTTCCACGAGTTAGAAAGATATGTTAGTCCTTAGATTAACGCTGTATTTTTCCAAAAGGGGAGTGTTACTAGATTTTTATGAGATTTTGGAGGTCAAAGCATGAGTTGGCTGACTGACACTCCATTTTTCACTCAAATGTTAGCTCAGAAAGCCAGAAACATCCACCTTAGTCCTGTCTAAGTAAATTGATAATCCTAACAAGAAAAAAGAAAGTGTGAAAGAGAAACAAAGTGAGGGGACATCTAAGCATTTTCCTCAATGTATGATGAAAAAATTGGCAAGGATTAAGCCTCTGTCATCTATAAATTAAAGGCTAATACATTGTAATGAGGATTGGAATTTGAGAATTTTTATGTTTTTCGAGCAGTTGATCGAGAGAGAGAGAGAGAGAGAGAGAGAGAGAGAGAGAGAGAGAGAGGAGCTAAGGAGCTAAGGGAAGACTTGATTCGACAACTAGTGTTCTAATCATTCTTCTCTCAACTGACAATATAGATCTGCCCCTATTTTTTCTACTTGATGATGTTGACACTTTCTTTCTTTATATGTTTGTTCAATGGAGAGATTGATAATTATCTTCCACTTTTTTTTGTAGGAATACGCATTCATGCCAGTGATTTCACTACTCAACAACTCCTTAAGATTATTAGAAGTTATTTCCTTTCTTGACATTAAACCATGCAATTGATTGTTCCATACAAGCATGCATGCACTTAATGCACCAAGCATATGAGCCATCACAATTCATAATATGAGTGTCATGACAAAATCATATAATAGTAGTTCATGGATACATCACAAGGATTCTATTATTCATTTAATATTGAAGGCTTCTCCCCTTTGTTATAACCCACAAGGTATTAATGATAATTTGTTTTTTAGATGTCAACAATTCCATACATTTCTCACGTTGTCTAGAAAAAAAAATCATTCAAATACATGTTCCTTGTCATGAAACTCATTATATTATGGAAACATGTGTCTTAAAAATAGAAACTATTGGCCCAATACTCATGGATTCATGAACACAATGCAGTCCTTACATTTACTTCATACCTCCCACATTTTCATGCAATATCTCAATTGATTACCAAACATATTTGTCTATCACGAGTTTATTATTAACTCATTTAATTTCTAGTCAACATGGAAACTCAATGCATACACATATTACTAATATTTTACTAAATATTCATGTGCTAACAATTTCTATCTTAACCATACCCCTTTTTGGGCATCGATGGAATACATGTATTTAATTTGAATATACAGAAGATATCAAATTCAACCAAAGATAATTCTTACCCAATTCCTTTACATTTTTAGCTTCATTTAATATTTTTCCCAATTAGCTACCATCAACATGCATTCTCATTGGCTAAAATAGTTTTAAGGAGTTGAAATAGCTCCATATATTGTTTTCTTGACCTACATCTATTATCATTTTCTTCATTGTTCATAATTGTGCACCCTCAAGAGAATTTCTTAGAGGTTCATTCTCATGTGACTACCTTAGCATACTTGATGTTGTAACAAAAAAATCCTCTAGAACAATCTCAAACTCACAGGTAGTCACAACTATATCATTTCATCTAATTACATAAAAATTACAATGAATACTCAAAAGGGGCACTTACACTATGTATCGAAATCATGCATTTAAACAATTCCATCAATCACGCACCCAAACATGTACATATTATGATCCATGTTCCATACTTACACATATTCCATGCCATTCATACAAACATCTATTGTTAGTCAATTAATTAACTCATGATATATAACATCACAATTCAACAACAAATTCAATCTTATTAAATTATGATTTCACTATCTCAATTATATATTTAGAATTTTGAAACAAAACAAACATTATCTTGTTTATGGTGTTTTTAATTCAATGCTGAACCTGATTTTACCTATTTTTTATACAAAAAATAACCTCCTCGTCATCTCAGAGGAGAAGGACACTTTGACTGGAAGAACACCCTACGTTACAGGCCCATTTTCCAAGGTAACACACCCGTGAAATAGACAAAGGGAATTATAGTGTTTTCCACAAGTTAGAAAGATACGTTAGTCCTTAGATTAACGCTCTGTTTTTCCAAAAGGGGAGTGTTACTAGATTTTTATGAGATTCTGGAGGTCAAAGCATGAGTTGGCTGACTGACATTCCATTTTTCACTCAAATGTTAGCTCAGAAAGCTAGAAACATCCACCTTAGTCCTGTCTAAGTAAATTGATAATCCTAACAAGAAAAAAGAAAGCGTGAAAGAGAAACAAAGTGAGGGAACATATAAGCATTTTCCTCAATATATGATGAAAAAATTGGCAAGGATTAAGCCTCTGTCATCTATAAATTAAAGGCTAATACATTGTAATGAGGATTGGAATTTGAGAATTGTTATGTCTGTCGAGAAGTTGATCGAGAGAGAGAGAGAGAGAGAGAGAGAGAGAGGAGCTAAGGAGCTAAGGGAAGACTTGATTCGACAACTAGGGTTGTAATCATTCTTCTCTCAACTGACAATATAGATCTGCTCCTATTTTTTCTACTTGATGATGTTGACACCTTCTTTCTTTATATGTTTGTTCAATGGAGAGATTGATAATTATCTTAGATGCATGCGAGCTTTATATACTGTGATATGTTAATGTTTTGAATCATTAAATTTTCATATGCCATGAAGGTTACTTCGTGTCTTTTCTATGTGTAGGTCCCGTTCTGAGAACTAGTAGAGGGTCTTTCCCTTGTCACACTGAGAACTCCAGCGGATCTACACGAAAGATTGGAAGGTAATCCTTCTCTTTTGCTTTGTTGATTCTATATTAGCATGGGTATTTGTATGTATCTCTAAACAATTGTATGTCATCTCTTTTCGTCTGCCTTGGGTCCCGAGAGGCTCAAGAGGGTATTTTATCCACAACCACCCATGCATTTATCCCTACAACACTAGTCAAAATATCTTTTCTACATTTATTTCATCAAGGGAACTTACATAAACAAAATTTAATTATAATATTTTCTAACATTTATAGAACCATACATTTTTAAAACCTTTATAAATAGATCAATAGGAACCCTTTGACTTGTATTCCTATGCGATTAGATTACCTTAACTATGAATCATTCATTACTAACACTTATAATCATATCATGGGCCTTTCATTCAATTCTTAATTATATTATAGATATTTTGGGGATGCTCCCTCATTTCTATTCACCTCTCCACCAAAGGTGGGTGACTTAAGTTTCTTAATTGATCAACGCACCAACCAACTCCTAGCAAGCTCTACTGCTACTACAAGGGATTCTTCCCATTCATTTCTCATTATTGTACCAACCTCTAACAAAATTATGTATGGTTTCCTCATTTAGGTGGTATCTTGGACATCAGATATGTCCCTGTTGTCGGGGTTCTTATAATGCTAGTAATGAAGAAGATGTTACTTCTTATATCTTTAAAATTTCAAATTATTCTTCTTTTATTTACTTCTTTCTATATTGTTGGATTTTTCCCCATGTGTGTAGGGATTAAATGGTATATATTTATTTTTTTATTGGTGAGAAAATTCGTGGAGAATGTGTTATCCTCCACAACCAGAAAGTTTGAATGTCCTTTCATTGATCCAAACCTTATAGTGTTTTATCTTAGTTTCTACTAGGTTATAGTAGTGTTGTCTATTTGAATGATGTCATAAAGTGTTGATTTTTATTAATAATATATTGTTCTTTGGTTTAGATAATTGAATTTAATTATTTACACATTGGATTCACCCTACAACATCATAAAATAATTCAACAATATGTGAAATTTTATATAAAGAACAATATCATCATCAATGCAATGAAACATAAAGGAACAATAGAAGAAAATCCTTCACACATAGAGAAACCAGGATTGGTTGGAGACCAAGGAAAAACCCCATAAGGGGGAAAGCTATTTCAAATTATTCTTCTTATTAGATTGTCATTGAATGTTTCAGCAAAGAGAGAGTGCAATAATCCAATTCTTTATCCACCAGTCTATCTATCAAAAATCAGCGAAACATACGATACAAGTCAACCCCATATTAGGAAAGTATAGGCTAGATACAACTCATTGAAAGGTGAGGATCATAACTCTCCTATTCCTCACCTCTCCTATTGCTGAAAAAATAGGCAGGATACTACCCATTGAGAGGTGAGGATCACAACGCTTCTATTGTTCATAGATATTTCCATCAAGACCCTTAAGAGTACTCCAATGGTATAACACCTGCATCCACTCACTTGGGAATGATACTACATACCATAAATGGTAAGGATCACAACTATCCCAAGTCTCCTCTAAACCCATTGTCTATATTGGGAGGAACAATCCCAAAAATCCTAGCCTGGGGGTAGGATTCCAACTAGGGTATACTTTATCATCAATTAAATATAGAAATAGGCAGGGTGCTACTTACCATGTAGTAATGATATCAATTATTATATTTCCATACAATAGGAAGGATACTATTTACTATGAGGTAAGGATTGCGACAATCCTATTTTCCAGAGTTACCTCAACCCCAAGAGCACTTTGGCTCAATTAATCACCCTATGAGATCAAATAGGGGAGAATATCTAACTAAGTGTCCTCAATCATCCTGTACCTTTACCCACAAGGGTGACATCCATCAATCCATGCTACTCTCTATACATCAGGAACATATCAACGTGATCATATCTGGTACACACTTAAACAATTCATTAAAGAGTTTAGTCACATTACCTCATACATTACCAAGATCAGAAATCCTTTGATTTTCCTATTCATGTAGTTCATCAAATAAAATATTATGTTAGATCAAAAATACGTCAAAAAAATATACCTTATGCTTCCTTTTTCCCTCTTAAGGAGGTGGCAACCAGAATCTTAAGCTTGTCTCATTTAGCAGTGTTGTATCAAAGGATGAATATATCTTAGTCTCAATGATATATGGGGTTTTCTGCCAATTGGATCCCACTCTTTATTGTTGTAATGTACCACTACCATATCAAAACTTACTCAAATGGTTCTCCAAAGAGATTCCTCAACCAAAGTTCCCCACATCTAGCTATTCTAACAATAATATACTCAACCTCAGGCATGCTTAAATCTACAAACTTATATTTGATGCTCATAATAATTTTATGGAAGATCCCAAGATAAAGAAAAAACTAGATGTGATCTTTATACCAATAATTTTCTCCATCCTAGTCCACATCAATGTATTTATGCGTTCATACATATCTGGAAGTATACCTTAGAACAATATTGATCATTCCATGAGAATATATCAAAATGCACTTGGAGACAACCTAATGTGTATGAATCAGCAGAATCATGAGTTGAATTAGGTTTTTCTCTGCAAAAAATATATCTAGCTGGGTGTTAAAAGGAATATCAACTCCTCAATCAACTATTGGTTTCCAATTCTGGTTCAACAATATCTCTGCATATCTTATTTAAATTCAATTACATCAGGGTGTACAAGGATTTTCATTTTCACTATCCAAAACCTCTCCAATATCTTCATGATATATTTTTATTTTCCAAAGTTAAAAAATTAATTCATCATGCCAAGATTATTCATATCAAACTTTAGAGGCCAACTCCCTCTTACTTTGAGCATCAGAGGATCATTACCTATCAAGAATATATCGTCAACATATAAAACCAGAATCAAAGGTATACCTTCGACCAATTTTTAAGTAGAGGTTCGAATCAACACACCTTTGAGGCTTCACCATGTAGATTCAAATGCAGACATGTGATGTTTGGGAAGATTGCTGTAAATAATATAATTCTTTCTGTAAACATAATACTGACCAAACCAATATGATCATCCTCAAACAAATTAATATTTTACAATCAAATAAAATAATCTTTTTGTCAAGCCTTCAATTCCAAACCAAAACTAATATCAAAGTCATAATATTTTCTTCCAATATAGCTGACAAAATCTTTGAACGAGGTGCGAGGAAGAGCTCACAACCAAATCCTAGGTTACAACCTTATCTATTTGTCATGTTAGCAAATTTCATCAAGAAATATAAAACTTCATAAGGCCATCCACATAATCATGATATGCATTATTTTTGTCATTATACATCAAGGATAAGACATATAAGCTTCATCCATTCATTTTGATATTAATACATATTGAGCCAAAACTATTTACGCTTCAACTTATGTGACAAGTCAAATGATGCTAATACATAATCAATATTGAATATCAATACTAATCACTAAGAATCACTATTCTCATACTATCGTGCCACATCAAGACAAATTGTCTTTGCAAAATATGATAAAGACCCTAACTTGTTATCACTAGGAGTTTATCAATCCATAAGCTAAAATATATCTATGAACTTGTCAATCATCATTCCCATACTAATCATATATATTAAGTCAATCCAATGAGTCAAAGCTTTTTCAAACCCTTGCAAAATTTACCAAATCTTGTTATATACTTGTTTAAATAATCAAATCAAGACAAATAACATGTTTGTATTCATATTTCAGTCTCCTGAAAATAAAATTTTAGTCAAGATTTTCACATTCTCTATAATAAGTCAAACACTATGTAGATCTTAAAAAATTACCTGATCATAGAATTAGCCATCATCTACTCAATATCTCTAGGTCTGCCATACCCTTGGCGTGCTCCTAGTTTTGTGCATAAGGTTTTAATTTTTGTATCCTATATGCTTGGTCACACCCATAGGCCTTCTTCTATGCGGTTATGAGGCCTATAACTGCACCCTTAAGCTTTTCTCCCAACAATTGGGGCTTGGACTAGGAGAAACCGTCTTTTCTTTGTTTATAACTTTCCAATACATTTTACACAATATTAGATGTTTAGTCATGACCAAAATTCTTCTTTCAACAATCAAATGTCTTCTTTTCAAAAGTAATAGGTATAAAAATATCATGAAGAGATTTTCCCTCTGAATGGGAAGCCACTTTAGTAATCATCATTCAAAACATCAACCTTTCTAATATTATATTTTTATTCATTTAAAACACTATTATAGCATGGATTCAAACTATATCATGTCCTAAAACAAATATTCATCATAGTCATAACAAATCATCATTATCTGATTTATTGTCACATATGGACATGTCAACAAATATTCATCAAATATTAGTGTCATAAAATTAGGCAAAGTGAATCTTTATACAACATCACTTCTTTATCACTAAGTCAGGTCATTTTTATCACATTGAAAAAATTACTAATATTATTAAAACATAACCGAGGTCAACAAGGAGATTTTGGGCATCAATATTATTGTTACACTTTTATCATCAAGGTTATCATGCTTATCATAATATATAAAAATCAATGGATCTAGGAAATTAATCATGTCTAAAATGTAAGATACTTTCCAAATATCAAGTGCACCAATATATCACATGTAGTAGAGATCAAACTTACCTTCATATGCATGCATAAGTCATTTATCTTTCTTTCCAAACATGCAACTAAATCATAATATTGAAACAATGTGCTATACATACATTGTATTATTCAGATACCTTTGAAACGTATAGCTATTATTTGTTATTGGAAGATGAATCACTTTCATTTTCTAATTTTTGGATGATACTTTGAAAAATTCCAAAGACTTTCATCAAGTACCTGTTTTCCTTTTTTAGCACTAGCTCTTCTCTTCCTACACTAACTTTATTTTCTTGCAATTTAGATGATCCTCATTAGAGAAATTTTGATGTCTAAAATGATTTCCTAAGGAATATCATAAAATAATAGTGGAAATAATAAAATAATATTAGATTACATCATTAAAATTTATAGGGAAACAAGAAAAACTACGTTTTCAACTTCTTTCCCTATGGTTTTACTCAAATTTCGAGCAGGAGAACTCGTTGGATGTGAAATTAAATTCCTCATCCAAGGAGTACCCTTACTTCATACTTTCGATGGACCCTGCTAAATGAAAAATGATAAATATACAAAAAAGTGTGATTGAAATCACACTTTTAATGTATTTCTCACTTCTCATGTAGCAAGGTCCATCGAAATTATGTAACATGGGTACTCCTTGGATGAGGAATGAAATTCTGCATCCAACAAGTGCTCCTGCTCAAAATTTGAGTAAAATTACATGGACATAATTTGAAAATATGATTTGAAAAAAATATTTTTTATTTTTTATTTTTTTTATATTTTTTATTTTTTACTCCAAAAATGATGAATCATCCCCCATGGTTGATATCATCACCTTGAATCATATTGGTTCTTATAAAGTTGATTTTGGTTGTACATTTTCTTTTCATGCCCTTTTTAGAACTCAAAATTTCTCTAATGAAGAAGGATATGGTTATCACATCTCATCTCGAGGTTAGAAGTATTCACATTCTCAAATTCTAGGAAGAAATAATCAAATCAATAAACCTAAAAAAGAATCATATCGCAAATAATTAAAATAGATCTAAAAGGTACTTATCTTTAATGAGAGGTGATTAGATCCCTCTTGAGCGAGCCTACAAGAGTCATTGTAGTCCATTATTTATAATTTTGTCTTCAATATATGAAATTTTCTTCATCAACAAGTAGTCCTAAATGAGACTAGCCCAACTAGGGGTTACATTAAATCTCTCAGTAGGGCTAGAACAACTCCTTATTAATCATACTAGTGGTTCAACACTACACAACTCAAACCTTTATCATACTTAAGGGTTTCTTCCAAACTGTAATCTCATGAGATCCATAAAACTATATTTCCTAGGGCTTCCTTCAAACCCTAACATTCTTTTAGGTCTCCATATTCTCTTAATTCCATCAAAGGTTTCTTCATAGGGGTGATCTTCAATGAATTTTCTTCAGCCATGGTCTGATACCATGCAAATTTTTCTTAGGACTATATTTTTATTTGTTTTAGATATTTTCATTTCATTATTTACACATTGGATTCACCCCACACCATCATAGAAATTTTCAACAACATATACAATTTTATAGAAAGAATAATATCATCATTAATGAAGTGGAACATAGAGGAACAATAGAAGAAAAATATTCACACATATAGAGACCAGGATTGGTCAGAGACCAGTGAAAAATACCACAAGGAGATAAAAAATCTCAAATTCTTCTTATTATTAGATTTTCATTGAATGTTTCAATAAAGGGAAAGTTAAATAATCTAGTTCTTTATCGATGAGAATATATAGAAAAAATAAACCAAACAATATCTCAAATATGAACTGAACAATAATGTTGATCAATATCATGATTTAGAAGCTCGATGTCGACTGTCATCATTTGCAGTCAACTATTATGATCTGTGGTCAACTATAAAAATAAAATCCTAGTTTTCAGGTGCACAAAGCGAGTGTACATGCATTTGGTTGAAACACTCCAACCGCATAGATAATCACGCGTGTATGTTGTTGCAACCAAAAATTCCCTGTGGAAAACCCGCGGTTGCAAATTAAAACCATATATCACATGTGCATGCTTTGAACCCTATAATATTGGAATTTTACTTACCAATCTCCATGAACCACTTTAGATCTGTGCGAGCCAAATCAAGGAAGAGAGAGTAAGAAGATGATTGATGATAATCCCAAATGAGGGTCACTTGACTTGCATTCATATGCTTCCAAGGGTGTCTAGATTCTTCTCAGGGTCGACCCATCCATTTGTGCACATATGCGTTTCCAAATTAAAGGTATAATTTTCCTCAACTAAATTAAATTCTTCCAAGGGCTAGGAGGGGTATTACTTGATGAGGACGATTTTCCAATGGAGGGAATTTGTCTCTGAATTGCCAAATTAACACTCCCTCTCAGCTAGCGTGAAATAACTGACTACGACATATGTCTCATCACAAGTGGCTTATCATCATCAAAGGTAATATTTTCTCATATCTTCTCACCTCTGCTCATATCTGCTCATCTTTTCTCATATCTACTCATCTCTGCACATCTCTTCTTGTTTTTCTCATCTACTCATATATACTTATTTTCTCATTTATGATTATGCTTCTCTCCTCATTATATCTACTCATATGTTGAACACTCTCAAATATAAAACAAAAGTACTTTTACATCAAAGGGGAACCCAAGATACCACCATCTATTCATTAGAGAGCCAATTATATAGCTCACATCAACATTAGTGAGACTAGCTTAATCCAAAACAACATCAGGGACCCTTTCTCAACCAGGAACCATGTCGAGGAACCCATATCAACCCTCAATCGACATACAATATGTATGATATGTCTCACTTAAAGGTGAGGATAAAAATTGTCCTATTTCTATAACAATAGGTACGATACTACCCTTTTCAACTACGAAGGTATTTATTCAAAATATCCATTGTCTCTAATGATCCTTTCATTATATGATTTGCAACTCTGAAGTTATTTATTCAAAATATCCACTATCTCAGTAAGATAAGGAGGTTTTCCATCTTCTCTCCCATTTTCCTTAGAGGAGATCATTTTAGTATTAAGTTGTTCCTTTCTGCTGAACATCCCTCTCCTTCGTTTCACTACTAGAAAGTCTTCTTATTTGTTGAAGTAACACAGTTATTTGTGCCATTGAAATTATAACAACTAAACATGTCTATTATATTTACCATCTTACATGTTAATATTTTTACATAAAAACAAGCTAATCTTCAAGTAACATCAGTGTATTCATATATACAACAAAATAATTTCAAAAAAGTACACATGCATGCATATATATTAATTTTAAATGTAAATTATTTCCTATACTCAAACTTGTCCACGTTCAACATTGAACCTTAGCTCTGATACCAGTTTGTAACATAGTATCATAGTTCCCATTTCATATGTTTTTAAATCTTATCTATTTCCAATGTTAAATGATGCTCTAATACCACTTTGTAAAATACCTATTTCGTTAATGCTAAATTAAGGATACAATGTATGGAATTTGTTTCTTCTTCACGAGCTTAAAAATAAGCTTTGATATCACATTATAATACACCCAACCCCATATTATTTATTAGGGAAATGGAGCATCACATTTTCTCTATATAATTTTATCAAATAGTTCCCACACATTTTCTAATTCACCATTTAAAAAAACACATTTTTTGGGGGAATTTCATATGTAATATTCCCAAATTTTCACAAGATATTTGGAATATTAGAGTTCTTAATAAACTTATTTAATTAAGTAAATAAAAGGGTGGAGGGACCCAAAAACCTCAAAGATGAATAAAATCCACTTTTAATATGTGTATGTGGATATTCTAGATCTAGATCTAAAATCATGGAGTAGTGGAGCAGCTCCATTAATGGAGATCATGTATCATTTATGAGATAGATTATGGATGATGAAATTGTCAAATAAGATCATGGATCTTAAATGAAAAATCATGAGGTCTTTGATAAGGTCAACTGAGATCATAGTGCATTCAAAGAGGATCATAAAGAACTTATGATAAGATAGTGGAGGAAGTGATGCAATTAATGCACACATGATGGAGAGGGTGATCACCCCATGTGAACATGATGGAGGACATGGAGAAAAAATGAAACCAACCATGGAGACTTATGTCCACATGTACAACGCAGCTTTGGAGTGGGCCTAGGCTATGGAACTCTCATATCTATATAATGAAGGTGAAGGCACAATAGAAGGCATGATTTGGATTATTCATTTCTTGATCTGTTTAGATCTAGATTTGTCTTAGAACAATTCTATGCATTCTTGATCTATTTAGCTAATATTGCAGTGATGTTTAGCACAAGGTGTTCCCGAGTGGGAATCCCTCCTCTTTCATTGAGTAGCTCTTGAAAGAGGGTTGTACGACATTCCTCATCAGGCATTTGTGCCATCTTCAGGAGGTTGTTTCGAGCATTCAACTAGGAAATTGATGGAGGATTCATCCTACCACTTTTTTCTTCACATTCAGTCTTCTAGGAGCAACAGATCTATATCCAGCATTTAGGCCATTGGGTTTTACCTCCATGCAACAGAAATCCCTTCAAGGATTGTGTAATCCAATCCTGCAGATATATTGGAGGAAGGAGGTTTCCAGTATTTTAGTTGGAAATCCTATGAGTGATCATCTCCTCACATTGGATCTATTGTTTCCATCATTCAGGAGCTGATTTGAGATATCTAGCAGCAGGCTAATGACCCTCCCTCTCTAACAGTACAGTTTTCTGAAGGTTTTTTTCACCCAGCAGCTACTTTTAGTGGAGGAGATTGGAGGAGTTATATCTTGAGCTTTTAGCCCAAGGATCTAGAGAAGGGATCAACCCTTCTTGCATAGATCTGATTGTGAATCATTGCAACCATCATATGATCAGATCTAGCTTTAGATCTTCATACCCAACAGCATATATGTGAAGCCCTAAGAGGGTGGTTTTCTTATATTGATAGATTTGAGAAACCCTTTCTCGGTTATATTGGGTATCCATCATAGAGCCCGAATATATGTTTTCAGGATCATCGGAGCTCCCATTCTGCCTATATATGACTTTCTATCGTTTAGGAAGTTATAGTCCCAATATTTACAGCAGGGATAAGGCAATTTTCCTTCATCAGTTCACCAATTACACAGTCCCTTTTGTGGGATCATTGCAGGGTCATTCCATGCCATCCATTTGGCTTGAGTGTCTCAGATTTTGAGCACTATTGTACTTTCTTTTTCACCTCCTATATAATAAAATGTCTCAGCTATTTCTGTGCATTCTAATGTGCATTTAGATTTATTTTTTACTTTTTTGCAGTTCTTATATTGTGTTTCAGTATTATTGCATTCTCCCTTCTGGGATATTACAGTGGTATCAGAGTATGATCTTTGGCTCAGCTTGTGGACACTTCATCTTTTGCATCAAAGGAAGAAGCAGATATATGAGATCTATCATGAAGGAGGATTATAATTTTTTCAATCTTCTCTTTAGATCCATGCAATATCTCTTCAAAGAAGTGAATCAAATGAAGAGATAAAGGAAAAAGGAGGATTCAAGAAGAATATTTGATGTGGAAGGTCCAAGCACTTCCTATCAGCAGAAAAGAAACCGGAGAAACATAGATCTACTCATAGATCTACTATTCCCACTTTCTTTGAAGAGGGTGTAAGGTATAGAAATGAAGAAAGAAGAAAACCTGAGGCTCATGAGACTCCCAGTCTATATATTGAAGAGTAAAAAGCACAGTCTAGAGCATTCAAAGAGATTCTAACTCTCCAATAATTCTTTGAACTCAAAGAAGAAAGAAGATCCTATAGCAACAATAGAAGGAAGAGGCACAATAGATTTTATTTTCCTACATTTGATGGATCTTCTTCAAGCACTATTAAGGCTTGGAGGAAAGAGTTAGATACATTTTTTAAGGTGAAGCTGAAAAAGAGGCTGTCTATATTGCAACACACCATCTCTATGTTGAAGCCAATGATTGGTGGTTTGGTCACATGGAGCATGCAAAGGTGACTAAACATTCAGATTTATTTCAAAAGTTGAGGAATAAGTTTTATGTGAGTAAGCTAGAGATGTGTCACAAATAGACATTTCCTAGGGAAACAAAGGAGGATGTCATTCTTGTCACTCTGGACAAGGGGTCACTACATTCACCACCAGCTGTAGAAGTACTTGCATCCGGAGAAGGGACACTTGCAAATTTGGAATACAGTCTTGAGATATTGAGAAATAGAGTCCCATAAATGATTCAGGAGATGCATGAGGAAGAGGAGGTAGATTCTAGCACTGGTACACTTGGAGAGTAGCCATCACTCTTACTAGTAGTTGGAGACACCATTGTTCCGGTTGGAGGAAATCTTGTGTTCTTGCAAGAGGTTCCCTCACATCAATTGATCCAAGGTATGCATATACTTTCATCACATATTGTTTCAATAGATCTTATTGAAAATTATGGGGACATGCCACATTAGGGGAATTTTGACGGGCCTCTTAAGAAAAATGTACAACAAAAATAAACTTTATAACAACCAATAGGATTCAAGATGATGATGTCAACCATGGGGGATGATTTACCATTTTTTAAATAAAAGGGCAAAAATATTAAAAAATAATAAAATAATAAAACTACTTTTTCAACTCGTATTTTCAACTTATCTCCCAAAATTTTTACTCAAATTTCGAGTGGGAGTACTCGTTAGATGCAAAATTTAATTCCTCATCCAAGGAGTACCCATGTTGCATACTTTCGATGAACTCTACTACACGAAAAATGAGAAATACATAAAAAACGTGATTGTAATCACGTTTTTTTATGTATTTCTCATTTTTCGTGTAGTAGGACCCATCAAAAGTATGCAACATGGGTACTCCTTGGATGAGGAATTAAATTTCGCATCCAACGAGTACTCCCGCTCGAAATTTGAGTAAAAACTTTGGGATATAAGTTGAAAATATGAGTTGAAAAAGTAGTTTTTTCATTTTTCCCTCTAAAATTTGATGATGTCATCAAATCTTATTTGATTTTTTCCACTATTATTTTATAATTTCTTTAGGAGGCCCATTTTAGACCTCAAAATTCCCCTAATGCTAGGGCCAATGCATAACCAAGGGTTATAACAGAATGCCGATTTGAAGCAGCAACATATCACAACATAAATCACCCTTGATCTAATCAAGGAGGAGATTAAGAACTATCCCAGTTCATCACTTTTGAGCTACATTCAACCCTTTGAGTTGGAGGGTGGAGTTTCAAAAAATGGGATGAGCATGATCCTATGTACAATAATTGGTTATGAGATCAGTATTGTGCCTTGCTTTGAGACAACACATGTATTACCATGCAGATCTACAACATTTCCACTTTGTAGCAGTGATAAAGAAGGAGCCCCATTATTCTTGGAGCATTCTGAAGGTAGCTTCACTCATGAAGAAATGGAGGTTAAGATGATAAATGGTAGACATCTTGAGATGAGAAATCTTTTCTCCTTTATAGATGACACTTTCTCAATGAGCATCTCACATCTCAAAGAGAAACTTCTACTTGCAACAGATCCAAAACCTCACTAGTTTTGGAGGGCCATTGATTAGAAGAAGGTCTCATTAAGAGATCTCATTGGAGGTACACTTCAACTTTTCATGGTGTGCAAAGTTCTTCACAAGTTTGGGAAGGATGGTATTCTACAAAGGGAGGATACCATATTTATGCAGTACATCATTCATCATCCACATTGGGATGAGTGGGTGAGGATGATGAGCAAGGGGTTGCAAGACCATTTGCAGATATATGACATGGGCCAACAAGAAGCTTGGTTAT